>BSBM01001291.1:1200000-1800000 GCA_027924585.1 Larix kaempferi
GTTAATTTCCAATTACATAGACAATTAGCAGGTTAATGTGATACAGTATAGCATGGAGGGCATTTTATAGGATTGGTGTTTTTTATAACGGATGAGTGGTTGCACTGTGTATACTTCGTATTATTTGGTGTGTAAAATTTTAATATACGAACCTAATCAAATTCAACTAAAAGATTTGCCTCACGAACTGAACTTCTGAATTCCCGTATTTATTGGCCCAATTCGGGTGAATTTGGTAACTATGCTTTCTTCTATCTCTCTTGTCTTACAATGCCAAGGGGTCACTCCCCTTTTATACAATAATATGAGGGTCCCAAAAGGAACCAAATACACTAAAAGAGTCTAGAATTTTTTGCCTCAAGGGATCCACACCCAAACCCCTGAAGAGAAAGGCCCCCTCTGCACGCCCAACACGTACGAATCGTGTATACTTTTAGTGAAGAACTCTACAACAGGAAAATTGGATATCTTAATATTGGCTTAATCTCCTAACATTCTCCTACTTGAATTCAATATACAAGAAGTTCCTTGTCAATGTTTTCTGCCCATGTGTCATTGCCCAATGTTGCCTTCAACACATTTTCAACAAGCCAGGAGATGTTTTTCACTATTCAAACTTCTTTGTCCTAGCTGGCTTCATAAGCATAGCTGCATTATTATTGTCAATATCAAATTTTCTCCGACAAGATCCTACCTTCTTCCACCACTTTACTTATGAAATGGTACTTAAGATCAATATGCTTCGTGCTACCATGAAATGTTAGATTTTTCACTAAGTGAATAGCACTTTGATTGTCACAGTGCAAAGTGATCTTCCCCTGTATCATCTTGAATTCATCCATTAGTTTCTCTAGTCATATTTCCTCTTTATTGGTTTGATTTACTTCCACATATTATGCTTCAGTGGTTGATAAAGCCACAACTAGTTGCAACTTAGATGCCTAGCCTACAACTCCACCAATACGAGTGAAAGTATATCATGTAGTAGAATTTTGTCCATTTATGTCTTCACCAAGATCATAATCTACAAAAATTTTAATTTGTAAATCCGTCGATGTGTAGCAATGTAACAACCCCAAATTTCACAAAATTTAAAAAAAATTCTGAACAATATAAATGCTATTTATTTATTATGCGGAAGAGACATTTAATGACAACTGTATCATTAAAAGCTATTCACTCATATTTATGATGTCATCTTGTACTTATTTAAGCATCGTCGTAATTTATTTTAAAATTACTGTAGTGATATAAATGTCTATGCAACTATTTGTCGGAAATTGCGTGTTAACTTCTCAGGTGGTTTTAACTTATATATGAATGCCTCCTGTCTTGGTTTAATTCGCATACAACTTTGTTCTTTCGTCATATTTATGGATCGTCATTTATCCATGTCTTAAAACTTGAAATATATAATTTATGCTTACTAACCTTTTATTTTCTTTTGATGAAGGGGTTCTAAGGATACCCCGAGGCTTACTTAGCTATTTGCATAGCTAATGCTCTTACTACTATTGTACAGATCGCAGGTGAGGGTGTTATCTCCAGTTGAATATTAAATTACTGTCTGTCATTTGGCTTAATGCATTAACCCAATACTTCGATATTAAGAGCATGCATGTAGAAGACTTACTTGACACATGGGGTAAGAACTACCCTAACTATAATTACCAATTAAAAGAGTTTATTCATTTTAATGATAAATATATATATATACATATATATATATATATATATATACATATATGTATATATATATATATATATCTGTATATATATATATATATATATATGTATATATATATATATATATATATGTATATAGATATATATATATATATATATATATATATATATATATATATTAAAACTTAGCTTAAGCTTGTCATAAGCGTTCACTAAATATAAATCCAAATAGGCTAGCAATGAGTTAGCAATTCCATACTTCGATGTTATCCATATAAATTATTGTTTTATTGACGTTGTAATAATATCATGGTTTATCACGTATATATTTGAACCCTATTGTTATATAGTTCTTATGTATGGAGTATTTAATGTGGTAGGGATTATGATCCCACGACCATGGTTATAAACTTGTAATATGCATGGGAATGGATATTGGGTGAAAAGCGACCTTACTTTATAACTATACCATACAAAATATCCAAAGTATGAATACTTAATGGAACTCTTCATTGTCAAACCTGACAGGTTAGACTTTAATGTGAATTAATGCGACATGGTGGATTGCACAGTGGCACACCCCGTGGCATAGGCTTCACGTGAAGGCTTTGGGTTTTGGGATAAACCCTAACCTTGCATTGATATTCTACCATTACTATCATAGCTCATTTCATTCTGCAACATAGTGGTAGGGAGGGCCGACAAGCTCCTGACTGTTTAGGGTTTGAAGCTTCGAGTGTTTCCATGGTTTTGTCAATGGAGGTTTCGTGACTAGGCAAAGCTGTTACACACACAGAAGGTCAACTTAACCGTAAATTTACAATGTTGATTATTCTATTTTTAATGTACACCTGCATCAATGACTAACCACCACTTTGTTGCTTGGTTTGAATGTTGAGTGACAGGCTTGTTTCGAAGCTTGCCTCCGAGAGATAAAGGAGCTTATTGCTAAAGTAACACTGCATAAATGCCCTGGTAAGCCTCAGTGGTTCTCTTGGAAACCTAAGTCATACTCTCTAGTGTGTAAAAGATGGTGGTAAGGCAATGGCATCTGACTGTGTATACCCCATGGTGATGTGGTTTCAAACTCGTATTTGATTTTAAAGTTTTTTTTGACAATTTGTAAGCCTTATGGAAACTTTGTAATGAAAAAGTAGGGTATTAACCCTCGAGCTACGACTCTTGTAACACCTTTTGAAAGGATGATTTGGTAATGGAAAGTCACATTTCATTTTTTTTTGAATTCTTATATAAGTGTGATTCCAGTAACCTTTGTATGCGTAAGTTTTGGGTTCTTGGCATAATTCCGGTCTTCATAAAACCCTAAGCTATGTGAATTAAAAGTAGTCTTTGTTTGAATTTTAAAAATGATAATGTTTGAGATAGGAAGGGTTGATAACCCCTACGCCACGGTTATTCAGATAATTGATTTTATTTGTTTTCTATCATTTAAGTTTACTGTGTAAAGCATTTGTGAAGGTATTTAATAAGTGTTCTGGGTTTGAAAACCCTGTGCGTTTATTTATTTTGTGTTAAAGAATTTATAAAGGGACTACGCCCAGTATCAATGAACATGTAGAAAGTTGTATTAGTTGTTTTAGACGCTGTGTCGGATTTCGGTCCTCGGCATAAATCCAAAATTCACGTAATGCAGTATTTTGCTATCTTAACTATGATGTTCTTAGTTAATTAGCTGGGTATGGAAATAAGTTATGAAGAAGAGATTTGGGCACTGCCCTGTGCATTATTGCACTGTAAGTTTTCCAGGCAGTTTATAAATTTATACCCCTTTCCGGTATATGTCTTTCCGCGTCGATATTCTGAAGATGTTTGTTTGAAGGTTTTCAATTAAGGGTTTTGTATTAAGCCCTAACTTTACTAGTTCATGTTCTTATGCTCTCAACGATACATCCAAAATGGATTATCATTGAGCTCTATTTTAGTGAATACAATACTTCGTATGGAGTTGATGAATTCTTTAAATTATAATGATATGCCTTTGGAACCCAAATGTTCGATGCAATGTTAAATGATTTTAAGTTTGTATTAACATTGTTATAATAGTAAAAGGTAATTCGGGGAAAACCCTCTCGGTTTCGATCTTGAGACTATGCTTAATTAATAAATTTACTTGGTACCTAAAAATGGATATACCAAGATATTGGGTTTTGAAAGATGAATCCGATTTTAGTTTTTAAATTGTACATGCAAAAGATAAAGATTTGAACAGAGTTGGAATACTATGTATTTTATTATCATACCTAGAATGTGTTCAAGATTTATTTGTTTGATTTGTAAAAAGAGTTTAAATTTAATTTCTCTGTTTATAAAAAAACCTAGAGATGATAATTACTTTGACTATTTGTTTATATAGTAACATCTGGTTTATGCAAATGCTTATTACTTATATAATAATTATTTCCTATGTTTGATTATGAGGGCAACTTCTAGGGTTTCGAAAAAGAAAGGTTCTGTAATATAATTAAGTAGTATTTTACTGCATTTAAAATAGATTAGATTTCAATGATACAGATCTTTATAAACAACTTCTATCTATGATATTCGAATCATTCTGATCTATTCATAATTTAACTTCTCTGTACTAGAGTACGACACTTACTGCGTGTGGAAAAATACAAAGAAGTATTTATATTCTATCATTCTTCATTTAACCGGAATTAAACTATCCATTCAGCAATTAAATCTAGCAGTTAAGTTGAATGGAATTTCCAGAAATAGATAGTATTACAGAATTAAAACATTTAGAACAACCAAATGATATCTAAGTTTTTATGGAAACTTATAACACATTTACACACATTCATTCAGTAAATAGTTGAACAGTAAATAAATAAGATAACACAAATAGAACCTGATAACGGTAGAAGGGACAAACATCCAAAGGATCCCGTTCCACCTAACCTGCTCCTGAAGATAGCCAAGTCACTTTCCTTAGGACCCCCGAGCCTGTTCACTGAACCACCAGGACGAAGATGCTGTGTGGAGAATGGAATAAATTCCTCTGCAACTCAGCAGTAATACTTAATTTACTCAACAGTATCACTTCAGCCTTTAGCGGCATTGAACTCTGCATTAAGCAGTACTAGTTCATAAATGTGGACTTAGTTCTCTCATTCACTTCCTAGCCTCCTCCTCATCAAATCTCTTTTGCACTCTTAATTTTTATTTTTTTTTTCAAAAATAGTCACAAGGAAAACTTGATGAGCCTCCTGCTCAATTCGATGGGTGATATAGCATGCCTAGGTCTTTGTTCATTTTCTTAGTTATTGAGCCACCCGCTCAGTTCCACTTTCTTGGGGAACATGACCATAAAAAAAGGGAAGTTGCCCCCTGCAACAGCTAGAAGTGAATGAGGATGCTGCCAAGTGTCAGTTTGCTCTCTACCCCAGTCCATTCCTCCTAGTGGGTCAGTGAACACTCTTTTCAACAGTCTCCTTTGGATATTTGTCTCCTCTTTTATTTATTAATAATAAAAATATTACAGTAATTAATTATAGTCATCCTTTACCCCACTTGGTCAATAATCATAAAAAAATTTACAATAACATATAACATAATGTTTTTGTTGACTCACACCCAGTCGACAGGGGTTCCCATCACTGTCGACACCAACCCACCGCGATCTCCCTGAGGACCGGCCCAGACAGGTTTTACCTTGCCCACCAACACCTGTAGAGTAGATGAGGTTTCACCCGAGGCGATCAAGGGAGAGTGAACAGAACCATGTTTCCGCCGAATGAAGGAGGATATATGTAGCATCAACTACTTAATTTTATTGCAACATTCAAAAATAGATCTATGCATTCACTTCGACATTATTGTATTCATAGCATCACTTAATGGAAACATTCATTGTTGTGGCAGATTATAACAACAAAGCGACTATTACATGAAAGAAACATTGCATTACCATCAAAAGAAAGAAGACACACCAGGATTTCACATAAACAGTTTCATCACATCATATTATTGCTGCAAAAACCCAATACAATGCCTTTGCAGATCACAGACTTCAACAATATCTCTTGATCTCCGAACATACGCACAAAAACGCATACCAAAAATCTCTCTAAGATATATAACTTTCTGTCAAGGATAATTTTAGGGGCAAAATTTAGCCCATGGGCTATTTTTCCATGTTTTTTTCCAAAAAAAGATTTGCCAATTTGCATTTTTTGAAGCCCCATTTCGCCCAATTTTGATGGGGTAAACTTTTTGCACTCTAAAAATTGCCAAATTATTATATAAACTATATAAAATACTTAGAAATTGAAATAATTTTAGAAAATTATTGCCAAATATTTTATAGTTGACATTTTGAGAATTGGTAAGATTCGCCAAGGTTTATACACTTTTAAATAAGTATGGATCCTTAAAATTATCCTTGCTTTTTGTCTATATATAGGATTCCGTCTTTACAATGCTTGTCCACTTACTAACAACTTCCTAACCGACTCCTGGACAAATGACCCAAAATCTAATTGACACAGTCCAAATGACCCAAAAACCTGCCTATTGCGATATATTTAGCTCAAAATTACATCTCACATGGTCCAATGACCCAACAACCCTCCTATTATGGTACAAACGACTCAAAAAATATATAAAATAATAGAGCCTTCTTCCTTCCGCGACCTCTTCTGATGTGTCACATCATCGATGATGCTACGATTCTTCCTTACCAAACCGCCTGCCAACAGGCCCCCAACACAATCTTGTGGCTCGCCCTCGAGCCATGTCAACTGGACATGGTGTATTCCATGGTCTTCACTTTGAAGTCTTTGTACTGCTGCACGACTGTCATCACCATTTCGTTGACTTCCATAGTCACCACTTGACTGTCGACCACATCTTTTGCGGATGGATGCTCAATTTGCTTTGCCGTCACCTGTTGACGATGCTTCTGTAATTCCTGAAGCGCTTCACCTACCTTGGTCATGAACTGTCCCCCAACATCCTGAAACTACTCCAATTGCGCAACACACTTCTTCTGTCGCTCGTCCACCTTGGTGACACGCTGTTGCAGATCTTTCAATTCCATAACCTTGGCAACCTGCTCCATGTCTAGAATTACGCACATTGTTGCTTTGAGTGTCACCAACTGCCCCTTCGCTTCCTGTCGTTCCTTCATTAGTTGTTCGACCTGCTCGTCCTGGACGATCCAGCCCCATAATTGCACAGTGTCAGCTGTGAGCTTCGTTGCGGCCTTTTCTAGCTCCTTCAACTGAGTGGCGACCTCCTCAATTGCCTATTTTCTGTCGTCAACTTCAACTTGAGGCATACTAGGATTCACTTGAGCCTTCAACTCTTGATTCTCTTGCCGCAACTGGACAATGGCAGCCCCCAGCCGCTGCACTTGTTAGAGCACATCCACCTATTCAGTGGGCTCCGACACATGCTGATAAGTCTCCGTGATAGCCCGGTCGACCCGTACACTGTTATCCCACATACAGGCCTTCTCTACAATAAAGAAATCATGTTCCCTTTTTAGTCCTTCGATTTCGCGCGCCTTCTCAGCCCGTTCTCTCTTAATGTGTTCTTCGAGTTCATCCATAGCCTGCCATGCTGAAGCAACACTACCGTTCAATTCTTCAATGGTGCACTTTGCACTGGCCTCACTCGCCTGCAATTGTACGCACATGCCATTGATCTCCCTTAGTCGGTTTGTCATTTCCCGGCTGGTAGCTGCCTGCATAGTGGTTAACCCTTCCACTGGAAATACATTCACATTAATGGTCACCTTCTTCACCTGCTGCATCAAGGCGTTCACAGCCTCGTCTTCAGTCACAATCGCAATCGAGGGAATCTCCACATTCCTCACCCGCGGCTCGGTGCTGATTGTGCTAACTTGTGGTGCCATTGCATCGTCTGGTGCCCGTTGTGAAACCATGTTATACACAAAGTCCACATGAGCAGTGAGTGCATGGAATCCTTCATTTGTCTCCCTTGTCATTTTCTGAGCTGCTGCAATGGATGCATCAACAATTGCTTGTACAAGTCGACCCAAGTGTGCTTTCGCCGACAGGTGCAGGCCATTGATTGTCGTCGGGTCCTAGTGCCCTTTTCTCCTATGCTCTTCCAAGGCGCGGTCACTGTCGTCGTCCGTCGGTGTTTTGATGGATTCTTTATCAGAATCATGATGACTGGGTGGGTACTGTGTCGATATACGATCTTCTGGACCCTTCGCCGGCCCACCAGCCTCAATCTCGTCCAACGTCACAGGTTCACGCCATTCCGCTGGCTAGTCGTTCACCATAGCCTCTAGTGCTTCAGCCATTACCTTGTAAGGGGTCAGCAACCATTGCTGACTGGGGTCACGCCTTGCCTGCACATAAATAGCATGCGACCGAACCGCAAACTCCATGATTGGCTTAAATCTTGCTGTAGTTTCTTTGGACATCCGTGGTACCTTCGTTGCGGCATTGCAAAGCATCTCCTAATAGAGCCAGAATATCAATTGGCATTCCCAGAGTCGCTCAGGTTCTCATACATACCATAATTTTTGATAGCGCGCACCTCGCCGCTCTCTTGCAACCTCAACTTCCATGCCCTGGTATGTGTCGGGCTCCTTCCAAGCCACGGATGCAATCAAGAGCAACAACCAGTTATATGTAAATGAGCCCTTACCATCCTGAACTGCCACAACATCCACTGCTAATTGATTCAACAGAAACAAGGACCAGTTCATTTGGACGCCCTCCGCACATTAGACTGCACATGTGACAATCCCTGAGTTGCACTGGTTAGGACGACCATGCTTGGCCACCTTGCAGGATAAAATATTGGTGCCGGTGAGTACCGCCTTATCATTGATACTGTTGGTACGATACCCACAACCATCTGTTACCAAGCCATACTTCTTTACGAGTTGTCCCGCCCTCTTTTTGTCATTCACCTTCCCTTGGAAGAACTGTGGTGGGTCAACCCCATCTTTAGGCAATCCGGTAATGTGAGAAATTAAATCAACAGTGACTGTGATTTCATTGTCCAGCCACAACGAACCACCATGGAAGCATGCAAGCAGCTGCTTCACGCATGCATTAACTTTCGCCAGTCACCCAAAATGTGGCATGTTAATAAGCCCTAACAAGCCGGCCTGCTTTAATCCTCGGGCCCAGTCCTGTGGAATGGGCGTCGCAGTAAGTTGTGATCCAGGCACATACGGGGCCAATGCAATTTCTGGGTAGGCCACCATATCATGATCATCGTATCGTAGGCGCATCAACGCCGGCCCAATATCAACAGAGCACTCCATTCCGGTAGGGAGCGCGGGCATCTTCACACCATACTTCTGTTTCGGGTTCAGCTTGCGCAGGGTTGCATCCGACCAACTAGGAGGGATATACCCAGGGATTTCAACAATCGACAGTCCCTCCCATGGGGCAGATTCGTCAACACGGCGACTGGACTGCCTGACCTACACTTGAGCTTATCCTACCACCACGGCGGATGATATTAGTTGCCTCTTGCTCTGCGAGGACTTAGAATGCTGACCCCCTCGACGCTTCTTGATGACAACTGATGCTCCCACCAGCATGTTTGTGACTTATGCCTCAAGATTGACCTCTCCCGCAGACGCAACTTCTTCCTCAACTACAATCCCGGTGAAAGGAGACTCAACCTCGCTACTAACCTCCATCGTTTCAAGCTCTCATGGCATACCTTACCCAGCGCTTCTTCATCCTAACAACACTCTGTAAATGCAACTAAACCTTGGCCACCGCACAACTATACCCGCTAAGCCTATAACAATACTCGTCAGGTCTGCACAGGCACTTAACAACTAAAATCTTGATGCCTTCCGACCAACGTCGACCCATTTTTATAGCTTCCATCCGAATCCTCCGTAATCATCACTAAATCCTGCATTAATTCAACCGAAATCATGTATTAATGACGCAAATCCATCGTCGATCTTGTCAGCCGATCGGTCAGATCCACCATTAATGCCCATCATTTGAACAAGCGTCGGTAATTAACTGTTTTAACTTTTGGCATTTATTGCTGATTTGACCCAGTCGCAACCCTGCACCTGTCGCAGACCGCTCCTAACTTGCGGCAGAAGCCTCCCTGCTTCCGCATTCCGTTCCTGTTGGTGTGCCACCTTGCCACCGATCAACCTATACTCTTTTTTTTTCTTCCCGATGCGACTCAGGCATCGCACTGTTCCAAGCCCAACCAATAGGGCTTCAACCTGCTACCATTAATCAACTTGGGGAGCATTGCCCCATCCAACTACTGCAACTATACCTCTCCTCCTGAAGTAATGCTACTAATGCGATATGGACCAAGCCAATGCATTTGCAATTTTCCTGGATGTTTCATAAAGTTACTGTCATACAACAACACCAAATTACCCTGTTGAAACTGTTTGTTCTTGATGTGGCGATCATGCCAAGCCTTCTGGTGATCCTTCTCCACACCCTGATGGAAACCGGTGATAAAGCGATCTTCCTCCAGCTGTATTAACTGTGCGAGAAGTTCCTCTAATGCTTCCACAGTATCCATACCGGTTGTTGCCGCTATACGCAGACTCAAAATGATATACTCCATAGGCATAACCGCTTCTTGTCCATACACTAGCTTGAATGGTGTCTGCCTTGTCAGCCTTTTACATGTGGTGCGATAGGCCCACAATACGGATGGGATTTTTAGATCCCAGTCATTGCGATTCACATTGCACAACTTTGTCAGCACATGCTCCAATATCTTATTGAAATCCTCCACCGTGCCATTCGCCTGCGGATGATAGGGTGTACTCTTCTTATGCTGGATTTGCAACTCCTACGTCAATGCGTTGATGGTGCGATTGAGAAAGTGGCTTCCTTGATCGCTTAACAATATCTTGGGGCAGCCAAAGCGAGTGACAATGTGGTCAAAGAGAAACCATGCGGCTGTGGCCGCGAAACAATCAATGAATGGTGCAGCTTCTGCCCATCATGTCAAGTAATCTGTCGCCGTGATGATATACCTAGCACCAGTGCGCTTACCCAGTGGATTGATAGGTCCCACGAAGTCTACTGCCCATTTGTCGAATGGATGCAATGTCAACTGAGGCATCAACGACATCTCATCCCATCTATATGGCTTCCTGGTTCTCTGACAAATGTCGCAGGACCGTGCATAATATGTCGCATCATTGTGCAACGTAAGCCACCAGAGCCCCGCTCGAAACACCTTCCTTGCCGTCACACGGGCACCATAGTTCCCTCCAGCCACTCCTGCATGTGCTTCGGAAAGGATTTGCTCTTGCTCATGTGGCAAGACACACCGTCGCAATATCTCATCGGCACCCATCTTGTATAGCTCTCCTGCTATTAGCTGGAAGTCTGCAGCCTTGACTACCAACTGCTTCTTCTTAGTAGTGGTGAATTCTTCTGGTGCGGTACCTGTCGCCAAAAACTGAATGATTTCTTCAAAATAGCCATCAACGACTTCAACTTTAAATAGTTGCGCATCAGGCAACCCATCTTCAATGTTAGTGGGCTCCTCTCCTGTTTCAATCCGCGAGAGATGATCCGGGGTAGCATTTAACCGCCCTAGCTTCACAATTACTTCAAAATCAAACTCCTGAAAAAGAAGTAGCCATCGACAGATCTCCTCCCCCAACACAGGCTTATTGACCAGGTATTTCAATGCAGAATGATCTGTGAACATCTTGAAATGGCCTCCCAATAAGTAATGGCGAAACTTCTGCAATGCATAAACCATCGCCAGACCTTCCCTCTCTGTAGTAGTGTAGTTTCTTTCTACAGATGCAACTTTCAGCTGGCAAAAGCAATGGGGTGTTCAAGATCCCCCTCTCTGGGTTGGGCCAATACCACTCCCAGCACGATCGATGAGGCATCAACATGAACATGGAATTCCTTACTCCAGTTAGGAAATACCAATATTGGCGCCGAAGCCATATTCATCTTTAGTGTCTCAAAGCTATCCTGATATTCAGGGCTCCACTGGAATACTGCATCCTTTTTCAACAACTTCTCCATAGGGGTGGTAATCGCAGCATAACCCCTGATGAACTTGCGATAATACCCTATGTGTCCTAGCGTCACCCTTAACTGCTTAACAGTAGTCGGTGGTGTCAAACTCAAAATGAGCGCAATATTTGCTAGGTCAACCAAAAATCCTTGCTTACACACAATATGACCCAACAGTATACCAAATGGTGCACAGAAGATACATTTCTTGAGGTTCAACGATATCTGGTGTTGTCGACATCGCTCCAACATCAACCGCAAATTCACCAGATGATCGCGGACCAAACCATAGACCATCCAATCGTCCATGTATACCTGCAAAAACTTCTGAATGAAATCTTTGAATGCAGCAATGACAACCCTCAAAAATATCGTAGGTGCATTCTTCAGGCCGAACGACATCATGGTGTACTGAAAGCAGCCCCATTCGGTCACGAAAGTTGTCTTATGGCGATCTTCTTTTGCAATGTGGATCTGATGGTAGCCAGAGAATCCGTCTATGAACGAGTACATCTCCTGGCCACCCACACCCTCGAGTACTTCGTCAGTAAATGGGGTTGGGAATGGATCATGCAAATATGCATCATTCAGTTTCCCGAGGTCGACGCAAATGCGCACTTCACTGGTCTTCTTATCATGTACCACCATAGGACTAATCCATTCTGACTCCTCAACTGGTTCAATGATACCGACGTCCAACATGCGATCCAATTCTACCTTGACCCTCTCCTTATGTCATGGATTCAATCGATAGGGTCGCTGCCAGATCGTCTTAGCATCTGGTTTTAATGGAATCTTCATCTCCCCTAAGTCGCCCAGAATCCCCTTCATGTCAGAAAACTTTGTGGTAAATAAGTCCTGAAACTCATGGAGCAGATCAGTGACCTTGCTTATCAGCTCATCATCCCAGTAATCCCCGACATTTGCGAACTTCGGATTGTCCCCTGTCCCAATGTTAATCTTGCGGATCTTCAGCGGCTGACTGATTGGATTGCTTGGCGCATCAGGTGGTACCACAACACGACTTCCTTCTGATTCCGGGATATTCACTTTTCGCAGATCATCACCATCTTCTGGCCCACCACTGATATTGAAGCATTCCATGAGAGAATGCATCTGGTAGTGTGTGTGCCAATCCATAGGATATGCCATTGGGACAACCCGCAGAATTACATCACGGATGAGCTGTAATGCATTATTGACCTTTGGATCGACATCCGCAAAAATGAATGTATGGGTAAAACACACTGTGATCTCCAGCCAAGTAGAAATTTCTCCTTGCAACTCAGTTGCAGTATACCATGATCATGGCATCTCATCCAAAGTATGGATAAAAGCATGGACCCACTCGTCTCTTGGTCACGATACCCATAACCACTGAAACTCCATCAAGTGACCACCAAGATCGTTCCGGCCATCATACTTTCGAGTGTGGTAAACCTCGGTATCATCGAAGCGTACCATCATCAATCTTCTGCATTTTGACCATCCATCAATTGATGCCTTGTGTGTCACCCACCAGCGTGCTGTAGCAGCCTTCAGTGCTTCGTTCAATGCCAGCAATCGCTGTGGTTCGGAAACTCTTTCCTTGAACTCCATCAGAAAGTTAGATAAGCTAGGTAGTCCTTCATATACTGGTAGTGTGACCGCTTCAGTTGCGACATGGCGTAATGACTCCGTGATCAACCCACACTTACGGAGCGACATCTCGTGCAAGCGGTTCTGCCAATATTCTAGCACATCATCAGAGTCGGAAGACGCAGAGCTGTCACTGTGCCATCCCAGCTCACTATTGGCAGTCAGATGGATATAATACTCATATATATTGAATGCATGGTCCCATCCACTGGGATCATCATCCTTCACTGGCTCTATGTAGCGGCGTCCTTCAGCCAGATCCAATGGGGTGATAACTCTGAGATCGCGATTTTCAAAAGTCATCATCCGTCGCTTGAAGTTGATTACAGCTCCACTATCATTAGCCCACCCAATCCCCAGTAATGCGGGATAAGAGCTTCCTCCTTCAACTACTTCTATTACATCAAAGTCAACATATGTTTTCATTCCCTCAATGTCCACTACCATTCGTGGAACTCTCCCAATCGGTGTCACCTTAGCAGGATTAGCTAATGGAGTTTTACAGGAGACCAGCTCAATGGGGGACTCCCCATCTTCTGCCAAGCCTGCTTGGTCAAGATGTTGACATCCGAACCAAGATCCAAAATAACTGAATCAACATCGTAGTTGCCAATTTGAATATTCATCCGCATCTCCTTACCTGTCTTCCGTCGTTGTAAGGAATTAACCACGAACTCTTGTCGATCCTGGGTCGGTTGTCGCAACAGAGATTCAATCGCAGCAAGAGCATCGGGATCTCTTGCCAGGGATAAACAATGTTCCAAAAATGCTTGAAGTGTGATGGATTGCCGCAACGGGATAGCCTCTGAAGTAGCATCAAAAGTAGAGGGCATGTCGTACACAACAGCTTTACCTCAGTCTTTTTCTAATGCACGACGTGCTTGAAGAAATGCCTCCCACTCCGCATCAATGTCAAATGACACCTTCTTTTGTCCGGCTAACAGTATCAGTGATGTCCTCTCCATTCATCTTGCCTCCGCGAGTGACCACAGCAACGGAAGCATCTTGCGGTCTTGGCTCTGTAGAAATTGTCGCGATATTCATACCCTGGGTCTGGTTCAGAGGTGGATTCCCGGGTGGGTTCACATTCTGATTATGAGTTGGCCGCATATTATGGTTCTGCACTGGTTGCTACACTTGGTTCTTGGCAGGTTGCTGTGCCTGGGGCTGGTTCTGCAACTAGGGAGTATTCCCTGCTTGCCATCGCGCAATCAACTATGGACAATTCTCAACCGTGTGACCGTTAACAAAATAGAACGTACACTGGTTCTGCAATAGTGGACAGTCTCGCTGGTAGTGTCCCCATACCGTACAGTGATAGCATTGAACAGGTCTGTGACCGCCTCGTCCTCCTCCACGACCAAATCCTCCGCCACATCCTCCCCGAAATCCTCCCTGTTGCTGGTACTATGGTTGTTTGAACTGTTGCTGCATTGGTGCCGGTTGCATTCCTTGCCGTTGCTGTGCATACTGCAGTTGCTGTACATACTGTGGCTGCTGTGGAGCCATCTGCATCGTAGCATATTGCGGCATGAACTACGGCGGTTGCTGCTGCTGCGGTACAAACTACATCTGCGGTTGAGGTAGTGGCTGGGCTACCTGTGGCTATGGTTGCGACTGTTGTATGGCATGCTGGTCGTCCTTTACATAGAATGCATCATACATTCTCTCTTGTAGCAACCCATATACACGGAAATCCTTGTCATCGTGACCCACCGATTTGCAAAATGTACAATAAATATTCCTCAGGGTTGTGACCATTTTCTGCATGTATGGGCAATTGTCATGGCTATGCCCATATACGTGGCAGATGCAACACCACGGCATGCTACCACCATTCAACGGATTTGGTACTCCCGAAACTAGATAGTTGCGGAATTCCGGGCAATTGTCCTTAGTATGTTCTTCTCCCCGACATCGTGTACACCAGACTTCTTCACGTTTCTCCTTGCCTTTCTTCAGATCTTGTAACTGGATGGTCAGGTTATCCAATTGTGTTTGGATCTGCGACATCCCAGTTGCATTTTCCCCAATAGGCGATGCCTCCAGCTGCATCACGATATCCAAAGCTTCACTCGGCGTGGTAATGTTCTGCTGCATCAGTGGTAGCCAAATATGCAGAAGCAAGGCCGTGATAAACCATTCCTTATGTTGGACGGTACTCATGTCAAAACTGACCCTTGCCATCAGCGTTTTAAATCGTTGATCAAAATCCCACACAGTCTCATTGGGATACTGCTTAATCTATTTAAGCTCTATGATGTATTGTGCTTCAAATTTGGGCTTCCGGAACTCTGTGATCAGGCCTGTACGAATCTCATCCAGAGTTTTTGTCATAGTGCCGACAGGAACTTGCGTAAATTTCATAAACCAATCCAAGGCACGACCTCAAAGAATCGTCACCAATTGTGCCTTTTTAGCATCATCATCAGTGATCTGTTTGACAGTCCATACAGCTTCACATAGAAACCAGTACTGTTTAGGGTTATCTGTTCCACTTCCTTGGAACAGCGGTGACTTAGTATCCTCGCCTGCCATTTTGGGATTCCTTCCTCTTTTCACTGTACTACTACAGATTAACTTCTGTGGTATTGACGAACTCGGCGGTGTCGAAGTGGTATTTCTTGCTATTTGAGAGATAGTGAGCGGAGGTGTGGGTACGTTGGTGCTGGGGTCTGGTCCTGCCTCTATCCTGGGCGTAGCCTGGTTGTCCTTATCAAGACTGTGAGGTCGCTTTGTCTTGTGTGGTCTTCCTTCACAGCCTTGCGGTTCGACCGCAGCAGGACCTTCTCATGTCCTCTGCCTCTTTTCCTGTCAGAACCTCGCTCCTCCCCTTGTAAGACCACTTTCTTCCTCAGCTTCACTCACAGTCTTGTCATGACCTGCACCCATCTACCCCTTATCATTCCATGTACCACCCCCCAACTGTCGCGGTATCCATGGCCTCTTCCCACCAGGCTATCTACTGATCAAGATGCATCTTCAATATACCCTTTTCGCAAATAAGCATCTTAATCGACAGTTGAAGCGACAACAAAAACCTGCCCCGGGGTTCGCAGAAAAAATATCTTTCAGCTTCACTGTAGGATTTCTGAGTATCATCCGCGAATTCTGTGATATATCCTTTTAGGATTCTATCGAACCACACTTCGACAGCCCGCGACGCTTTATTATCAACTTCCTGCAGCTCCTGAATCAACTCAGGGGTCCAGGTCGTCGGTTCACCACCTTGGAAGTTCCTCTTCTGGAAGGTCAACTTCGCCAACCACTCATACAAAATGACTGGGAATTCACAGAAAAACCACTCGTGCGGTCCGTCGTGAATATATCTATCCACTGATTGGTCTACAATCAGTCGAGTGTTCTGACTTTCTTTTTCAGCAAATTCCTGCAACTTTTGATCAAACCATTCTTGGATCTCTGGTTTTGTCGGGTGCCACAACATATCCTCCTTTCACTTCACACACGGTCCCGACAACAGAACCATTTGTTGAATCACACCCAGTCGACAGGGGTTCCCATCACTGTCGACACCAACCCACCGCGATCTCCCTAAGCACCGGCCAAGACAGGTTTTACCCTACCCAGCAACACCTACAGAGCAGATGAGGTCTCACTCGAGGCGATCAAGGGAGAGTGGACGGAACCATGTTTCCGTCGAATGAAGAAGGATGTATGCGTCATCAACTACTTAATTTTATTGCAACATTCAACAATAGATCTATGCATTCACTTCGACATTATTGTATTCATATCATCAATAAATGGAAACATTCATTGTTGCGGCAGATTATAACAGCAAAGCAACTATTGCATGAAAGAAACATTGCATTACCATCAAAAGACAGAAGACGCACCAGGATTGCACATAAACAGTTTCATCACATCATATTATTGCTGCAAAAACCCAATACAATGCCTCTGCAGATCACAGACTTCAACAATATCTCTTGATCTCCGAACATACGCACAAAAACGCATACCAAAAATCTCTCTAAGATATATAACTTTCTGTCTATATATAGGCTTCCATCTTTACAATGCTTGTCCACTTACTAACAACTTCCTAACTGACTCCTGGACAAATGACCCAAAATCTAACTGACACGGTCCAAATGACCCAAAAAACTGCCTATTGCGGTATACTTAGCTCAAACTTACATCTCATATGGTCCAATGACCCAAAAACCCGCCTATTGCAGTACAAACGACTCAAAAAATATATAAAATAATAGAGCCTTCTTCCTTCTGCGACCTCTTCTAACGTGTCGCATCATCGACGATGCTATGATTCTTCCTTACCAAACCGCCTGCCAATAGTTTTTCTCATAACATAAAATGTTCAGATTTTGGGTATGTGACAAACACCCCCTCTTAAGTTCAACATCATCCTCGATGTTTCCTTACTAAGCATTCTCTGAGTCTTCCTGGAATAGAATTGGATATGCCACCTGCATATTGCTTTCCAATTCCTAGGTTGCTTCATCTGGACTAAGGTGCTTCCATTGCACCTTTACATGTTCAATGGTACGATTCCGAAGAAAAATTTCCCTCTTGTCGAGGATACAATCTGGTTCCACTTGTACATCATTCTAATTAATCACATGAGTAGCATCATGCACGTAATTTTTCAGAATAGAAATATGGAAGACATTATGTACTTTAATATTTGGTGGCAAGGCCAACTGATATGCCACTAGTCCAACCTTGGACAGTATTTCAAAAGGTCCACAATACCTTGGTGCTAACTTAGCACAACTTCCTAACTTTAAGGATCTCTTTTAGGTTTTACCTTGATGAAAACATGCTCACCAACTTGAAACTCTTTCTGATTTCGTTTGAGATCTGCATGACTTTTCTATCTATCTTGTGCAATTTTTAAATTGCCTTGTACCTGTTTCACGGTTAGTTCCATTTCTTTCAATAACTCAGGTCCTAACATCAACCTGTCAACTGGATTACTCCATGAAATAGGTGTATTACACTTTCTACCATACAAAATTTCAAATGGACCGAGTTTTGATGAAGCTTGATAGTGATTATTATAAGCAAATTCAACTAAGTGCAGATAATCCTCCCATTTACCTGGCTGATCTCTAACATACATTCTTAACATATCTTCAAGAATTTGATTTACTCTTTCTGTCTGCCCATCAGTTTGTGGATGAAATGATGTACTGAAATTTAAAGTAGTATCCAAACCTTTAAACAAGGAATTCCAGAAAATTTCTCGTAAATTTAGAGTCTCTATAAAAAATTATAACTTTAGGAATTTCATGCAAACGAAAAATTTGTTTCATAAAAATTTCAGCAATGTTAGCAGCCTTATAAGTTGTTTTAACAGGTATGAAATGGGCTGCTTTACTAAGCTTGTCCACAACTATCATAATAGAATCATTCTGTTTCTGGTTTTTAGGTAAACTAGTTATAAAATCATTGCTGATTATTTCCCACTTCCAATCTGAAATTGGCAAGGGCTACAATAATCCAGCTGGGTGTTGATGCTCAACTTTAATTTGTTGACATTCAATACACCTAGCAATGTATTTAGCTACCTCATTTTTCATATTTGGCCAAAAGTAATCTTTCCTCGCCATGGTTATCATATTTTGGTAACCAAGATGTCCTGAATAAGGAATTTTATGTACTTCATTTAAAATCAACAGCTTAACTTTATGCACATTTGGTACATACAGTCTATTTTTATAAATCATTAAACCTTGTTCATTCAGACTGTAATCTGTTATTAATTTTTCGGATATATTTTTAGCAACCCTTTTCTATAATTTCAAATAATTTTCATCCAATTTTATTCCTTCTGCAAGCTGATTTTCCAAATCTGTTTTATAAGTACTGATTGCTGCTACAAAATTCAGTCTTGCATTTCTGCTTAAGGCATCAACACCTTTATTTTCTTTACCTTTAATGTGTTGAATCTCGAAATAATATTCGCTAAGGAAAGCTAACCACCTAGCTTGCCTTGCGTTCAGATTTGGTTGGTCCAACAAATATTTTAAACCTTTATTATCTTTCATTAATGAAAACTTCCTTCCGATTAGATGATGGCGCCACATCTTTAAAGCATGTATCATGACATCCAACTCTAAGTCATAAGTAGCATAGTTCTTTTCATGAATTTTTAGCTTTCTAGACTCATACGCTATTACATGACCCTATTGTGTTAAGAGTCCGCCAAGGCCATCGTTGCATGCATCAGTGCATACAACAAAATCCTTGTTCGGATCTGCAATTTTGAGAATAGGTGCAGCTGTTAACATCTCTTTTAATTTTTTAAAACTTTCTTCACACTTTTGATCCCAAACAAATTTCTTACCCTTCTTCTGTAAATAGGTTATAGGATTCGCAATTCTTGAGAATCCTTCTACAAATTTTCGGTAGTAACCTATAATTCCCATGAAAGATCGTACACCGGTTACGTCTTTAGGGGCAGGCCACTCATTAATTGCTTTCATCTTATCTGGGTCTACGACGATTCCATCCTTGGATATCACGTGCCCTAAATACTGTATTTTATCCTTGTAAAAATCACACTTATTAAATTTAGCATACAATTGATGTTCCCTTAAGACTTGTAAAATTATTTGTAGGTGTTCATTGTGTTCTTCCTTAGTCTTTGAATAAATTAAAATTTCATTAATGAATACTACTACAAATTTATCCAAGTAATTATGTAAAACGTTATTCATTAGACACATGAAAACTGTTGGAACGTTGGTTAGCCCAAAAAGCATAACCACAAACTCGTAATGCTCGTAACGGGTTATGAAAGCAGTCTTAAAGATGTCCTCATATTTAATTTTGACTTGATGGTACCCAGACCTCAAGTCTATTTTAGAGAATATCATTGCACCGCGTAATTGATCAAATAGATCATCAATGCGGGGCAAGGGATATTTGTTCTTAATGATCATTTTATTTAGTTGATGGTAATCTATGCATAAACGTAAAGTATCGTCCTTCTTTTTAACAAAAATGACAGGTGCTCCCCATAGAGACACACTTGGTCTTATGTAATTTTTATCAATTAATTCTTTTAGTTGAGATTTTAATTCGTTAAGCTCTAGGATGTTCATCCTGTAAGGAGCTTTAGAGTTTGGTACCACCCCCGGTACTAGCTCAATGGTGAAGTCCAATTCTCTTTTCGGAGGTAATCCTGGAATTTCTTCCGGGAATACATCCGAAAACTCTCTTTGAATTGGTATGTCTTCAAGTCTTAACTTATCTTCTTTAGTTGTGTGTTCGTCATTAATTACATTTACAACAAACAACTTACATCCCTTACGAACAACCTTTTTAACTTGTAAAGCAGAAATCTGTCTAACTGAAATTTTTCTAGGAATTTCTTTTACTGTTACTGTTTCACATTTATCATTCTTGAACAAGTAAAGGTCTTTTCAAAACAATTTAACACGACCCTATGCTTTTCCAGCCAATCCATTCCAATTAGAACATCGTAAGAACCTAATGGTAATACATTCAACTTAACATGAGTCCTAAGCTGATTCATCAATAATTCACATTCTTTTACAAAATTAGTTACTTTCCTTTTAATTCTGGTAGCTAATTGAACCATCCATGATTTTCCAAAGTTTTCTACTTTCCGATTGCAACTTTTTACTAAATCGGGTGACACATAGCTAAGACTAGCTCCTGGATCAATTAAAATAGAAATGGGTTTATCTTTCAGCATAAATTTTACTTCAACCATTGAAGTTTGATGATCAACCTGTTTGTTTTCCAAGGCTGCATTGATCCTGGGCATTTCCCTCTCTAAGTCACCAACCGTAGCCTCCTCCTGTACTGTATATATTTTGTTGACAGTTCTCTTCCTGAGTGGGCAATTTGATGCATAGTGAGGCCCTTGACAGTCCCAACATTTAACAGGTTCTTTCTGTTCATTGTTTTTAACAAAAAATTTAGGTGGATCTTTGTTCCTTGCAGCTGTAAAATTTGGTTGTACATTGCCTCTTGGATTACTTCCTTGAAATTTTCTATTAGGATAATTACGTGAATTATTATTTCCAAAATTACAATTAAATGAAAAATGCTTCTTCCTTTGTTCAAAATTATTAGGCCTCTTTACTTTCTAGCTTGGTATGCTTTCCCTTTTTTTGGTCTGTTCAAAACATATATTTGCCTTTCTCATGGCCTCTTCAAGGGTCTTAGGGTCGTCATACTCAATTCTATCATTTATATGTGAGGGTAAACAACTCAAAAATATCTGTACCTTAGGTTTTTCTTCAGTAATGTAAGGCACGTATCTCAATAAACTTAAAAACTTACTACTTAATTCCTTCATATTCATGGAACCCAATTTTAAATCGTAGAATTCTTTAGCTCGTGCTTCAAAATACCGTTATGACAGAAATTTCTTTGTATGGTTTGTACTTCTTCTTTTTAGTGTATAAGTCACTTTCACTACTATCGCTGGAATACTTATTCTTCTTCCTGTGAGATTTAACATTAATTTCAGAAGAAGAGCTAGTTTCATAATTAATAAGTTTTAACTTTTTACTTTTACGTTGGTAGGACATAGATTCAGATTCAGAATGATTTTCTATTCTTTTATCCTTTTCGTTATTATGAAATTTATCCAACAAGATTTGATTTAGCTCCTCTTGATCTTTTAGAATCCGTTCATTCTCCTCTTTAACAGTTTTTATTTATGTTTTTAAATCTCTAACTGTTCTTAGTAATTCAGATGAATTAGCGTTCAATTCAACAAATATATTTCCTGCATTAACATGTTCCTGTTCATTATTATTTTGATCATTAAGGTGGGACCTGTCCTCAGCTGACTCTTTTGGTCCTTCCATACCTGCAAACTAAATATAAAATATGCTGAACATAAACAAAATTAAACAAAAATTAGTAGTTGTATTTTCTGTTTTAAATTTTAGTTGCGCGATTTGAGCCACTTTCAGGCTTAGAGTTTGAACCGCGCTCTGATACCACATGTAACAACCCCAAATTTCACAAAATTTTAAAAAATTCTGAACAGTATAAATGCTATTTATTTATTATGCGGAAGATACATTTAATGACAGTTGTATTATTAAAACCTATTCACTCATATTTATGATGTCGTCTTGTACTTATTTAAGCATCGTCGTAATTTATTTTAAAATTACTGTAGTGATATAAATGTCTATGTAACTATTTGTTGGAAATTACGTGTTAACTTCTCACGCGGTTTTAACTTATATATGAATGCCTCCTATCTTGGTTTAATTCGCATACATCTTTGTTCTTTCGTCATATTTATGGATCATCATTTATCCATGTCTTAAAAGTTAAAACTTGAAATATATAATTTATGCTTACTAACCTTTTTATTTTCTTTTGATGAAGGGGTTCGAAGGATACACCGAGGCTTACTTAGCTATTTGCATAGCTAATTCTCTTACTACTATTGTACAGATCACAGGTGAGGGTGCTATCTCCAGTTGAAGATTAAATTACTATCTGTCATTTGGCTTAATGCATTAATGCATTAACCCAATACTTCGATATTAAGAGCATGCATGTGGAAGACTTACTTTACACCTAGGGTAAGAACTACCCTAACTATAATCACCAATTAAAAGAGTGTATTCATTTTAATGACAAATATATATAGATATATTAAAACTTAGCTTAAGCTTGTCATAAGCATTCACTAAATATAAATCCAAATAGGCTAGCAATGAGTTAGCAATTCCATACTTCGATGTTATCCATATAAATTATTGTTTTATTGACGTTGTAATAATATCATGGTTTATCACACACACACACACACACACATATATATATTTGAACCCTATTGTTATATAGTTCTTATGTATGGAGTATTTAATGTGGAAGGGATTATGATCCCACGACCATGGTTATAACCTTGTAACATGCATAGGAATGGATATTGGGTGAAAAGCGACCTCACTTTATAACTATACCATAAAAAAGATCCAAAGTATGAATACTTAATGGAACTCTTCATTGGTTAGACTTTAATGTGAATTAATGCGACATGGTGGATTGCACAGTGGCACACCCCGTGGCATAGGCTTCACGTGAAGGCTTTGGGTTTTGGGATAAACCCTAACCGTGCATTGATAGTCTACCATTACTATCATAGCTCATTTCATTCTGCAACGTAGTGGTAGGGAGGGCCGACAGGCTCCCGACTTTTTAGGGTTTGAAGCTTCGAGTGTTTCTAGGGTTTTGTCAATGGAGGTTTCGTGACTAGGAAAAGGTGTTACACACACAGAAGGTAAACTTAACCATAAATTTACAATGTTTATTCTTCTATTTTTAATGTACACCTGCGTCAATGACTAACCACCACTTTGTTGCTTGGTTTGAATGTTGAGTGACAGGCTTGTTTCGAAGCTTGCCTCAGAGAGATAAAGGAGCTTCTTGCTAAAGTAACATTGCATAAATGCCCTGGTAAGACTCGGTGGTTCTCTTGGAAACCTAATTCATACTCTCTGGTGTGTAAAAGATGGTGGTAAGGGAATGGCATCCGACTGTGTATACCCCGCCGTGATGTGGTTTCAAACTCGTATTTGATTTTAAAGTTTTGATTGACAATTTGTAAGCCTTATGGAAACTTTGTAATGAAAACGTAGGGTATTAACCCTCGAGCTATGGCTCTTGTAACACCTTTTGAAAGGATGATTTGGTAATGGAAATTCATGTTTTGTTTTTTTTTTAATTCTTATATAAGTGTGATTCCTGTAACCTTTGTATGCGTAAGTTTTGGGTTCTCGGCATAATTACGGTCTTCATAAAACCCTGAGCTCTGTGAATTAAAAGAAGTCTTTGTTTGAATTTAAAAAATGATAGTGTTTGATATAGGAAGGGTTGATAACCCCTACGCCACGGCTATTCAGATAATTGATTTTATTTGTTTTCTATCGTTTAAGTTTACTGGTAAAGCATTTGTGAAGGTATTTAATAAGTGTTCTGGGTTTGAAAATCCTATGCATTTATTTATTTTGTGTTAAAGAATTTATAAAGGGACTACGCCCAGTATCAATGAACTTGTAGAAATATGTATTAGTTGTTTTAAACGCTGTGTTGGATTTCGGTCCTCGACATAAATCCTAAATTCACGTAATGCAGTATTTTTCTATCTTGGCTATGATGTTCTTAGTTAATTAGCTGGGTATGGAAACAAGTTACGAAGAAGAGATTTGGGCACTGCCTTGCGCATGATTGCGCTGTAAGTTTTCCAGGCAGTTTATAAATTTATACCCCTTTTCGGTATATGTTTTTCCGCGTCGGTATTCTGAAGATGTTTGTTTGAAGGTTTTCAATTAAGGGTTTTGTATTAAGCCCTAACTTTACTAGTTCATGTTCTTATGCTCTCAACGATACATCCAAAATGGATTATCATCGAGCTCTATTTTAGTGAATACGATACTTCGTATGGAGTTGATGAATTCTTTAAATTATAATGATATGCCTTTGGAACCCAAATGTTCGATGCAATGTTAAATGATTTTAAGTTTGAATTAACATTGTTATAATAGTAAAAGGTAATTTGGGGAAAACCCTCCCGGTTTCGATCTTGAGACTATTCTTAATTAATAAATTTACTTGGTACCTGAAAATGGATATAGCAAGATATTGGGTTTTGAAAGATGAATTCGATTTTAGTTTTTAAACTGTACATGCAATAGATAAAGATTTGAATAGAGTTGGAATACTAAGTATTTTATTATCATACCCAGAATGTGTTTGGGATTTATTTGTTTCATTTGTAAATGGAGTTTAAATATAATTTCTCTGTTTATAAAAAAACCTAGAGCTGATAAGTACTTCGACTATTTGTTTATATAGTAACATCTGGTTTATGCAAATGCTTATTACTTATATACTAATTATTTTCTATGTTTGATTATGAGGGCAACTTCTAGGGTTTCGAAAAAGAAAGGTTCTGTAATATAATTAAGTAGTATTTACTGCATTTAAAATAGATTAGAGTTCAATGATACAGATCTTTATAAACAACTTCTATCTATGATATTCAAATCATTCTGATCTATTCATAATTTAACTTCTATGTACTAGAGTACGACACTTATTGTGTGTGGAAAAATACAGAGAAGTATTTCTATTCTATAATTCTTCATTTAACCAAAATTAAACTATCCATTCAACGATTAAATCTAGTAGTTAAGTTGAATGGAATTTCCAGAAATATATAGTATTATAGAATTAAAACATTTAGAACAACCAAATGATATCTAAGTTTTTATGGAAACTTATAACACATTTACACACATTCATTCAGTAAATAGTTGAACAGTAAATAAATAAGATAACACAAATAGAACCTGATAATGGTAGAAGGGACAAACATCCAAAGGAGTCCGTTCCACCCAACCTACTCCTGAAGACAGCCAAGTCACTTGCCTTAGGACCCCCGAGCCTGTTCATTGAACCACCAGGATGAAGATGCTGTGTGGATAATGGAATAAATTCCTCTGCAACTCAATAGTAATACTTAATTTACTCAACAATATCACTTCAGCCTTTATAAGTATTGAACTCTACATTAAGCAGTACTAGTTCAAAAATGTGGACTTAGTTCTCTCATTCACTTCCTAGCCTTCCCCTCATCGAATCTCTTTTGCACTCTTAATTTTCATTTTTAGAAATAGTCACAAGGAAAACAAGATGAGCCTCCTGCTCAATTCGATGGGTGATATAGCATGCTTAGGTATTTGGTCAGTTTCTTAGTTATTGAGCCACCTCCTCAGCTCCACTTTCTTGGGGAATATGACCATAAAAATAGGGAAGTTGCCCCCTGCAACAACTAGAAGAATGAGGATGCTGCCAAGTGTCAGTGTTCTCTCCACCCCATTCCATTCCTCCTAGTGGATCAGTGAACACTCTTTTCAATAGTCTCCTTTGGATATTTGTCTCCTCTTTTATTTATTAATAACAAAAATATTAAAATAATTAATTACAGTCATCCTTGACCCCACTTGGTCAATAATCATAAAAAAATTTACAATAACATATAACATAATGTTTTTCTCATAACATAAAATGTTCATATTTTTGGTATGTGACAAGCAAATAGCAACATCTGACACTTCTCAACATTCCAATGGTCCTTACCAGGATTCACCATGAATAGACTAACAACTCCCATTGCTTGAGCAATATCTAGTCTGGAGCTCACCATGGCGAATATGAGGCTTCCTATCGCTGATGAATATGGTACATGACACATGCTTGTCTTCTCCGCTTCTATGTTAGGACATTGTTCGGAAGACAACTTGAAGTGTGTAGTAAGTGGGGTGCCCACAAAGACACCCGCTTTGACCCTTATGCTTGCTCGGCACATACGAATCATGCATGCTTCTATTTGAGAACTATATAACAAGAATATTAGAGATCAGGATATTGGCTTCATCTCCTAACATAACTGTTAGAATAAATTAACCCCATCTAGACCTTAGGATATAATTTATTATGTAGTATTGATGTTTCATAGGTGTTAGACTAGGCGTGTTGGCCCGATAGTGCATACTTGGCCGACTTCTGGCTTCATCTCCTAGCATAACTGTTAGAATAAATTAACCCCATCTAGACCTTAGGATATAATTTATTATGTAGTATTGATGCTTCATAGGTGTTAGACTAGGCGTGTTGGCCCCATAGTGCATACTTGGCCGACTTCTATGTGGTAGTTATCCACCCAAGCACCCTTTCTGTTTTTTTGCCTTTTTTACTCAGTTTTTCTTAGTAAGAGCACAATGGCTGCTTTTAGCATGCCTTGTCCTGCTTTTCTGGTCATAAAGAAGCTTTGTTATGCTTTTGTCATAGATAAGGATGATGTAGGGGTACTAGGTTGATTTTAGCAAGGTTTGTTGGAATATTGTAACTTCTAAGAATATTATATTGTGTATTTTATTATTCTGGAGATGTTTCATTCCTCCGATGGGACTTTGTTGTATATCCAGAGATGTTTATTCCTCCGTGGAGATTGTGGTAACTTGGGTTATTAGACTTCCCTAGTGGGGTCGGCCCTGTATGTGTTATGTGGGTAAAAAGGTTATTAGACCACCCTAGAGGGGTCAGCCCAGTCATCATTATGTAAAGTGATTAAGTTGGGGCCGACCTAGTTAATGTAAAAGACAAGTCGGAGTTGCGTATAAATATAGGAGGTGTGTTCCTCATTTAACACACATTCACTCACTTGTGAATGGCGCATAGGTGAGAGAGATATCTGCTATGGAGGAGAAGGAGCTCATGGTTGAGGATTAAATCTTTGTATTTGATGGTCATCTATATTGAGGAAGTTTTGCTGGTTTTTCTACCCCATGAGGGTTTCACAGGATAAATCTGTGTCTCTTGTGTTTATGCTGTGCTTGTTGTTCTTTCAGTGATACTGTATATGCTATTGTTGTGAAATGGAATGTAATGATGATATTTTCTGTCTTAGCATATTAAATCTTTACATGGTATCAGAGCTAGCCTGAAGGAAGGCAATGTATGGCACTTACGACACTTGCTTCACTTGTGAGAATTTGAAGGTTAGGGTTTTATATAGCAAAAACCAGTCATCGTGGAACTTTCACTATAAATCCATTTTGGCAAAGGTTCAGGATCTAAAACCTTTACAGGTCGTATATAACATCCCCTTTTACCTTGTTGCCAAAGGGAAGCCTCATATTCATTGTACTTTGTGAGATATGATCAGTACAAGTTAGGGTTTCTGCCTCTTCCAGATATCAACCATAAACAAGTGACCTAGGAAAAAAGGTCACAACTTGGGCTAGAAGCTCCAAATTAAATTTAGTAAAAAGTGAAAGGTAGGGCATGGACTGTAATTTCACAGGTCTGCTTTTCAGAGGACGAAGTTGAACCTGTGACACGTGGCATGCCATACAAGTTCGCTCTCCTATTTTATCCCATAAACAGGTCACGTTGTGACACGTGGCATAAATCTCTCTCAGAGAATCCAATTGAGGTAAGCCATATGGGGTTGGAAAGATGACAGGTCAGGCTACCACAGTCCAAAGTTTCAAAACCTGTAGATCCTAAGTTTCTAAGTTACACCAGAAACAATCAGGCACATGTTTCTGTGAAATAGAATTGAATTTTGAGCATTCTCATTTTTGGCTTATCACTACTGTGGGAAATTAGGGTTTCAGAGAAATTTGGAATTCTTGGAATTGAAGACCATGGCTAGATGATCCTCATCAAAATAAAAATTTAGAGACCAAGATCGAATTTTTTGGTTGGGCAGAAGGCCGTGCTTGATCAAACCCTAGTTTGTGATTTTGATCGGAAAGGTCGAAAATTAGAGCTTCTGCAAAAGTTCGAATTTTTTGAAGCTGAGACCACGGCTAGAAGCTCCTCAAAAAAATCAAAGTTTAGAACACAAGATCGAACCTTTTGGATGGGCAGAAGACCGGGCTTTATCAAACCCTAGTTCGGGATCCTCTCCAAAAGATCCAGAAGTTTGAAAGTCAGTTTTGAGGGGTCAAATTTTGGAGATTTCAAAATAGAAGTGAACCAACTTGATCAACTCATCAAGGTTCATCTTTTCATCCAATCAGAAGTTTGAAATTCACAGTTAGAATTTTTAGGGTTTCTCTGACAAACCTTAATCCAGTTTCAAAGGGAGATGAGGCTAAGGCCTCATATAGAGAATACTACTCGTTAGGTATGACTTGAGAAGACACAGGTACGTTTTGAAATCTGATTATTGATTAAGTTCATAATATGTTTGTCTTCATGTATTGAGGTTAGTACAATTATGATTGTTTGATAATGAATACATGTGAGTGATAGAAGACATTCATTGATTAGGATTGTACTAATGCACCTGTAGTGTTGTATGAGGATGATGTTGTCTGCTAACAAGATACAGGTACATCAACAAAGACAAATCAAGTTCTATGACCATGATGGCATAAAGACAAAGACTCATCCATATTCTTTGATCACATGGAAGATCTAATTATCAGGTATGTACGATCTATTTCTACTATGCTTAACTTATGAGGTATGTAGGTTAATAGCACAAGGTCTCTAAATCATTGAAGAAAACAAAGAAGATATTGTTTGGGTATGTTAGACATAACCAAGCATGATAATCCAGGTATGTTTTCCTATATCAAGTTAGAATCCTACTTTGTGTTAAGATCTTAGTATACCTATGTATGAAATGATCATGACCATACATACTTAGGATTATTTAGAATCATAATGTTTTGATAATATTATACTAATGAATGTATGATTATGTATGAGATCATGATGATGACACTAGTGCACACTTAAGCATGCATAGTGGTCCAGGATGGATAGAAGCTCATGAAATGGAAGGGAAGTAGAGACCAAGAAGGAAGCAACCTCACAAGACATAAACAAATAAGTATCTAAATTTGAATTTAATGATATTAATAGTTGTATGCATAGAATCAGTAAATGCATAGGATAAGCATTCACATAGCATTGAACAGTATACTACTAATATTGCATATGATGGGTAAGTTGGACAAACATTCCATTGTTGCTTGTCTAGAATGAAACCTCTTTGCTGACATGCTGAGAGTTGTGCATGCTCTTGATAGTATGTTCTGGTAGAGATGGAAGGCATCTAGATAGCCACTGTATGCATATAGGATATGGAAAAGTGTTGTGCGAAAGTACTGGTCAAGATAGTTGCATAACTATGTGAATCATATTTGTATGCATAATAGGTTATCATGTCAACATGATTTGATCATTATGAAGTATTACTAATCATGTATTTAACTTTTATTTGTAGGAAAGATCATGTGCTATGATCTACAAAAGAAGGATGATGAACACCTTTTCCAAAGAACAAGCGATGGAGGCTCAACAAGAAGACTTACAAATCAAACATACTATAGAAGGCTCGTGGCTAGAAGATTCTCTTAGAAAGAGAAAGAGGATCATGACGAGATGTTAGATAAGACCATTCTCTTAATGGTGTAATTGAATAAGAAGTTTGAATCGATAAAACTCCCAGGATTCAAGAAAGCTCTGTACAGGTACCCAGGATCGATAGTCATTTGATGAGCTTAATGATCACCATGGGTGATGTGGATTTCAACCTTTGATACAAGGTTGAAGATGGTTTATATATACAGATAACATGGATGTAAGAAGGAACTCACCATAGAGTTCGAATGATCTTGAGGCTCATATCAGTAGATTCATCTGACGGGAGATGGCACAGATAGATATGCAGAAGATCACTCAATGCAGAGTGTGAATGATGTTCAGTCATAGAGGGAGATTTGATAGCTTCTTAAAAAGTTTGGGCTTTACCAAAAGTAAATCTGATCCTAACCTTTACCTTAAGGTTATGGATGATACTATTATTGTATGTGGATGATCTCTTTCTGACAGGGAATAAGAAACAAATCATGGAAAGCAAGAAGAAGATAGCTACAGAATTTGAGATGACAGATCTCGGATTGATGCATTACTTCCTAGGTCTGGAAGTATGGCAAGGCCCAGAAGGAATATTTCTCAACCAGGGAAAGTATGCTATGGAAATTTTGAAAATATTTGATATGTTGGAATGTAAAGCCATGGTCACTCCTTGGATTCCAACTTGAAGCTGTTAGCGGATGACTCATCAGAGTTAGTGTATGTAACTCAGTACAGGAAAATTATTGGGTCATTGATGTATCTAACAAATACCGAGCCATATATATGCTTTGCTGTGAACACCTTGAGTCAATTCACCTAATAGCTACAAAGTATGTGATGAGGTACCTGAAGGGTACGATAGAATTTGGTCTATATTATTTTGGATATCATGACTTCAGATTGTATGGATACACAGATGTTGTTTGGGAAGGAAGTGTATCTAACAGGAAGAGCACATCGGGTGGATGTTATTGTCTGGGATCTGCTATGATCTCGTGGTTTAGCAGGAAGCAGTCTAGTGTAGTTCTCAGCATAGCTGAAGCGGAATAGATAGCTGCCTGCTCTGCTAGTTGTGAAGCATTATGGCTTCAGAAGTTATTATCAGGATTATTTGACTTAGAGATGGACCCCACTGTGATCCTTTGTGACAACCAGAGTTGTATCAAGATGAAGGAGAAGCCAGTGTTTCATGATAAGTCAAAGAACATAGAGATCCAATATTTCTATATACGGGATATGGTGCAGAAAGGAGCTATCAAGCTCGAGTATATGAGCACTGACGATCAAGTTGCTGATGTATTGACCAAACCTCCATCTCGAGTAAAGTTTGAGTATTTCTGAGACAATCTTGGTGTAGTTCAGAAGGACCCTCGAAAGGGGGAGTGATATGGTCGATGATGATATTTGGATACTGGTATCGATGATGAGATTTCCTATATCGACGGTAAGGTCGATGGTGAGGATACCTGCATTGATAGTGTGGACACTCGTATCAATGATGAGGTTACTTGTCCCGATGATGAGGTCGATGATATCAACAATAAGGTTGAGAAGTGGTCCCTAGTGGACGAGAGGGGATTGTATCATCCCCGTGTTAATTTTTTAGAATTTACTTCAATTTGATCTAGGATCTTAACTGAGAGAACAACATGTACAGCATATCAATCATGAACACAAAAATGCAAGCACACAAGAGACACAGAGTTTACTTGGGGAAAACCATAAAGGTGAAAAACCCCAATAACTTCCTCAGAGATAGATAGAGCAATGATACAACCCAAACATAAGAGATAGAAATCTCCTAGTAGTAGCTTCTCCTCCTCCACAAGTGCGCCACTCTCCCGAGAGTGTGAGAGAGAATAGAATGATGAAATAGAGTGCCTCCCGCACTCTATTTATACTTGACTTGACTTGCCTAATAACCTTTACTAGGTCGGCCTTAACTTAACCACATAACATAATGCTGACTGGGCCGACTCCTAGGGTGGTCTAATAACCCTTTGACCCACATGTCCGACCCCCAATAGGGTGGTCTAATAACCCTTCGACCCACATGACTTATATAGGGCTGACCCCAACAAGGTGGTCTAATAACCCATCAAGTATAAGTTACGACACTTCCGTATAGAGGAATAATACCATCTCTATAGGAGTACAATATACATATGGGTGAAATGCATTTTGAAGCTACATATACATCAGCACTCCCTCTTAACTAGGAAGGTATTTCTCGACACAGGTCTTCTAGCACAAGTCTTCTTCTCTGGATCATCATCACTAGATAATCGTCATCGTCACTGCGGCTGCTATCTCAATCAATATCTGAATCTAATCATCATAGGAAGTTCTACAGAGCCAGTTCTTTTTCATACTGGATGTAGGTCCACCACCTGCAGGTCTTCATCCTCACTGTCCATACTGTGGAATCCTCAGGACTTATTACGTGCATCACAAAACCTTGCAAGAGCATCCTAGGCTGTTACGAGCACACAACTCTACCTGTAGGATCTCCCAGGGCCATATTATATGTGACCTCACCACAAAACCTCACAAGAGCATCCCAGGCTGTTACGAGCACACAGCTCTACCTATAGGATCTCCCAGGGACATATTACATGTGGTCACCACAAAACCTCACAAGAGCATCCAAGGCTATTATGAGAACACAGCTCTACCTATAGGATCTCCCAGGGAGAAATTACATGTGGTCATGGCAAAACCTCGCAAGAGCATCCCAGGAGTTATTACGGGCACACAGCCCAACCTATCGGATCTCCCACGGACATATTATATGCCATAGGACAAAACCTCGAAAGAGCATCTGCCAGATATCCCAGGTCCAAATTATATGCCAAAGGCAAAACCTCGAAATACTATCTGCAGATCTCCTAGGGCCAAATTATATGTCCTCCCAAAGAAAAACCTCGAAATAGCATTTGCCAGATATCCCAGGGCCAGATTACATGCCATAGGCAAAACCTTGAAATACTATCTGCAAATCTCCCAGGGCCAAATTATATGCTTATCTGCACAACCTGTTCCATGGCCACAGAGTATCAACCTGATACTCACCATACATCATCCTGATGTACACATGATCATCCTGATCATCAACACTACAACATCCTGCTGCATGTCATCTGGAGCAACATCCTGAAGCTCGTCATCCATGATCATCCCGATCATACAATGTATCTACCTGATGCATACCAAGTATATACCTGATACATATCATCATACATGATCCACCTGATCATACAATGTATCCACCTGATACACATACAAATACATGATCCACCTGATCATACCTGATACATATCAACATACATGATCTACCTGATCATACAACGTATCCACTTGATACATATACAAATACACGGTCCAAGCATCGAACATGATGCATATACATACAAAAATGATCCAACTGATCATATCCAGCATCCAACATGATGCATACATACATAAATGATCCAACTGATCATATCCAGCATCAACATGATGCATACATACATAAATGATCCAACTGATCATATCCAACATCAACATGATGCATACATACATAAATGATCCAACTGATCATACAGAGCAGAAACTAGAACATCATCCTGGTGCTCCTCATCCAGTGCTTACATCCATAGCCATGTGAAGGATCCTCCTTCCACCATGCTTGGAATGGCTTCAGCAAATGTCTCCATCACTTCTTCCTCGAAGTGTCATCGATCTGAAGGACACCAAGCCTCTCTCTGAAGTACTTGAACTTCACTCTGGCTAGTGGCTTCGTCAGCACATCTGCAATCTTCTCATCCATCGCAATATACAGGAGCTTCATTGCTCCTCTCTGCACCATATTCCTAATATAATGATATTTGATCTCAATGTGCTTCGACCTGTCGTGGAACAACGGGTTCTCAGACAGCTTCACACAACTATGGTTGTCACAAAAGATACCAGTAGCCTCCAACGGTAGATCAAATAACTCAGACAGTAGCTTCCGTAGCCATACTACCTCACAACTAGCCGAACAGGATGCAACATACTCTGCCTCGGCTGTACTCAGTGCTATGTGTTGGTTAAAATTAATGTTATTTAATTTACCTTGATTTAATTATCGACCGGAGTACGTAAACTTCGAGCTACTACACTATATGTGCGGGCAAGGTAGTTTTAATGCTCATGCTGATAGAAATTTCAAACGGAAATGAAATAGATGAAGCTATTACTGTATGGAAAGATCAAATGCTAAGGATTACTAGATCTTTTCTTAGAGAAAAGAAAATCAATTTACTGACCACTATCTTACTATCAAACTCAATTGAACCTACAACAACCTACAGCAGTCTTCCAAAACAATATTGATCTATAGCAATTTTCAAAGGAATATTAAATTACAGCACTATGATTTATTTCTAGAACAGAACAACCTGCTAAGAAAGTAAATAAATCCTTAAACTACAACAATCTTTTAAAGCAATCAACAGTCTACACTCAGCTACAGCAATGATGATCTATAAAAGAACTTAATAAGTAAAAGCCTAGTTTTAGAATGAATATATTCAATTAATTTGAAAACTCCACCATTAACCCTACAATTTTGTGAGCTCAAAAGTCAAAATAATGGAGCTATTCACTAGTTACTCTAACGCTAACAGCAAAAGGAAATGTGAAATCCAATCTATTCTCTTCATGAAATTGATTCTACAGCAATCCAAGTCAAGTTCATCACACAACTTACCAATACCATAACCATCAATAAACACTCCACGCTGAAAACTAAAGAGGGTTTTAAACACATATTGTTTCTAAATCTACTCAACAGGCTAGATCAATTGCAAATGATATTAACTAATAATCTGCAGACATGCATTCTATTTCAATTCACAGATGAGCAAAACCATTAACATTCCATAAAATAGTGTCAAAGGATAAAAAAACGTTACTCTACTACTGCAAAATACACAATACTAAAGTGAAAAGGTTTGGTGTTGAAGGTGGGCCCTGCCCTCAACGCCTAACAATCTTAAATCACAGCTTTGATGAAGATAAGCACTGAATCTATTGATGAAATGAAGTTTTACAGTCTTCTCTGAGTATCCTGCCTTACTTAGGGTTTCAAGAGTAATTTTATATTGAAAATACAAAGTAAAATCGACCTTAAAACAAGGATCGATCCAGCTAACAACCCTACAGCTATCTCGGCATATCTGAACCAAAGATGGGAGTTCAAATCCCTTGAAATCCACATACTACTAAAGAGGGAAAACAACAGCCCCTCAAACGAAGGACATCCACGAAACATCAGCTGAGCAATCTTCATAAGCATATGAAAGGTGAGGTGAATCCAAGAGAAACGCCTCCATTGTGGATCGAATCCCCCAAATCGCTGGTTCAACTAGCATAAATATTCCTTGGAGTGCCGAGACCACTGCACGAAAGAAACAAAGACCCATTAGTTGACCAAGTATTTAAATGGAGGCTTAAAGGCCCAATTATATGCATAAAATAAGGCAAAGTAATAAACAAGTAATTAAAAATCACTTACCAAAGCCTAGCAATGTTGATCTCCCAAAAAGACATAATCATGTACAAACAAAATTGATTATTATTTGATTCCATAAGACTTTAAGCTAGAAAATATTATACTGAATAGTCAAAATAAGAGACCAACATCTCCCCCAGACTAAAGGTCTTGCATGTCCCTATGCAAGAAAGTTTCAGATAGACAAAATTTGAAGCTCAAAGTAGATGATCAATCCTTGGATCCAACTCCAGAAACTGAGGCTGAGGTATTAAATAGAACTTGAACCTGACGAGGAGATGGGGCAGTTTGTTGCTGTAAACTAACCAATTGTTCAAACTGTTTATCTTTCTTCTTTAACTGTTTCCGAAGATTACGATTTGTCCCTGTAACCTCATCAACCAAAGTTTGTAAAGAAGCTACCTTAGCCTTTAAAATGGTATTTTCCTGCTTGATGAACCGATCCAATCTCACATACTCTTGCAACTTCTTTGTCAGTTTAAAATTCTTCTGCCTAAAATAATCAATTCCCTGTGCTGAAGCCTCCGACTTATGAGATTTAGCAGATTTTGAACCTGATTTGGAAAGTGATGCTTTGGCAGATTTTAGACTTGATTTTGAAGGGGATGCTGGAAGCAAAGGTTCACTGACAGGACTTGACATTGTAGAATGATAAGGAGAACCAGGAGAATCAGAGTTATCATGGGAAGAGGAAGCATTGGATGATGACAATTCAACATGGACAGGTTCTTTACCCTTGGATTCCCTTCTTCCCTCTTTAGCAGCCATGCTATGAGTAAATCTCCTATTGGGAAAAACAAACAAGTTTTCATGACCCTTATCTCTCCCAGACCGAGAGCTAACACACTGTCCCTTAGAGATTGGAGACCTCTTAGTATGTAATGGGGCAGGTTTCTTACAACTGTTAACAGCTGGTTCATGAGGGTAATCATTTTGGTGAACATAATTGTTTGCAGAGGAAGCTTTCTCCATTAAATCAGGGATACGAGGCTCACCTGATTCATTCCCCAAGGATGATTGAAGATGGGGATTAGATAGCTCATATACGAACTGTTCCCATACCCGGCCTTGCTTCTTTAATTTAGCTAAAACAAGCATTTTAATAAGTCCATGATGGTAAAGACTATGAGTTGGATGTTCTAGGTTCTTCCTAACTTGTGAAGCCATTTTACTCAGACTATTCCAAAAATAAAATGGAAAATTCAGAAGCTTACCGAACTCGAAGTGAGCTAATAGGCGAAAATGACAGGCTTTATAAGTGGAGAATCGGCCTTCATAGGTAATCAACTTGGTGATAATCATCAAGATATTGTGGAATTCATCTCTAACCCAAAGCTTGGAAAAGCCCTTCTCACCCTTCACGGCCAAAAACTCAGGTTTGAAAACACAATCATATTCCTTCCGTGGCAACCGAAAATTTTTAAACCATCTATCCCCTATGCGTGGGAGCCCCGTAGCTAATGAAATGGACTCCTCTGTCACTGAAAACTCCAAGGACCCGACTTTGGCTATATGCCCGTCAAAACCCAAAGCAAACTGTAAAGAAACAGCATCATCGTGGCCCTGTAAATTGGTTAAAAACGAATGCCACCCAGCCCGAATGAACATCTCCTTGCATGCTATAAACTCGGGTATGGCTAACAACTGCTCATATGCTGAGGGTTCATGCCGGTCAGGCATGGTGAAGACAGGAAAAGAGAAGAACAACGAATTAGCAGAGATATCAGACAGTCAATTTCGTAGGCAATGGAAAACTTCATCAACGGTCACTGGCGAGGGTAAAACTAGAAATAGCACGATAAAATTATGGTAAAGGGTGGTAATAATCAGCAGACGTGGCGAGGACATCATGGTGAGCCGAGGTTCGCGCCATCCACGTCGCAGGGAATGATGATCATAATATAACACGTTTTAATACACCGTAACCTCTTGGCATTTACAAATTAGATCAATGTTATAAATTTCATCAAAGATTACAAATCGATAATAAGGAATGAAATATTGCCAAAGGTTAACACCGTAAATACTTTACAAATAAACATTGGTGTATTAATTAAATAAATGCCAAAGTTATTATGATAATCCATAGCTCATTGACTTTTGTATAATCATAATCCTTAATAACAATTAGGAATTATCCAATCATGCGACATCCATTACCTTTATCAACGTTTCTTATCTTTACCATGCCAATTTTAAATTTTTGATCCGGTACCCCCATCCGACACTCCATCCAGCACTTCAGCAAAATTAGAATACAGAGGGACTTTCAAGCTGACAAGGATAAACAACAATTACCAACATATGTTGAGGAACTAATAATTACCAACATCTTTAGCAGCTGCTGTGCTATTAAAGCAAATGCACTTAAACAGTGATGTAAAAACCATTAATTTTCCCAATATACACCACTAAGATGAGTTAATAAACAAGTAAACTGGATTAAACATTTGTTTGACCCTCAACAGTTTCGTGGCATAATTAACTCATTTCAAGGTTGCTGCTTCATCTAATCACACAGGAAACTGAACTGAGTTATGATATCAATTTTGTTTATTAACAGTACAAGAAACAAAAGTAACTACAATTCACAAGCAATCAATCTTACTTCTATATTCCACACTTCAATCATGAACATAGACTTCATTCTCGTCATTCATATAGAACTTTTTCCACCAAGACATGTGCCTTAAAACACAAGACAAGTGGAGTACTAAAAGAAGCCAATGGGGTACTGGTCCAATTTGACTCAGCTTCACACATGATAGTTTGAGTAGTGCAAAGAAAAACCAGTACTGAATTTCACAGCTATGTTCAGGACTCAGAAAATATCAGGCATAAACCCCTTTTTTCACAGGAATCAGGTAACCAAAATTCAGAGCAACTGGAGATGATTATCAACTGGCTAACTTTTTTTTTTAAACAGTTTCTTTGAATTTTATTTAACCACCCTTATGACCTCTCTTTTACCTTTACATAGGTACATTGTTCATACAGACAAGTATAGATGAGGCTTTTAAAGGAGATATTAGAGTCAGAACCCACTGCCAGCGAGCCCGTTCAGTACTCCGGTGGGGTAACTGTAACATCTAAGAAGCTTCTTCCCCAGGAAGATGCCCCATTGCCAACAGGCCTGTTCAGTACCCTGATGGGTTTTCCTGTTTATACCATAGGTCGGTACCCGCTGCCAACGGACTTGTTCAATATCCCGGCGGGTTAACCTCTTGCACCCATTTTCTATCAGAGGCCCTTGTCCCAAGTTCATCTTAAAGATAAAGTTTATGATTTGCTCATGCATATATGAGTGGGGGAGCAGCTCTGAAAACCATCTAGGAGTGGGATGGTATCAGAATTGGAAGAGTATTCTTTGTACATGCCTGTAAAGATTTGCCCAAATGAACAACTAACCTTTGCAACTGTATAAAGTGAAAGTCATAAAGTGGTTGCACAAAAATGTATATATATGTATTTGATATTATAGAAGCCAATAGATAATAACCAACAGACTGCTCAGTCCTGGAGACCTTTTTCCAAAATGGTGCCTGACAGAAGAATAACTTAATGCCCATAGCTGTTACTAAAAACAATTCCCTCGCTCCATCTAGTGTGAAACCAAGTCAAATGGTCCTAACAACCCATACGTTCATAAGAAAAAACCACTTTGGAAGCTTAAATCACTGATGGAGACAATGCCAGGTGGATAAGTACTCATATGAATAACAAGGACAGGTCTGAAAAACCTAGCAGCACACATCTTATTTACTTGATACAGGCATTCCAATCAGCCAGTGAAACTCATAAATTTAATCTAGATTAACACAGTCCTTAAAAATGCTTTGCAAAAATAATCAAAGGCTGAAATAGGGGTAGTGACGGAAAGACTTCCCTTATGCTTTCAAAACATTCTGAGCCTTACTGAAAAGAATATCTGCATCCTTCAAAAAGAGACCTAATAAAACAAATTCCTGTACATATATACAAAAAAACAATTCCATTGAATATTACTGTGAGAGAGTAGGGGATGAAGAAGTCATTTCTTCACCTACCAGCGCTAGTTCAGATTGCTGACTCATGTTATGGATGAACTCTTGCTTAGAAAGAGGTTTGTGATATACCTTTAACCGATGTCCATTCACCACAAAGGCAATTTGTTCTTCATCTATTGTCTTTATTTTGACAGAACCATTATAAAAAACAGTCACAATTTCATATGGCCCCATCCATCTAGTGGTAAGCTTACCTTTCAAGTGTTTAAACCGTGTGTCAAACAACAGATCCCAATCACCTTCTTCAAAAGTCTTCTTCTTCAAAAATTTATCATGCCACTTGGTCCGCTGATTCTGTATTAAAACAGTTCGTTGGACAACATCTTGTCTGATTTCATCAAGCTCATTTAATTGCATCAGCCTCTGCTCCTGAGCTTCCTCTAAATTCAGGCTCAATTGTGCAGCAGTACGAAAAGTCTTCACCTGAAATTCTATAGGAAGCAGAACCTGTTTCCCATAAACAAGCTGATATGGGGTATACCCTGTGGTATTTCTCCACGTAGTTCTGTAAGCCCACAGTGCCTCTGGTAACCTGTCTGCCTAGTCTTTGTGATGCAGCTATACAGTCTTAGTTAAAATGGATTCTAACACCTTATTTGTTGACTCCACCTGCCCATTTTCTTGGGGCTGGTAAGGGGAATATTTATAGTGCTTAATCCCATATTGTTTAGTAAGCGCTTTCATTGATTTAGAGACAAACTGTGCTCCATTGTCAGTCACAATTTCACGAGGAATGCCAAAGCGAGTAAAAATTTCTTCGTAAATAAACTCTATGATTGATTTCTCAGTGGCCCTCAATAGAGCTTTTGCCTCAACCCACTTAGTCACATAGTTAGTGCAGACTAAAATATATCTCTTTTTCCTTGACATTGGTGAGATTGGCCCAACAAAGTCCAATCCCCATTTTTCAAAAGGTTCAATTTGTACCTGGGTTTGTAAAGGCATTTGATCAGCAGCAGTGGGTCTCCCCATTCTTTGACAGCTGTCACAGCCCTGTACATATTTTTCAGCATCTTTAAAAAGTGTAGGCCAATAATACCCTTGATGTAACACCTTATATGCTATCCGCTTGTCTGAGAAATGGCCTCCACAAGGTCCATCATGACAGGCTTGAAGGATTTCATACATCTCATCCTCCCTCACACACCTCCTGATAATCAAGTTTGGACCTGTTCGGAAGAGGTCATTTCCTGCCCATGAATAATTGGCACTTTGCTGTATGATTCTTCATTTTTCATAAGATGATAGATGAGCAGGTATTTTCCCTGTAGCCAAATAATTGGCTATATCTGCAAACCATGGTGTTTTAATAGAAACAACAAATAAATGTTCATCAGGAAATGTATCATCTACAGGAACATTATCATCAGCATGAGTCAATCTGGAGAGGAAATCTTCAACCAGATTTTCCTTCCCTGGTTTGTCAACTATGGTAATGTTAAATTCCTGTAGCAAAAGCAAACATCTAGTAATTCTGCCACTAGTGATAGGTTTATTCATCAAAAATTTAATAGAAGAATGATCATTATGAACAAATACCTCATAACCAGTAATATAATGCCGGAATTTATTGATGGCATGAACCACTGCTAGAAACTCTTTTTCAGTTACTGTATAGTTCAATTCTGCAGGTGTTAAATTTTTACTGATGAAATAAATAACATAGTAAGACTGATTTTCTTTCTGTCCGAGCACTCCCCCTAAGTCAGTGTCTGAAGCATCAGTTTGTATATGGAAGGGAAAAGACCAATTTGGCCCCCGCAGAACTGGTGTTGAAGACAATTCTGATTTTAAGGTGTCAAAGGCTATCTGACAGTGTTGATCCCAACAAAAACCACTGTCTTTTGCCAATAATTTGAACAGTGGGGCTGCTATCTTTGTAAAATTAGCAATAAACTTACGATAGTACCTCGCATGTCCCAGAAAACTTCTGACTTCTTTTTGTGTAGCTGGTGGAGATAGACTAGTAATGATTTCAGTTTTTGCTGGGTCTACCTTAATACCTTCTGATGAAATGTGGTGCCCTAAAACAATACCCCCAGTTAACATCATCTTACACTTTTCATGACTTAAAGCAAGATTTGTTTCTTGGCACCTAATTAAAACTTTCTCCAGGTTATCTAAGGCTTCCTTGAAATCATTACCATAGACTGTAAAGTCATCCATATATATTTCCACACAATCATGGACTAAATCAACCAGAATACCTAACACTGCCCTCTGGAAAGTGGCAGGAGCGTTACACAGTCCAAATGGTAACACCTTGTAAGCATAAGTTCCCCATGGGCAAGTGAAAGTAGTTTTTTCTTGATCCTCTGGGGCTATTCTTATCTGGTTATACCCACTGTATCCATCCAGAAAAGAAAAATACTGTTTTCCTGACAAGGTATCCAAAACCTGATCTATGAAGGGAAGAGAGAAGTAGTCTCTGAGAGTTGCTTTGTTTAATTCATGGAAATCAACACATATTCTCCACTTACCTCCCTTCTTTGGGACAATCACCAATGGAGATACCCATTTGCTATCAGAAATGGGATAGATAAAATCTACATCCAACAATTTTTGTAATTCATCCTTCACAATGTCTTTAAGTGTAGGATTCATTCTTCTTTGTGGTTGTCTTACTGGTCTAATATTTTCCTGCGTATAGATGTGATGAATGCATGTGTGAGGGTGAATGCCTTTCATGTCTGTATAAACCCAAGCAAATGCCCCAGACTGTGCTTTAAGTAAATTAACTAATTGATTTTGCTGGCTTTGAGACAGATTTGCATTAATAAACAAAGATCTCCCTGGACTAATCTCCATTGGTATAGTTGCGGCTCCAACCTTCTCATCTATGAATAAAACTACTGATGATGAGGTGGCTGAAGGATAGTACTGTTCTTGAAAATCTTCTGTGAAAACATTGTCTAAGTCAGAGAAGGACTGAGAGAACTCAATACTAGTGGTGGATGAGATAAATTGATCTAGGATATCATCCTCAGTCTGGTCTTCCAGCCTCTAGTTTGACTAATGGATAGTAAGGGTTGTTACATGTCCTCATCCCCGTAAGGACTCTCTAGCCATAGCATGTTTTCTGATACAGGCTGTGCTGGGGGATAAATAATAAGATTCTGTAGAGAGGTGCCATTAGATATAGTTAAAATGCCTTCTCTACAACCTATAAAGGCATTGGCCATGGCTAACCAGGGCCTGCCTAATATAACAGGATGTTCCCCCATTGGATGTTTGGTTTGGAGTACCAGAAAATCCACTGGATACTCCCATGAAGCTACTGTGACAGTAATGTCATCTAAAGCCCCCACAAGTTTGACTGTGCTCCTATCAGCCAACTCCAAAATAGTAGGAGTAGGTCTGAGGAGATTATGTAACTGAAGTCTCTGCAAGGTGGTCATAGACATGACATTAATGGCAGCCCCCAGGTCAACTAGAGTGTTTCCTATTGGGATTTCATTAATGCAAATGGTCACTACTGGGTTCCCAGGATTTGCAAATTTTGGAGGTAAGGAATAATCTGAAATATAATTGGACAGCTGGCCTAAAACATGTATCGTGGGTGGGTCTTTCTGTTTTCAACCAGGTTTCGTTAAGCACAGTTCCCTTAGCAATTTTGAATAGATAGGGACATCTCTAATAGCCTGAAGTAATGGAATCTTGATACAAACATTTTTCAACTCATTTTGCAAATCAAACTGTGGACGAACCACAATCTTCTCTATTAATAACCTCTCTGGATAAGGGGGGTTGTTATTCACTTGTGGATGAGCAAATGATTGGGAATGAGTTCCCAGTGCTTGAGTGTTTTTTGAGGCAATCTGCACTTCTTCTTCCTCTGTAATCTCTTTTTCAGCATTTTCTTCTCTAGTCTCTTCATGAATAATCACTGCTGGAGGGGTTTTATTTAATGTTTTCCCAGACCTTAATTGTATTTCTTGTAAAGGAGCTGAATGGATTACGTAAGTTGGAGCCATTTGAATTTCAGCATTATGAAGAGGCTGGGAAGGTCTGTTATTAGGGTTTGGGATAGGTTGGGCTGGCAACAACGTGGGTCGAGGTGGGTTTGGATTTTGATATTGTTGTGGAACTGGGGGTATAGGAGGAAGTGCAGGTGGTGTAAAGCCTGATAATAACTGCTGCATATTTGGGGGCATTGGACAGTAACTAGGAGGGGCTATTGATTGTGTTCCCCCATAGGGCTGTCCTTGTGGTCCCCCATATGACTGTCCTTGCCAGCCTTGCTGCCATGGTTGGGTCTGAGTAGGTTGAGAAGGCCAATTATGCCACATTTGTGGGCTCCATGTCTGCTGAGATTGCTGCATGGGATAGTAATATGCAGGGTTTGGAAAAACAGGTTCTGGGTGCATGTTTTGGGGTCTAGGCTGCCAAGGCCTTCTTGATGCATATGATGGATCCATAGGTTCAGCATTAAGCTTGTAAAAAGCTTGCAGTTCTGGTAAAGAAGGGCAATTGCCAGTAGGATGTTTATCAGAGCAAAGAGCACAGACTGCAATGGTATTAAGAGGGCACTCTTTCAAAGGGTGTCTTTTTCTGCATTTGGGGCAGAATATGTGTAATGTTGCTATGTCTTCTTCCTCTTGCCGTTTCTTTGTTTTTAATGCATCAAATTGGGAACTCAAGGTGCCTAAAATGTTAGTTTTGAAATTTTCTAACAGGTTCCCCAATTCAACTCTTGTGATCTCACTATTTCCTATTGTTCTAGAAATGCGGGAAGGACCTTCCCTTGTGCTTTTTCCTGCCTTGGCTCTACTCCTAGAATATTTTCTGCATAGTTCAGTAATCTCCTCAAAGGATTTATGAGATACATCACCTGAGGCCATCAAGTTGAGGATTTCCACATATTCATCCAGAATCCCTTTCAAAAAAAGAGTTCTGACTGCATCCTCCTGTAAGGTATTATTCTTAGACTTCTGTAATACAAAGCAGAAGCGTTCTAGGAAGTCCTCAAGACTCTCTTCTTCATGCTGTTGCATTTTAAAGATATCATTTTGGGAGTCTCTAGGTCCATAGTAGTCTCGGTATTTTCTGAGGAAAGCACTCTTCATCTCTTCCCAAGTTCGGATGGTGGATTCCCCCAGGCTCATAAACCATCTAAGTGCAGAATCCTTAAGGGTGGCTGGAAATAGTTTTAACTTTTGTGCATCCTGTAGGTAATTATAACTCCTGCATAAGATGTCAAACTCAAATAGAAAAGTATCCGGATCTTCAGTACTTTTCCCATAGAAGGTAGGTAATGAAGATGCTGGGATATTTTTCATACTGACATCCCGTGCAAGATCCAGAATGGGGAAGCCAAAAGTTGTTTCAGTTCGTCCCCTCATGTTCTCCCTCTCCTTCCATCTGGTGTCCGGTTTCCTGATCACTCATAACAAGAGGGTTCCTAAACCAATTGACACCTAACCTGTCTCTTCTTGGGGATGGAATGAAGTCCCAATGGTCTGGCCTAGGCCAAGATTGAAGATTGAAAGGTAAATCTGTGGTAGATTCTACTTGAGAAACCACTGGATTCTGAGTATGTCCAAGAAGGGAGTTCACTCTTTCTATGTTCATTGTGGTCAACCAAGTTGGGATCTTCCTTTGGAGGTGAAGCTTGTTGGGTCTTTGGGATCTCTACTGAATGTAACTGTCCATTGAGTATAACCTCAGTTCCTACTGGTCTGGTCCCTAATTCCACTAAATTTTGAGTGTCGTTGTTTTCAGTTTCGTTGCTGGTATTCCTATCCCTAGGGTTAGTGAAGGGGGGGGGTTTTGTTGTTTCCAATAAGATCGGAATGAATTTTAATGAATCTTCCCTTACTATCTCTGGGTCTCATCAAAACGATTACTGAAAATAACAAGACTTTTTAATCAAATGAATCGAAATACCTATTCGACAAATGGGTTTGAAGGAACCTATTATAACAGATGCACAGGTTCTTACCTCTCGTCTTACCGTCCCCTCTCCTCCAATTTTCCAAAAGAAAAACAGTCAAGAAATCAAATAGAGAACAAACTGATCAAAAAAATGTCTAAATATATCTACTGCTGGTATTGCTAGATTTTGTAAAGCAATCACACATCTATGCTACAAATGCTGTGAAAAATGAGCAAGATACCAGTTTACCTTGGAGCAACTCCCCGACAACGGCGCCAAAATGTTGGTTAAAATTAATGTATTTAATTTACCTTGATTTAATTATCGACCGGAGTACGTAAACTTCGAGCTGCTAAACTATATGTGTGGGCAAGGTAGTTTTAATGCTCATGCTGATAGAAATTTCAAACGGAAATGAAATAGATGAAGCTATTACTGTATGGAAAGATCAAATGCTAAGGATTACTAGATCTGTTCTTAGAGAAAAGAAAATCAATTTACTGACCACTATCTTACTATCAAACTCAATTGAACCTACAGCAACCTACATCAGTCTTCCAAAACAATATTGAACTATAGCAATTTTCAAAGCAATATTAAATTACAGCACTATGATTTATTTCTAGAACAGAACAACCTACTAAGAAAGTAAATAAATCCTTAAACTACAACAATCTTTTAAAGCAATCAACAGTCTACACTCAGCTACAGCAATGATGATCTATAAAAGAACTTAATAAGGAAAAGCCTAGTTTTAGAATGAATATATTCAATTAATTTGAAAACTCCACCATTAACCCTACAATTTTCTGAGCTCAAAAGTCAAAAGAATGGAGCTATTCACTAGTTACTCTAACGCTAACAGCAAAAGGAAATGTGAAATCCAATCTATTCTCTTCATGAAATTGATTCTACAACAATCCAAGTCAAGTTCATCACACAACTTACCAATACCATAACCATCAATAAACAATCCACGCTGAAAACTAAAGAGGGTTTTAAATACAGACTGTTTCTAAATCTACTCAACAGGCTAGATCAATTGCAAATGATATTAACTAATAATCTGCAGACATGCATTCTATTTCAATTCACAGATGAGCAAAACCATTAACATTCCATAAAACAGTGTCAAAGGATAAAAAAACGTTACTCTACTACTGCAAAATACACAATACTGAAGTGCAAAGGTTTGGTGTTGAAGGTGGGCCCTGCCCTCAACACCTAACAATCTTAAATCACAGCTTTGATGAAGATAAGCACTGAATCTATTGATGAAATGAAGTTTTACAGTCTTCTCTGAGTATCCTCCCTTACTTAGGGTTTCAAGAGTCATTTTATACTGAAAATACAAAGTAAAATCGACCTTGAAACAAGGATCGATCCAGCTAACAACCCTACAGCTATCTCGGCATATCTGAACCAAAGATGGGAGTTCAAATCCCCTGAAATCCACATACTACTAAAGAGGGAAAACAACAGCTCCTCAAACGAAGGACATCCACGAAACAACAGCTGAGCAATCTTCATAAGCATCTGAAAGGTGAGGTGAATCCAAGAGAAATGCCTCCATTGTGGATCGAATCCCCCAAATCACTGGTTCGGCTAGCATAAATCTTCCTTGGAGCGCCGAGACCACTGCACGAAAGAAACAAAGACCCATTAGTTGACCAAGTATTTAAATGGAGGCTTAAAGGCCCAATTATATGCATAAAATAAGGCAAAGTAATAAACAAGTAATTAAAAATCACTTACCAAAGCCTAGCAATGTTGATCTCCCAAAAAGACATAATCATGTACAAACAAAACTGATTATTATTTGATTCCATAAGACTTTAAGCTAGAAAATATTATACTGAATAGTCAAAATAAACCAACACTATGCAGGATTGCTTCCTGCTAAACCAAGAGATCACACTTGATCCCATACTGAAGCAGTACCCAAATGTGCTCTTCCTATCTGCAGCACTACCTGCCCAATCTGAATCAACATAACCCTACAGGTTAAACTTTTGATTCGCTTCATAATTGAGGCCATAATCAACTGTACCCTTTAGGTACATCAGAATATGCTTTATAGCAACCAGGTGAACACTCCTCAGATCCATCAGGAACTGGCTCAATGTGTTCACCGCAAAGCAAATATCTTGTCTTGTGTTCGTCAGGTACATCAAGGACCCAATCATTTGACGATACATAGTGATATCAACCAGCTCAGATGAAGCATCACACAGAAGCTTCAGGTTTGATTCCATAGGTGTGGCCATGGCCTTGCATTCCATCATCCCGAACCTCTTCAGGATCTCTACTACATACTTCCCTTGTCCAAGGAAGATTCCATCTGCACTCTACCACACCTCCATACCTAGAAAATAGTGCATCATCCACAAGTTCTTCATCTTGAACTCGGCAGTAATCTTCCGCTGTGTGTCGGCAATCAGTCTATCTTCACCTGTAATAAACAGGTCATCCATATACAAAAGTAGTATCACTGGATTTCCTTCCTCAACCTTGTAGTAAAGGTTGGAGTCCGCTTTACTCTTGGTAAAGCCCAAACTAGATAGAAAGTTGTCTATCCTACCATACCAAGTTCTGCACATATATGACTCCCTGTCATGTGTCTCAGAACCAAGTGGCTGCTCCATATACACTTCTTCTTCAACTACACCATTCAAGAAAGCTGTCTTGAAATCCATCTGGTGTATCTTCCATTTCATCACTGCAGCCAGAGCAAGTACGGATCTATTGGAAGTATATCTGGCTACAGGAGAAAAAGTCTCTATGCTACCACCTGCAGCATGCTTGATCTTGTAGATCCTCTTGGAAGTCACTACAGACTCCCCTTCAGGTCTTGGGACTGCATCCCAAACATCTTCATGATCGACTGGTACTCCTTGATCATGGCATTCTTCCCAGATCCTGGGAATCTTCAATATTTTCAATAGATAACTTTGTTGCTGAACAAATGTTGTAGTCCTTCTTTTGTAGGTGATGGTATACAATCTTTCCTACACAACAAGTTAAATTGCATGATTAGAAAACGTCTCATAGTTTTCAGAACAAATTCTTACATATAAAGAAATATGTCATACAATCATGCAATTATCTTAGCCAATGCTTCAATACAACATTTATCCATATCACGTAACTTTCTAGATGCCTTCCAATCTCTACCAGAACATTGTTAAGAGTGTGCACAACTCCCAACATGTCAGCAAAGAGGTTTAATTCTAGATAAATAGCAATGGAATGTTGTACAGTGCCATAGGCCACTTACCCATGTATATTAGTAGTATATTGTTCATCAATGCAACTATTCTAATATGCATAATACACAACCTAATTCTAGGAACATGAGCATATACATTATTGAACAGTATTATTTAAACAATAAAATATGAAAGGACTGATAATTCAAATACTTATCTTTGTTTGTTTGTTGGGTTGAATCCCTCTCAGTCTTTGCTTCTTTTCTGTAACTCCATTCTGATGTGGATTGTGAGAAGTGGTCAACTCCCTCTGAATATTTGCATACTTGCAGAAACTACTGAAGTGTGCTCCTTCTTTATCTTTTCTTCCTTGCAGGAACAACTGGAGTGTGCTCCCTCTTGATCTTTGCTTCCTTGCAGGAACAACTGGAGTGTGCTCCCTCTTGATCTTTGCTTCCTGGATTACCCATCCTTGAACTTATATCCATCCTTAATCACTATGCATGCTTATTAGTATCATCATTGTGTTATCCTCGAGGTCTCATACATAATCACACATTCATTAGTATAATCTCAATACTATCAAAACACAATAATCTTAAACATGTATAGTCATGATCATTTCAAACAGAAATAATAAGCATTAGTATTCAAGGACTCTTATGGTTAGTCGTATCATAAATTAAAGTAAGAAACATAATATGCATACACCCATGATTACTCAAACCCATGAATAATCATTATCAATCACGCCATGTATACTTATATAAGGGATCCTAACACAAGGTAGGATTCTAACTTGATATTGGAAAAAACATACCTGGATTAGTGTGTTAGCTAGTTATGTCTAACATACTCACATGATGTCTTCTTGTTCTCTTCAATGACTTGTGCTAGTAACCTGCATATCTCATTGGTTAACCATTATAGAACCAAGTTATACATACCTCGCAAATAGATCTTTTAAGTGATTCATGACAATGGATGAATCTTTGTCCTCATGTCATCATGATCATATGTTCTTGAACTAGAACATGATTTGTCTTTCTTGGTGTACCTTTCATGTTAGCGGACAACATAAACCTCATACAACACCATAATGCATTAGTACAATCATAAGTGTCAACACCCTAATCAATGAATATCTTCTATCATGCATTCATACTTTTATTAAGGTGATACGACAAGTCTAAATTTAATCAATATTGTACTAACCGTAATAACATGAAGACAAACATACCATAAACTTAATCATGAAAAAATATCAAAACATACTTGGATGAGTCATACCTATCGAGATTGCTTGTAATATTCTTATGTAAGGCCTTAGCCTCATCTCCCTTTGAAACAGGAACTTCTTCACTTATGCAGGTGACCAATCCATTCTCTTATAGGATTAACCCAATCCACTTGATTTGTAGGAACTGGATATGGAGTTGGATTAGGGTTTGTCAGAGAAACCCTAAAAATACAAACTTTGAATTTCAAACTTCTGAAAGGATAGAAGTATGCGCCTTGATGAACTGATCAAGCTGGCTTACTCATAATTTGAAAACTGTAAAGTTTCACCCCTCAAATTTGCCTTTGAAACTTCTGGATTCACTGGACATGACCGCGAACTAGGGTTTGATAAATCCCACCCTTCTTCCCAATCAAAAGGTTTGATCCAAAGCTCTAAGATTCTATTTTTCTGAGGATCTTCCAGCCGTGGTCACAGATTTCAAAAATTCCCATTTTTGCAGAAGCCCTAATTTTCCACTTTTCTGATCAAAGTCCTGAACTAGGGTATGATCAAGCCTGACCTTCTACCCAACCAAAAATTCTGATCTTGGTCTCTAAATTTCTATTTTGATGAGTATCATTCAGCTGTAGTCTCCGATTACAAAAATTCCAACTTTCTCAGAAACCCTAAATTCCGGAAGCCATGAATGAAGGTGCTAAAAAATAATTCTGTTTTGACAGAAATATGTACCTGAATGTTTCTAGTGTAACTCTGAACTTTTCGATCAACAGGGTCTGAAAAGTTTTCCTGTGATATCCTGACCTGTCATTTTTCCAACCCCATAGGTCTGACCTCAAATAGATTCTCTGAGAGAGAGTTATGCGAAGTGTCGCAACGTGACCTGTTTATGGGATAAAATAGCAGAGAGAACTTGTACGGCGTGCCATGTGTCACTGGTTCAGTTTCAGCCTCTCAAAAAGTTACCTGAGAAATTACATTCTGTGAAATACCTATCAAGTTTTATGAAATTTCATTTGGATCTTCCTATCCCATGTTATGACCTTTTTTCCAAGGTCACCTATTTATGACTGAGATCTGGAAGAGGCAGAAACCCTATATTGTACAGATCATAAATCACAAAGTACAACGAATTAGAGCTTGTCCTTTGGACACAAGGTACATGGGGATCTTAGCTTCTCCCTGTACGATTTTCAGACCCTGAGACATTGCTGAAATTTATTTATAGCGAAAGTTATACAATGACTAGTTTTTGCTATATCAAGCCTTAGCATCCTAAGTGCAACAAGTGTCATACATGGCATACCATGCCTTCTTTTAGGCTAGCTATGATAGCATGTTAATTTTTCAGAATTTACTTCAATCTAATCTAGGATATTAACTGAGAGAACAACATGTACAACATATCTACAGCATATCAATCATGAACACAATAATGCAAGCACACAAGAGACACAGAGTTTACTTGGGGAAAACCATAAAGGTGAAAAACCCCAATAAATTCCTCAGAGATAGATAGAGAAATGATACAACCCAAACATAAGAGATAGACATCTCCTAGCAGAAACTTATCCTCCTCCACAAGTGCGCCACTCTCCCGAGAGTTTGAGAGAGAATAGAAAGATGAAATAGAGTGCCTCCCGCACTCTATTTATACTTGACTTGACTTGCCTAATAACCTTTACTAGGTCGGCCTTAACTTAACCACATAACATAATGATGATTGAGCCGACACCCAATAGGGTGGTCTAATAACCCTTTGACCCACATGACCGACCCCCAGTAGGGTGTTCTAATAACCCTTCGACCCACATGACTTATATAGGGCCGACCCCAACAAGGTGGTCTAATAACCCATCAAGTATAAGTTATGACACTTACAATATAAATGACGACACTTCCGTATAGAGGAATAATACCATCTCTATAGGAGTACAATATACATATGGGTGAAATACATTCCGAAGTTACATATACATCAACACCCTGGACTTCGGTCCCTGAATTTATCCGTAGACATATGTCTCTGAGAAGCGGTCCCTAGTGGATGAGAGGGGATTGTATCATCCCTGGACTTCGGTCCCTGAATTGATCTGTAGAAAGATGTCTCCAAGAGGTGGTCCCTAGTGGACGAGAGGGGATTGTATCATCCCCGTACTTCGGTCCTTGAATTGATCCATAGACAGATGTCTCCAAGAAGTGGTCCCTAGTGGACGAGAGGGGATTGTATCATCCCTGGACTTCGGTCCCTGAATTGATCCGTAGACATATGTCTCTGAGAAGTGGTCCCTAGTGGATTAGAGGGGATTGTATCTTCCCCAGACTTTGATCCCTGAATTGATCCGTAGATAGATGTCTCCGAGAAATGGTCCCTAGTGTACGAGAGGGGATTGTATCATCCCCAGACTTCGGTCCCAGAATTGATCTGTAGACATCTATCTCCAAGAATTGATGATAGGACTGCATCATCCTTGAACATTTAGTTCAAAATGTATGTGACTGGATTGCATCGTCCATAGACATGAGACTTGTCTTAAATTGATAAGGATTGATCATCTTGGGAACTTGATCTGGATTGCATCGTCCATAGACATGAGACTTGTCTTATGTCATGTCCCAAATTTGGAATTGGGTCACAATGGCCTAATCACATTAGCCATATTCATTAGAGTTTGTAAAATTGATGTTAAGGGTCAAATAATTGCCAAGGAGGAAAATTACTAGTTTCCTAGGTTTGGGGTGGAAGCTTTGGGATTTGGAATAAGGGGGATAATAAATGATGTTTAGACATTAGAAGGGTTCAAGTATTTAATAAATAGAGTGAATAAAGAAATTCAAGAGAAATCCTAAGTGACAAATGGTTTTGGAGACATATGGAGGATGTGGGACCCACACTAGCTTGATTTTTCATAATACATGGTATCTCTCTTTTGCAAATTCGAATTAATGGGAATGTGAACACTCTTGGGTGAGTTGGTAAGTCATAACACATGCCATTGAGCATCTTAGGTCGAATTGGGAAGGATTGGTAACCTCCATGGAAGATAAAGAGTCAAAGTGGAAGTTTGTGGACACTTGGGCTAGATTCCCTAGGCCCTATGACACCAATGATGGAGCATCTATGACAACTATGACAAATTGCAGACCTGACATCTGACATCTGACCACTATGACATGTCAGCCCCCAAAATAGGCTCAAAGAAGGCGAATTTGGGAGTTGGAGAAGCCAAAGAAACTCAAAATCGAATTTGGGAGAAGATGGAAGGTTGGAACTAGGAGACAAGTGGCAAATGTGGAATATTTCCTAAATTAAAATCTATTGAATCTATTGAGAGGATTTCGACCCTTAGAAGGCTAATTTTGGTTATAAAATGTAGAAATGAAGTATGAGAATGGATTTTGATCATTTGTAGAATTTGCAATTGCATTTGTGAAGAGGGAGAGCTAGTGGATGACTAGTTTCTTGCCTTAGCCAATTTCGAGGGTGAAAGATTCCCATCCAAGTTGGTAATTGGAAAGGCCATTCAGACCTTTCATTTGGAGCTTTAATGGAGTATTTATTTGCAGGTGTAAGCTACAGGGCAGCTCATGGTTTCTTCTATTGCAGCTCACTCCTTCAACCATTTCCAGTTTTGATGGCATATTCTTGATCCTTGAGGGAGGGCGTTTTTGGTGAGCTATTGTACTCTTTGGGGAAGCTTTTAATGCCCCATTTATTTTTTAATATGAATTAAATACTCTTTTCTTCATCTCCAAAAAGTTTCAGGTCGAAATTCCAAGTAGAAATGTATAAATCTCATTTTTAATGGAAGAACAATGCCATTTCCCCACTACCTTGTTGTGAGCCAATGTATTGATGATGATTTCGAATGAATGGATGATTCTCTGATATATTTGTGATAAATATACTGCCATGGATGTCTTCTACAAGTTTCATATACTTTACTTGAGCATTTGAAGCATTTTTACTCAGTTTAGTTGTATTGGGAGGTGAAATAGTGTCATTTCCCCAAGGGTCAAATTGGAGATTTTTGGAGTTGAATGGGAAAGGGTGAGAACAGTTGCAATAATCCATTAATGGTGCATATGAGACTTTAATAACATACTTAACACCTTACATACCTCTGTTCATAAATTTGAGTGGGTTTGGAGGCATTTGGGAAGCCATTTTCAGTACTTACCCCATGGGGATTTGAACCCCAAATTACTAGTAAAATTGCATAATTGGTCCAGAATCTTAAGAGAGTTTGTAGAGGTCTTTTGGTGGCCATATTTAATCCATAAATATTATATTCAAGTTATAATATCATTCATACACCTTCCTTGAATATTTGAAGGCATTTGGAGTCAATTTGAGACCTAGAGACCAATACTAGTCAAAGGGAAATCACTAGTAAAGTTACCTACATTGATCAGAATTGAAAGAGGATTTGAAGAAGTATTTTAAAGGTCCAAAGGAATCCTTGAAACACATATTTATGTTCTAATATCATTAATATACCTTCTCATAAGATTTGGGATCATTTGGGGCAAATTTGGGACCTAGAGATCAAAACTAGTCAAAGGTCGAACTAGGGAAAAAAGTGAAAAATTGCAATTTTAATAAAATTCCTAATAAGGGACATTACATATTAAGTTGATAAGGATTGATCATCCTGGGAACTTGATTTGGATTGCATCATCTATAGACATGAGACTTGTCTTAAATTGATAAGGATTGATCATACTGGGAACTTGATCTGGCATCGTCCATAGACATGAGACTTGTCTTAAATTGATAAGGATTGATCATCCTGGGAGCTTGATCTGGATTGCATCGTCCATAGACACAAGACTTGTCTTAAATTGATAAGGATTGATCATCCCGAGAACTTGATCTGGATTGCATCGTCGTCCATAGACATGAGACTTGTCTTAAATTGATAAGGATTGATCATCCTGGGAACTTGATCTGGATTGCATCGTCCATAGACATGAGACTTGTCTTAAATTGATAAAGATTGATCATCCTGTGAATTGGATCTGTATTTCATCATCCATAGACATGAGACTTGTCTTAAAAGGAGAGGGATTGACCATCCCGTAATTGGATCATGTGTATTGCAGGGTATGTTGCTATGATGTTGTTGATCGAGAGGATCCAGTTGATGATGTGATGTTGTTGATTGAGAGGATCCAGTTGATGATGTGATGCTATTGATCGAGAGGATCCAGTTGATGATGTGATGCTGTTGATCGAGAGGATCCAGTTGATGCTATTATGATGATGATCAGTAGATCCAGATGATGAGGCTGTTGATCGGGTGATCCAAATGATGACGATGATGTAGATGATCGAGTGCTGCAGAATGTGAAGACTCAATACTGATGATGCTGATACTCCAGTATTGAAGACCTGAAGATATTCCAGTAACTGGTTGAGTTACTGATGATGTTGAGAAAGCTTCCAATGATCTATAGATGTATCATGTATGATGTAGTTGATGACTCCTTTCTCCTGCAGATGTTGTTATAATATACTTCTCGTTAAGGGGGAGTGTTGAAATATTGTAACTTCTAAGAATATTATGTTGTGTACTTTATTATTCCAGAGATGTTTCATTCCTCCGATGGGAATTTGTTGTATATCCAGAGATGTTTATTCCTCCGTGGAGATTGTGGTAACTTGGGTTATTAGACTTCCCTAGTGGGGTTGGCCCTATATGTGTTATGTGGGTAAAAGGGTTATTAGACCACCCTAGAGTGTTAAATTTTCAGAATTTACTTCAATCTGATCTAGGATCTTAACTGAGAGAACAACATGTACAGCATATCTACAGCATATCAATCATGGAGACAATAATGCAAGCACACAAGAGACACAAAGATTTACTTGGGGAAAACCATAAAGGTGAAAAACCCCAATAACTTCCTCAGAGATAGATAGAGCAATGATACAACCAACCATAAGAGATAGACACAACCTAGCAGCAGATCCTCCTCCTCCATAAGTGCGCCACTCCTCCTTGAGTGCATGTGTGAGAAGTGAGTGAGCAAATAGAGTGCCTCCCGCACTCTATTTATACTTGACTTGACTTGCCTTTTTACCTAACTCATGTAGGCTCGAACTTAACCACATAACATAATGCTGACTGGGCCAACCCCCAATAGGGTGGTCTAATAACCCTTTGACCCACATGACTTATACAGGGCCGACCCCAAACAAGGTGGTCTAATAACCCATCAAGTATAAGTTACGGCACTTACAATATAAATGAAGACACTTGCGTATAGAGGAATAATAACATCTCTATAGGAATACAATATGCATATATGTGACATACATTCCGAAGTTACATATACATCAACACTCCCTCTTAACTAGGAAGGTATTTCTCAGCACAGTTCTTCTAGCACAAGTCATCTTCTCTAGATCATCGTCACTGGATAATCGTCATCGAGTCATCATCATCGTCACTGCTGCTGCTATCTCAATGAATCTCTGAATCTACTCGTCATAGGAAGTTCTACAGAGCCAGTCCTTTTTCATACTGGATGTAGGCCCACCACTTGCAGGTCTTCATCATCACTGGCCATACTGTGGAATCCTCAGGACTTATTACGTGCGTCACAAAACCTCGAAAGAGCATCCCAGGATGTTACGGGTACACAACTTTGACCTGTAGGATCTCCCAGGGCGCTATTACATGTGACCCCACCACAAAACCTCGAAAGAGCATCCCAGGATGTTACGGGTACACAACTCCAACCTGAAGGATCTCCCAGGGCACAAATTACATGTGGTCACCACAAAACCTAGCAAGAGCATATCAGGATGTTACGGGTACACAACTCCGACCTGAAATCTCCCAGGGCACAAATTACATGTGGTCATGGCAAAACCTCGAAAGAGCATCTCAGGATGTTACGGGTACACAACTCCGACCTAAAATCTCCCAGGGCCCAAATTACATGCCATAGGACAAAACCTCGCAAGAGCATCCCAGGATGTTACGGGTACACAACTCCGACCTAAAAGATCTCCCAGGGCACAAATTACATGTCCTCCCAGAGCAATGTCTCGAAAGAGCATCCCAGGCTGTTACGGGTACACAACTCCGACCTATAGGATCTCCCAGACATGCTCCTCTGCACAACCTGATCCACGGCCACAAAGTATCATCCTGATACTCACCATACATCAACCTGATGTACACATGATCATCCTGATCATCATCACTGCAACGTCCTGCTGCATGTCATCTGGAGCAACATCCTGAAGCTCATCATCCATGATCATCCTAATCATCACTGCAACGTCCTGCTGCATGATCCACTTGATCATCAATGCATCTACTTGATGCATACCAAGTATCTATCTGATACATATCATCATACATGATCCTCCTGATGATACAATGTATCCACCTGATACAAATACAAATACATGATACATATCATCATACATGATCCTCCTGATCATACAATGTATCCACCTGATACAAATACAGATACATGATGCATATCACCATACATGATCCACCTGATCATACAATGTATCCACCTGATACATATCTAGATACATGATCCACACAATGTATCCATTAGCATACATGATCTACCTAATCATACAAAGATACATGATCCACACAATGTATCTATCAGCATACATGATCTACCTGATCATACAAAGATACATGATCCACACAATGTATCCATCAACATCCAACATGATGCGTACATATATGAATGATCCAACTGATCATATCCAGCATCCAACATGATGCATACATACATACATATAATGATCCAACTGATCATATCCAAGCAGAAACCAGAACATCATCCTGATGCTCATCATCCAGTGCTTACATCCACAGCCATGTGAAGGATCCTCCTTCCAACATGCTTGGAATGGCTTCAGCAAATGTGTCCATCACTTCTTCCTCGAAGTGTCCTCGATCTGGAGAACGCCAAGCCTCTCTCTGAAGTACTCGAACTTCACCCTGGCTAGTGGCTTTGTCAGCACATCTGCAATCTGCTCATCCGTCGCAACATACAGGAGCTTCACAACTCATCTCTGCACCATATCCCTGATATAGTGATATTTGATCTCTATGTGTTTCGACCTGTCATGAAACACTGGGTTCTCGGACAGCTTTACACAACTCTGGTTATCACAGAAGATACCAGTAGCCTCCAACGGGAGATCAAATAACTCAGACAGTAGCTTCCGTAGCCATACTTCCTCACAACCAGCTGAACAGGCTGCAACATACTCTGCCTCAGCTGTACTCGGTGCTACGCAAGACTGCTTCCTGCTGAACCAAGAGATCACACCTGATCCCATACTGAAGCAACACCCAGATGTGCTCTTCCTATCTGTAGCACTGCCAGCCCAATCTGAATCAACATAACCCTGTAGGTTAAACTTTTGATATGCTTCATACTTGATCCCATAATCCACCGTACCCTTCAGGTACCTCAGAACATGCTTTACAACAACCAGGTGAACACTCCTCAGATCTGTCAAGAACTGGCTCAATGTGTTCACAGCAAGGCAAATGTCTTGTCTCGTGTTCGTCAGGTACATCAAGGACCCAATCATCTGACGATACAAAGAGACATCAACCGGCTCAGATGAAGCATCACATAGAAACTTTAGCTTCGATGCCATAGGTGTGGCCATGGCCTTGCAATCCATCATCCTGAACCTCTTCAGGATCTCTACTGCATACTTCCCTTGTCCAAGGAAGATTCCATTTGCACTCTGCCACACCTCCATGCCAAAAACAAATAGTGCATCATCCCCAAGTTCCTCAAATCGAACTCGGCAGCAAGCTTCCGCTGCGTGTCAGCAATCAATCTATCCTCACCTGATACAAACAGGTCATCCAAATAGTAGTATCACTGGGTTGCCTTCCTCAACCTTGTAGTAAAGGTTGGAATCCGCTTTACTCTTGGTAAAGCCCAAACTGGATAGAAAGCTGTCTATCCTACTATACCAAGTTCTGCACACATATATGACTACACCATGTTGTCTTGAAATCCATCTGGTGCATCTTCTATTTCATCACTTTTATATTTCTCAATGCTGCCATCTGCAACATGCTTGATCTGATAGTTCCATTTGGAAGTCATAACAAACTTCCCTTCACATCTTGGGACTACATCCCAAACATCATTCTTCATGATCGACGGATCATGGCATTCTTCCCATATCCTGGGAACTTCAATATCTTCAATAGATATCTTTGTTGCTGGAACAAATGTTGTAGTCCTTTTGTAGGTGAAGATATACGGTCTTTCCTACAAAACAGGTTAAATTGCATGATTAGAAACATCTCATAATTTTCAGAACAAATTCTTACACATAAAGAAATATGTCATACAGTCATGCAATTAGCTTAGCCAATGCTTCAATACAACATTTATCCATATTCCGTAACTTTCTAGATGCCTTCCAATCTCTACCAGAACATTGTTCAGAGTGTGCACAACTCCCAACATGTCAGCAAAGAGGTTTCATTCTAGATAAGTAGCAATGGAATGTTGTACAGTGCCATAGGCCACTTACCCATGCATATTAGGAGTATACTGTTCATCAATGCAACTATTCTAATATGCATAATACACAACCTAATTCTAGGAACATCAGTATATACATTATTGAACAGTATTATTTAAACAAACAAATATGCAAGAAATGATGATTAAAATACTTATCTTTCTTTGTTCGTTGGGTGGACTCCCTTTGAGTCTTTGCTTCCTTGTAGGAGCTGTTGGAGTCCTAATCTGAAGTAGCTTCTTCTACACCTTTCTGTTGTGGAATGTAGAGAGATGGTCAACTCCCTTTGAATATCTGCATCCTTGCAGAAACTACTGAAGTGTGCTCCTTTGCTTTCTTGCAGGAACAACTGGAGTGTGCTCCCTCTTGATCTCTGCTTCCTGGATTACCTGTTCTTGAACTCATATTCATCCTTGGTCCCTATGCATGCTTATTAGTATCATGATTGTGTTATCCTTGTGATCTCATATAAAATCATACATTCATTAGTATACTATTAAAACACAATAATCTCAAGCATGTATAGTCATGATCATTTCAAACAGAAATAATAAGCATTAGCATTCAAGGTTTGTGTAGTATTCTTATGGTTAGTCAAATCATAAGAAACATAACATGTCTAAACCTGTAATTACTCAAACCTATGACTCTTCAGGTTAGTTGAATCATCAATCAAGATAATAGATATAATATGCATAAAACCTGTGATTATTCAAACCTATACCTTCATGATTCTTCTGGTTAGTCATATCATCAATTATGGTAAGAAACATAATATGCATACAACCATGATTATTCAAACCTATGACTTCATGAATAATCATTATCAACAACACAATGGTATAAGATCCTAACACAAGGTAGGATTCTATCTTGATATAGGAAAAACATACCTGGATTAGCATGCTAGCTAGTTATGTCTAACATACTCACATGATGTCTTCTTGTTCTTCTTCAATGACTTGTGCTAGTAACCTGTATATCTCATAGGTTAACCATTACAAAACCAAGTTATACATACCTCGTAAATGGATCTTCTATGAGATCCATGACAATGGATGAGTCTTTATCCTCATGTCATCATGATCATATGTTCTTGAACTGGAACATGATTTGTCTTTCTTGGTGTACCTTTCATGTTAGTAGACAACATAAACCTCATACAACACCATAATGCATTAGTACAATTATAAGTGTCAACACCCTAACCAATGAATATCTTCTATCATGTATTCATAATTTTGTTAAGGTGATACGACAAATCTAAAATCAAGATTGTACTAACCGTAATTACATGAAGACAAACATACCATAAACTTAATCAAGAACAAATCTCAAAACATACCTCGATGAGTCATACCTGTCGAGATTGCTTGTAATCTCCTTATGTAAAGCCTTAGCCTCATCTCCCTTTGAAACAGGAACTTCTTCACTTATGCAGGTGACCAATCCATCTTCTTCTAGGATTAACCCAATCCACTTGATTTACAAGAACTGGGACTGGAGCTAGATATGGGTTTGTCAGAGAAACCCCAAAAATTCAAACTTTGAATTTCAAACTTCCGAAAGGATAGAAATATGCGCCTTGATGAGCTGATCAAGCTGGTATATTCAGAATTTGAAAACTGCAAAGTTTCACTCCTCAATTGTGCCTTTGAAACTTCCAGATTCACTGGACGTGACCCTGAACTGGGGTTTGATGAAACCCACTCTTCTGCCCAATCAAATGGTTTTATCCAAAGTTCTAAGCTTCTATTTTTCTGAGGAGCTTCCATCCATGGTCACAGATTTAAAAAATTCTCATTTTTACAGAAGCCCTAATTTTCCACTTTTCTGATCAAAGTCCCGAACTAGGGTCTGATCAATCCCGGCCTTCTGCCCAACCAAAAATTCTGATTTTGGTCTCTAAATTTTTATTTTGATCAGTAGCATTCAGCTGTGGTCTTCGATTACAAAAGTTCCAACTTTCTCCAAAGCCCTAAATTCCGGAAGCCATGAATGAAGGTACTCAAAAATAATTATGTTTTGACATAAATATGTACCTGATTGTTTCTGGTGTAACTATGAACCTTTTGATCCACAGGGTCTAAAAAAGTTTTCTGAGATATCCTGACCTGTTATCTTTCCATCATGATAGGTCTGACCTCAATTGGATTCTCTGAGAGAGAGTTATGCCAAATGTCGCAACGTGACCTGTTTTGGGATAATACAGGAGAGCGAACTTGTACGGAGTGACACGTGTCACTGTTTCAACTTCGGCCTCTGAAAACTTTTCTTGAGATAGATCGGCCTATTATCTTTCCATCCTGATAGGTCTTACCTCAATTGGATTCTCTGAGAGAGATTTATGCCAAGTGTCGCAATGTGACCTGTTTATGGGATAATACAGGAGAGCGAACTTGTACGGCGTGCCACGTGTCACTGGTGCAACTTCGGCCTCTGCAAATTTTTTATGAGATAGTACAGTCTGTGTACTACCTGTCACTTTTTACTAAACTTCATTTGGAGCTTCCTATCCCAAGTTATGACCTTTTTCCCAAGGTCACCTGATTTTGACTCAGATCTGGAAGAGGCAGAAACCCTATATTGTACAGATCATAAATCACAAAGTACAACGAATTAGAGGTTTTCCTTTGGACACAAGGTACTTGGAGATTTAATATTCATCCTGTAACAATTTTAGATCCTAAAACTTCTCCAAAATGGATTTATAGCGAAAGTTCTATGACGACTGGTTTTTGCTATATCAAGCCCTAGCATCGTAAGTGCAACAAGTGTCATACATGCCATATCATGCCTTCTTTCAGGCTAGCTCTGATACCATGTTAAATTTTCAGAATTTACTTCAATCTGATCTAGGATCTTAACTGAGAGAACAACATGTACAGCATATCTACAGCATATCAATCATGGAGACTATAATGCAAGCACACAAGAGACACAAAGATTTACTTAGGGAAAACCATAAAGGTGAAAAACCCCAATAACTTCCTCAGAGATAGATAGAGCAATGATACAACCAACCATAAGAGATAGACACAACCTAGAAGTAGATCCTCCTCCTCCATAAGTGCGCCACTCCTCCTTGAGTGCATGTGTGAGAAGTGAGTGAGCAAATAGAGTGCCTCCCGCACTCTATTTATACTTGACTTGACTTGCCTTTTTACCTAACTCATGTAGGCTCGAACTTAACCACATAACATAATGCTGACTGGGCCGACTCCCAATAGGGTGGTCTAATAACCCTTTGACCCACATGACTTATACAGGGCCGACCCCAAACAAGGTGGTCTAATAACCCATCAAGTATAAGTTACGACACTTACAATATAAATGACGACACTTGCGTATAGAGGAATAATAACATCTCTATAGGAATACAATATGCATATATGTGACATACATTCCGAAGTTACATAGACATCAACATACAGGGGTCGGACCAGTTAGCATTATGTAAAGTGATTAAGTTGGGGCCGACCTAGTTAATGTAAAAGACAATTTAGAGTTGTGTATAAATAGAGGAGGTGTGTTCCTCATTTAACACACATTCACTCACTTGTAAATGGTGCATAGGTGAGAGAGATATCTACTATGGAGGAGAAGGAGCTCATGGTTGAGGATTACATCTTTGTATTTGCTGGTCATCTATATTGAGGAAGCTTTGCTGGGTTTTATAACCCATGAGGGTTTCCCAGGATAAATCTGTGTCTCTTGTGTTTATGCTGTGCTTGTTGTTCTTTTAGTGATCCTATATATTCTATTGTTGTGAAATGGAATGTAATGATGATATTTTCTGTCTTAGCATATTAAATCTTAACAAGGTTGCATATTTTTGGCCACCACATCCTCCAAGATTTTCTCATGAAAATCCATCATCTTACTACTTTTTGGTCACTCATGGGATGCCAAGTCCGATTTTTCCTATTTGTGACCTCCTTGCATGATTTGGAAGCTTGATGTTGCCTTAGATGGGGATATTTTACCATTGTAAGCCTGACACTTTTGATCAATTCGAATGCCTCAATTGGATTTCAATTTTATTCTATGTGTATATATTTGGACATCCATCGCATTGCCTAAGTTTGGTTGATATACAGTTATTCAATAGATGTTTTGTTCATGCATCAATTATGTCTCTCTTTTCATTGTTTCTGAGCAACCTTGCTTAACAATTTGTGAGGAATTTTTTGTGTTGCATAGATCTACTTGTGATTAGATTTTCACATGGTATCATAGTGCATTATGCATCCAATCTCTCTTAGATACTTCCACTGAGCACGAGAAGTAGTGGAGGTTCCACATAAGTCCTAGGGATGGTGCCTTGAATCCATTGTAGCAATCCTTCAGAGTCTACCCAGGCATGATGAACTCCCGAATGTGCTCAGTGTCAAAGTAGAGATTGATTGTGCTAACAAATCTTTCTTCTGAGTGTTGTTTTGAAAATTGTAGGTTTCAAGTTCAGTCTCACCAGGAGTGCAATAGTTGATTATGGAGCAGTCTCAATCTATCACTGTAACTCCATTCAATTATTTTGATTGGAAATCACATATGGAGATTATGTTTAGGAGAAAGGGCCTCTACAGAGTTACTATGGGTATTGAGTTTGAGCCTATATCAACTGTAGAGTTTGAAAAATGGCATAATAGAAGAGATGAAGCGTATGGTCTACTATGTCTCAGCACTTCCAGGGATCTCTTATTTCATTGGATGGATTATCCACTCTGAATGAAGTTTGGATCAAACATGACTCATTGTTTGGAAAGACAAATGAGTTAAGGGGCCATCAACTGGAGAATGAATTGATTTCATCGAGTCCTAGTAATTTTGATTCCATAGAAGATTTCTTCAAAATTTTAAATCCTTGGTTCTTCAGATCAAATGATGTGGGAGCAAGAAGAAATATGAATAGTTGATCTTGTTAGTACTCTCAAAATTGGGTCCAGAATACTCAGTTTTGTTTCTACCTTCCATGCAACTAAGTGGACAGTTCGAAACGGGAAGATGCCTTCCTTGGCAAAGTTTATGGAGTCTCTAACCCAAGAGAAATATAAGCTGGTCTTGATGGAAGCCATAAAGCCATCAAAAGACCACGTGCTAGCAGCTGGAGATTCTAAGAGTTCCAAGGGGAAGAAGAAGGCCAAAGATAAAAATCCTTTAGATCAAAGGAAGGAGAAATCCAAACCACCTGAAGAGGATTTGAATTCCAAGAAGGAGAAGCTAAAGAAGAAGGAAAATACTAAGTGTACATACTGCCATAAGGGTTTGCACCCTGAAAGTGCATGTATGAAGAAAACCATAGATATGATGACTCAACTTTTGTAAAAGAACAATATTCCAGTTCCTGGATGTGCAAAGAGGAAGGATGGAATTTCAAGTTCAGAAGGTAAAGAAAGATTCCATGCATTAATGGCAAGCACTTCAATGTATTATTCTTTCATTATTGATTATGGAGCATCCATGCATATCACTGCCACAAGGGAGTCCTTTTATGCTTTAGAATCCACTAGTGGTCCCTCAATCTTGATGGGAGATGACTCAGAGACTCTATCAAAAGGTAAGGGTAGAATTGATCTCAACCATGGTTGTTTCAAGAATGTCTTGTATGTGCTTGGTCTAGTTGCAAACCTTCTTTCTGTGTATCAAATGACACACAATGGGTCTCCTAAGAAAGTCACCTTCACTCCCAATGATGTGGAGGTTTTTGAAATTTAAATTGGTATAATTATTGCACTAGGTGTTGCATATCGTGAATCAAAGGTCTACAAGTTCTCTGATTTCCTCCCCTACTCATCACCCAATTTCCTCTTGACACATGCCAATGAGACCAACAAGCTATGGCATGAGAGGTTTGGCCACCTAAACTATAAGTATTTGCAAGATGTGCATAAGTTTTCTATGGTTGATGGGCTAGCAAACATTAAGTTCTCAAAAGGCATTTGTCAAGGTTGTATCCTTGGAAAGCATCCTGAGCGCAAGTATGAGAAAGGTAGATCCGAGAGAACATATTCACCTCCTGAGTCAATCCATAGTGATATCTCAGGCCCCTTTCCTACCTTTTCCTTGAGTAATGAAAAATATGTGTTGAATTTCATTGATGACTACTCAAGATACTATTGGGATTACTTTCTCCAGTATAAGTCAAAAGTATTTGGAATTTTGTAATGTCCCTTTTTAGAAATTTATATTAATGGTGAAATTTTCAACTTTTCCAGTAGTTCGACCTTTGACTAGTATTGGTCTCTTGGTCTCCAAATGACTCCAAATGCTCCCAAATTTTTATAGAAGGTGTATGGATGATATTGTGACATGAATATGAGGTTTATGGATGCTTTATAGACTTTAGAATGATTCTACAAATCTCCTTTAAGTTCTGGCCAAAGAAGAGAGTTTGACTAGCAATTTCTCTTTGACTAGTATTGGTCTCTTGGTATCCAAATGAATCCAAATGCTCCCAAATTGGGTCGGAAGGTATTTGAGAGTTATTAATACATATAGCTGATGTTAATGTATGCTTAAAAACCCCTAAAAAAATTCTGCAACATTCATTTACAATCTGGACAAAGTAGGGAAAGTTACTAGCAGTTTCGAGCTTCAAATCCCCCAAGGGTAGTGGACAAGATGGCTTCCCAAATGATGTTAAAACCTTCCAAATTTCTTAAAATAGGAATGGTACCAATAAGTGGATTTAATTATCTCCCAAATGTATCATTAATTAATTCTTATGGCCTTCTGTAACTCCTTTAAATCAGATGTTTATATGCAATATTTCACATAGGGGGAAAAGCTAGTTATTTTCACCATGACTTAGGAAATTTGAATTTTAGGTGCCAAGGCATTATGATCTGTTAATGGAAATTATTAATAACTTTAATAAAATTCCATACATCCATAAAATCCTAGATAATAACTGATATAACTCGAAATGGTGTCTCTTCAAACTCCAACAACAAAATCTAGGGGAAATGGCATCATTTTTGCATTGTTTGATATTTTTACATAAATACACTTATTATTTCGACCTGAGAGTCTCATGAAAAAAAAATAAAGAGTATATATATCAGAATACAAATATATGGGGCCTCAAGATCTATCTCAAATAGTTCATCACCTGAACAAGTGCGCCTCTCCTTAAGGAGCAAGAATATGCCAAGAAATAGAAGAATGGTTGTAGAAGCAAGCTAGAAGAGATGTGACCATGATATTCCCTGTAGCTTAAACCTGTAAAAAAATACTCAATTAAAGCTCCAAATGAAAGTTTTGAATGGCCTTTCCAATTACCAACTAGGATGGGAATCTTTCACCCTCGAAATTGGTGCTAAGGAAAGTAGAGTAGCACTCCACTAGCTCTCCTCTCCCAAATGAAAAATGCAAATTCTAAAATGATAAAAATATGATATTCTTATTTTTTCATGACTTTTATAAACTTATAAGGTCCTCCATGGGTCGAATTCCTTCCAAGAGCTTCATGCCAACTGAAGTTGGGAAGAGATTCCCAAGTATGCCACTTGTCCTTCCAATTCTATCCCTCTTCTTTTCCAAATTCGAATTGGTGTCTCTTTGGATTCCCTAACTCACTTGAGCACCCTCTTGGAGGCTATTTTTAGCACTGACATGTCATATATGTCATATGTTAGCTTCCAGGTCTGATTTAGGTGTCATAGCATCTTCATCAGTGTTGTCATAGAGCTAGGGAATCTAGCCCAAGTGTCCCACTAGATCCAAATTGCCTCTTCCTCTTCCATGGGAGTTACTCTTACTCTACATTTAGACATCATTGAATCATGCCAAGTATTATTCCCTTCCAACTCATCCCCATAACATTGGACTTCTCATGGATTCGAATTGACAAGAGGAGGATGCCATGTGGCATAGAAAATCTAGCTTGTGTGGGTCCCACTTCCTCCATGTGTCTTCATGGTCAAATGCCACTTTGATTTTCCCTTGTATATATTTATTTAGCTCCATTATTAAATATTTATGCTATTCTAATGTCCAGACATCATTTATTATCCTTCTTATTTCAAATCCTGATTCTTCCACCCACAACCTAGGAAACTAGTAATTTTCCTCCTTGGCAACTATTTGACCCTTAACATCAATTTGACAAACTCTCATGAATATGGCCAATGGGATTAGTCCATTGTGACCCAATGCAAAATTTGGGACATGAAAAATCCTCCCTTCCTAATATTGCTTGTCCTCAAGCAATTTCAAACATGGGTGTTGAAGAACCTGCTTTCTGTATAATTCTTTGAAGTTGCCACTGAGTTTCCAACTTTGAGTCTTCGAGATTCCATGAAGATTTTAGAGAGGAACCACCATGCTTGCTGCTACACTACTCTGATTAAAATCACTTTATTAAGTGGGGAATCCATCCCCCATACTACTTGTTTCCCCAAAAAATTGAAACTAATGAGACTAATAATTAACCCAGGGTTCCATTGCTTGTATTGCACTCCAACAGTTAGGAGTGCTCTCCAACTCATACCATCAGGTAAGAGAGTTCCCGGATCCCATTTTATTGTATGCATTCTTCCAAACATCATGAGTACAAAATATATATCATCAAATTACTTAACAACATAATGAAAATGTACATCAAGAAGATGCTTCATCAAAGAATCATGAAAGTGCTTATACCTCCAAGCAAGTAGACCACCATTTTCCAAGTGCATACAAGCATCAAGTAACCAATCAAATCTGCTCCAATGACATAGGTGAGGATCCCATGTCCTATAATTCTGCTCCAAAAGTATGTGATATGCATCAAAATATTCAGCCATGTATTCTTTCATCCAAGAAGTGAATGAAGAATATCCACTAAAATCTGAACCAAATAATGAGCAAAAAAAACAAGGAGACTTCAAATGAATCAAAGAAGTATCATCCATACATCCATGGATGTGATAATCATAAAGATATAACAAATTATGTGGCTTCCAATAAAAATGTTCTCCAATCATAAATCTATTCACTACATTGTTGGATGAAGTTCCTCCAACATCAAATGAACCAAGTGTTGAGCAAGAAAAACCATGAGTCTTCAAGTGACTCAAATGCATATCATAGGTGCATAACAAAGGATGTTTCTGCAAATGTGAATAATAATGTGCTCCAACCATGTCATCATAAAAAATTAAATCTAGGAGTTCCATACTCCTCATGTGGCACCATAAAAAAGAACACTTTCACCCATACTTCATTAAGACTAATGCTGCAAAACATGGAATTGTAGGATGTAGGAGAATGAACTAACTCACCCAAATGATCAAAAAATGCAGAAGTTTCTTCATGGGAAGGCTCCATATGGGTAGTATCATGCATCTCCTTCAAAAGTGTGAAACCTTTGTCGTAGATTGGCTGCAATGTAGAGGAATCATGCTCTTCTTTAAAAATTGCATAACCTTCATCAAGAGACAATTCAAGTTCCTCTTCCACCACATCAAGTGTTTGGATCTCTTCAAGTTCATCTTCAAACACATCAATCACATTCAAATTTCCACATTTCTCATGATCCACCATGTCATGAGAATCCTCCAAACAATCTACCATTTGACAATTTGAAACATAGGAGGAAAAACAAGTATCTTGCAACTTTTCAAGAAGTTACTCATTTTGAATTGTGAGCTTATGATTATCCTCATTATTATTCAAGTATGCATCATGTAAAAAATCATTAAGCTCAAACAAATGGATTATATAAAAAATAAAAGACATGAAATTACCTTTTATGTGTCACATTTCTCTTTGAATCTTCTCCATGTCTTCAAGGAAGGATGTTTCCTCCAATGAAGTAGCTCTCCAACAAGAATTTGACACCACTGCTTGAGTGTCATGGAGAATACTAAGGGACTCTTGGATATTATTTTCATTCATATTTAAGGACCCTTCAAGAAAATAAGGCTCTTGCAAATGAACCCCCTCATCTTCTTCCTTCTTACTTGGACCAACTTTATGAAGCTCAAGTGGTGATGGGGAAGTTGATCTTATTTCTTCTTCAACTACTACAAGGTCTTTATTTTCATGTTTAAGGGAATTTTGGCTTGCAGCAATACTGTCAAAAGTGATCTCTATGTCTCCAACATAGATGTGTGAGCACCCATCAGTAGGTACTCCTTCATACTTCAAGCATCCATTAGTAGATGCTCCTTGATTCATGTCCAAGGTAGAATGTGTCTCGACGTGATCTTAAATATTTTCAATAGGATCTTCTTCAAGTTCATGGGATGTATCTTCATCCTTCAAGAAATCCGATGTACTTTTCCCCTTAGTTTCCTTAATATCAATACATTTGGAATCTCTTTTTGAAGAGTACCCAAGAAGTCTTTTCAAGAGGGAAATACCTGCATTTCCTAAAGCTTCAGATTTTTCATTGCTCTTTTCACTCACACATATATGATTTTCTCTCCAAGGTATTTTACAAGAAGGGCATAATCCTTTCTTCACTAACTCCACATCTTCATTTTGGGGCCTATTTGCAAACACCCAATCAGCAAAGTCTTCGAAAGGAGGGGGTTTGTATGTACTTTTCTTATACAAATCAAGATATGCCTGATATTGTTGGGGCAAGGTTTTATATGTTGCTCTCCATCTTTGTAACTCATTCATAGAATTATCCTTTGGTGGTGTGAAATACTCATATTTATCATACATAGGGTCATAATAATAATCTTCATTCCTCCTTAAATTGTAAGAAGTGTTGCATGATGGCACCTCTTCCTCATACCATTCACATTCTCCTTCATATTGTTCACAATCATCTGCATATTCCTCATAAGATTGTACTCATAGGATTCATCATAATAGTAAGACATGGGTGCAACTTATTCTTAAATGTAAGATATTAAATCATAGGTGCAAGGACCATGCTCTGATACCACTGTAATGTCCATTTTTAGAAATTTATATTAATGGTGAAATTTTCAACTTTTCCACTAGTTCGACCTTTGACTAGTATTGGTCTCTTGGTCTCCAAATGACTCCAAATGCTCCCAAATTGTTATAGAAGGTGTATGGATTATATTTGGACATGAATATGATTTTTATGGATGCTTTATAGAATTAAGAAGGCTTCTACAAATCTCCTTTAAGTTCTGACCAAAGTAGGGAGTTTGACTAGCAATTTCTCTTTGACTAGTATTGGTCTCTTGGTATCCAAATGACTCCAAATGCTCCCAAATTGGGTCTGAAGGTATTTGAGAGTTATTCAAAAATATATATGATGTTAATATATGCTTAAAAACCCCTAAAACACTTCTGAAACATTCATTTACAATCTGGAAAAAGTAGGGAAAGTTACTAGCAGTTTCAAGCTTCAAATCCCCCAAGGGACGCAGTGGACAAGATGGCTTCCCAAATGTTGTTAAACCCTTCCAAATTTCCTAAAAGAGGAATGGTACTGATAATTGGATTTAATGATATCCCCACTGTATCATTAATTAATTCTTATGGCCTTTTGCAACTCCTTTAAATCATATGTTTATATGCAATATTTCACATAGGGGGAAAAGCTAGTTATTTTCACCATGACTTAGGAAATTCAAATTTTAGGTGCCAAGGGATTATGCTATGTTAATGGAACTTCTTAAAAAATTTAATAACATTCCATACATCCATAAAATCATAGAGAATAACTGATATAACTCGAAATGGTGTCTCTTCAAACTCCAACGATAAAATCTAGGGGAAATGGCATCATTTTTGCATTGTTTGATATTTTTACATAACTCCACTTAGTATTTAGACCTGAGAGTATCATGAAAAGAAAATACAGAGTATATATATCAAAATAAAAATATATGGGGCTTCAAGAGCTATCCCAAATATTTCATCACCTCAACAAGTGCGCATCTCCTCCAGGAGCAAGAATATGCCAAGAAATAGAAGAATGGTTGTAGAAGAAAGATGAAAGAGATGTGACCATGATCTGCCCTGTAGCTTCAAACTGTAACAAAAGAATCCATCAAAGTTCCAAATGAAAGGTCTGAATGGCCTTTCCAATTACCAAATGGAAATATTTCACCCTCGAAATTGGTGCTAAGGCAAGTAGAGTAGGACTCCACTAGCTCTCCTCTCCCAAATGCACAATGCAAATTCTAAAATGATCAAAAGATGCTATTATTCTTTGTTCATGAATTTTATAAACTTATAAGGTCCTCCATGGGTCGAATTCCTTCCAATATCTTCATGCCAACTCAAGTTGGGAAGAGATTCCCAAGTATGCCACTTGTCGTTCCAATTCTAGCCCTCTCCTTCTCCAAATTCGAATTGTTGTCTCTTTGGCTGCCCTAACTCATTTGAGTGCCCTCTTGGAGGCTATTCTTAGACCTGACATGTCATATATGTCATATGTCAACCTTCAGGTCTGATTTATGTCATAGGTGTCATAACATCTTCATCATTGTTGTCATAGAGCTAGGGAATCTAGCCCAAGTGTCCCACTAGCTCCAAATTGCCTCTTCCTCTTCCATGGGAGTTACTCTTCCTCTACATTTCGACATAATTGACTCATGCCAAGTATTATTCCCTTCCAACTCATACCCATAACATTGGACTTCTCATGGATTCAAATTGACAAGAGGAGGATGCCATGTGGCATAGAAAATCTAGCTTGTGTGGGTCCCACTTCCTCCATGTGTCTTCATGGTCAAATGCCACTTTGATTTTCCCTTGTATATATTTATTTAGATCCTTTTTTAAATATTTATTCTATTCTAATGTCCACACATCATTTATTATCCTTCTTATTTCAAATCCCAATGCTTCCACCCACAACCTAGGAAACTAGTAATTTTCCTCCTTGGCAATTATTTGACCCTTAAAATCGATTTGACAAACTCTCATGAATATGGCCAATGGGCTTAGGCCATTGTGTCCCAATGCAAAATTTGGGACATGAAAAATTTTCAATGTTTTTAAAGCTTCTATGGAGAATTTTTCTGGAAGGAAGTTAAGGCCCTTAGAACATACAATGGAGGGGAATATTTCAAGTTTGATTTACAGCAATTTTGTGTTGATGTTGGCATTCAAATGCAACATACTTTTCCCTACAAACCTCAGCAAAATGGTGTGGTAGAGCGCAAAAATAGATCCCTCAAGGAGATGGCCACCTGCATGCTAGAGTACAAGTATTTATATCCAAGACTATGGGAAGAGGCCATTAATTGTGCACCCTACATCCATAATAGAGTTCCTCATAAATATTTGAAAGGTATGAATCCATTTTAAGCTTGGAGTGGGAACAAGCTAGATGTGTCACATTTCAGAATTTTTGGGTCAAAAGCTTGGGCTAGAATTCCTCCTGAGAAGAGAATGGCTTTGCATCCCCAAATCCAACCATGCATATTTGTTTCCTATCATGAAGATGCATAGGGTTACATATTGAAAAATATCTCCACTCATAGGACATTCATTGAAAGGAGTGTGGAATTTGAAGAAGAACCCTTGCAGATAGTCCAAATGGAAGAAGGAGAAAGCTCACATCCACGACTTGATGATGTAAGTGATGTCTGAAGTGAATTTTCTGATTCTGAATATGATGATGAAGATGAGCATCTGATTGCATATCCTAATCCACCTACAATACCAAACTGGGTTACAAAAACCATTGAAGCAGAGGATAACTTACAGGTGATCCTCAAGACACAAGGAATACTAGGTCTCAAATTGAGAGTTCACATGGTGCATTTTCTACAAGTGATCCACATATTCTTGAGAGATATTAGTTGATTATAGGATTTGATCCAAACTCATATGAAGAGGCCTCAGAATATCCCGGATGGAAAGCTACCATGGATGAAGAGTTCCAATATCTTCAAAATAATGAAACCTAGGAACTAGTTTCATTGCCTCCTAGCATAAAATTGGTTCAATGCAAATGGATATTTCAAACAAATATGGTTGTTGATGGTGCAACATTCGAATATAAGGAAATATTGGTGGCTAAGGTATTCTCCCAAGTCCAAGGTCTTGACTACGTAGAGACTTTTTCTCCAGTAGCCAAGATGGATTCCATAAGACTAGTTTTGGCTATTGCAACATCCAAGCACTAGGAAGTGCACCACATGGATGTTAAGAATGCATTCATCCATGGAGATATTGAGGAGGAAATTTACATGCAACATCCCGAAGTCTATTTTCATGACCCCTCTCTTGTGTGCAAATTGAAGAAGTCACTGTATGGTCTCAAGCGAGCTCCTAGAGCCTGGTATGCAAAAATGGACAGCGTCCTTCTGTCACAAGGTTTCACCATATGCAAATCAGATCCTAAAGTTTATATGAAGCATGTTGATGGTTCTCTTTTACTTATCGTTTTATATTTAGATGATATTTTGATCACTGGGAGTTCCATTGTAGATATTGCTTCAATAAAAACTGCTTTGCATAATTCTTTTTCAATGGCTAACTTCGGATTGTTGAGACAGTTTTCTGGGACTTGAAATCACTCATTCCACTTTAGTAATAAAGGTCTCTCAATCAAAGTATGATTCAGATCTGCTCAAGAAGTTCAAAATGCAAGAGTGCAATCCAACCAAGTTTCCCTTTCTCTATGGAATAAGACCTGAAGATAGTGACTCTTCCCCATTGGTGAACAACACTTTGTACATGCAGATTGTTGGGAGTCTATTGTATATTACACACTCTCGACATGACATAGCTTATGTAGTAAGTGTTGTATCAAGGTACATGCAGGAGCCACATGATCTTCATTAGAAAGTTGCTAAGAGAATCCTGCATTATGTGCAAGGAACCAAGTATTTTGGGATACACTATGCTATTGATGATTCATGATGGGATATCATTGGGTTAGAGACAACTCAGACTAGAATTCAACTTTCAGATATGTTTTAATTCTTGGTAATGGTCCAATTTGTTGGTCAAGGAAAAAGAAGAGTGTCGTTTCACTTTTATCTGTTGAGTATGAATACAGAGGAGTTGTAAATGCAGCCACTCATGGTAATGTCCCCATTCAAATAAATCTCAAGAAGAGAAAATCCCACCAATCTACTAGTTTCCTAGGTTGAGGTGGAAACATTAGATTTGGAATAAGGATGCTATAAAACCCCAAATGGAAAATAGCTTGAAAAAATATATTAAATGGGGAATAAATAAATATTTAATATAGGAAAATAAGGTGGCACTTGCTCATGAGGGCACATTGGAGGTGTGGGACCCACTCAAGTAAGATTCCCATGCCACATGGCATTCCACTCTCACCCATTCGAATCCAAGGTGGAGTCCAATGTTCTTGGGGGAGTTGGAAGGGAATACTACTTGGCATGAGTCAATGAGGGTCAAAATTTAGAGGAAGAGTAAATAACATGGAAGAGGAAGAGGCATCTTGGAGCTATTTGGACACTTGGGCTAGATTCCCTAGTTTCTATGACAACAATGATGAAGATTCTATGACACTTATGACACAAATCATCCCTGATTGCTGACATCTGACATATATGACATCTCAGGGATAAAATCAGCCTCCATGAGGGCACATAAGGGAGTTAGGGCATCCAAAGAGTCATCCATTCGAATTGAGTGAAGTAGGAGGCTAGGAATTGATGGACAAGTGGCACACATTGAAATCTCTTCCCAATTCGAGTTGGCATGAAGCTCATGGAGGGAATTAGAACCATGGAAGGCTTGGGAAGGTAATAAAAGACAAGAACCAAGAAGGAGAGTGGATTTTTATCATTTCTCATTTTTCATATTGGAGAGCATAGCTTGTCCATGCTAGTGGAGTGTTTACTCTACTTGCCTTAGTACCAATTTCGAGGATGAAAGATTCCCATCCTAATTGGAAATTGGAGAGGCAATTTAGACCTTTCATTTGGAGCTACAATGGATTTATTAGTTGCAGGTTGAAGCTACAGGGCAGCTTGTGATTCTTTCTTCTTCAACTTGTTCCCATCTCTCTCTCACATTTCTCTTCATATTTTGGCTCTTGGAGGAAGGGTGCACTTGGTGAGATGTTGATCTCTTGGTGAGAGTCCAAGATACACCATTTATTTGTAATATGATATATATACTCTGTATTTGATTCTCAGAAGATCCTTGGGTCGAAATACCAAGTGAAACTATGTAAAAATACCAAACAATGCATAAATGGTGCCATTTTACCTATATCTTGTTGTGAGAGCTTGAAGTTGCTTTATTTCGATTTGCATCAGTTCATATCTGTGATTTTTATGATGTATGTAGTCGTTAATTTCTTGAATAATTTTCATATACATTACACAATCCTTTGGAACCTAAATCGCGAATTTCATAGCAAGTGGTGAAGTTTCCTATCATTTCCCCTATGTGAAGACATGTCCACAAACCTCTGATAAATGAATGTTGCAGCAGCCTTTAGGAACTGATTAATGATGTATTTTGGAGCCCATTTAATTCCTTTAAATATTACATGTCTCTATTATAAAATTTGGGAGGTTCGTATTGCATTTGGGAAGCCATCTTTGTCCCCTACCCTTGGGGGTTTGAACCTCAAATTTACTAGTAAATTTTCCTATTTTCTCCTGATTTCAAATGAGTGTTGTAGAAGTATTTTGAGAGTTTAAAAGCATCCAAAAGACTCATTTTTATGTCTTAATACCGTTCAAACACATTCAGACCCAATTTGGAAGCATTTGGATCAATTTGGAAGCATTTGAGTCATTACTAGTCTAAGGGTTGAATTGGCTCAAAATTGCAATTTTTCCAATTTTTAGAAATCCATTAAAAGAGACACTACAAGTGGTATCAGAGCATGGTCCTTGCACCTGATGTGGATGAACATTTATGAGGAAAAGAATCCAAATAAATCCGTCCCCACCCTTAGAAACTGAAACTGAAAGTGCTTTTGGGGAAGAGGAAGAAGAAGGAGAAGAGGCGTATTCTATTGAGACTATGGCTAAGGATGAGAAAGGAAATTCTGATATGGAGGAGAAAGAGGAGTTTAGGAAATTCATGAAACCATTTTTTGAATATATGACAAGGTAGATAATGCGAGGATTTGAATTGATGGCTAGTCAAATTGGTAGCAAATTTGCCACAGGAGGCACTAGAAGTTCCTCTAGTGAGGAAAAGAAGCTAGTGGGTGGAAGCATTTTCTCAAGAACAGGGCCTCATAATTGAGCTCATGAGTTTCAAAGATCAACAAGAGATACCACACGTAATTTTATTGAGAACAAAGAATATCCTAACCCTCAAATTGGCATGAAGGAAATTCTAGCAGAATGGCAAGATTTGAGTGAAGATTGTAGAAGAGCATTACCATTTGATCAATTCTTTACCATCTCAAACGAGCTCAAAATGAGAGGAGTTAACAAAATGCCTTTTCAAAATAAAGAATTGAATTATGCCATAAGTAAAATGCCCCTTCCTACATTTGATGGTTCATCTCAAGTTCCGCAAATACTTGGATACACAAACTAGATGTGTATTTTTAGCTGAATCCAATTATTGAAGAGGATACTCTAACAATGGATATTTTGCATCTTGAGGGAGATGCCAATGATTGGTGGTTCCATGGAATTAAAACCTTGGTACATGATCAAGTTACAACATATGAAGAATTTGTTAACATGGTATTGGAAATATTTGAGCAAAAAGACCCATAAATGCCTTTCAAAGAACTAGCACAGTTGAAGCAAAGTGGAACACCGGATGAGTACATGTTAGAATTTCAAAAATTATTAGATAAGGTGGTTGATATATCTATGCTAAGATTAGTATTTCTCTTTACTGAAGGTTTTTCTGAACCTTTGAATGGTTTGGTTAAGTCACACAAACCTACATTGAAAGATGCCATGAACTTGGAAAGAGATCTGCAAAATGTGCTACCCAAGACAAGGTATCCTTCCAAGCCCAACTTTTCTTCCCAGTTCATATTTGAAAAGAAGCCATGGAAAGAAGATGCATTTGGAAAGGATAAGAAAGAGGGACCAAGCAAGGAAGAACTCAGAAGAAAGAAACTATGTTACACATGCTTCCAACAATGGGTACCGGGGCATAAATGTGCTAAGGGGAAAGCACGATTCATTGGCATATTTTCTGGCGATGATGAGTATGAAGGGGGTATGGAGGAAGGAGGACATATTTCAGCCCAAGAAGAGGGATATGACACAGCAGAAGAAGATAAACAACAAGAATATCATCCATTACCTGACAAAGGGAGACTGGCAGTGCTTTCAGGAGTGCCTCATTTCCACACTATTCAATGCAAGGGAGTGGTACAAGGACAAAGGGTTTCGGTATTAGTATATGGAGGAGCCACACATAAATTCATTTATGCAACCATGGTGGAGAGGATAAATCTACCTGTTGAACCATTCGATGGCTTCACATTCATCATTCTAGGTCACAATATTATGGAGTGCAAAACATGGATTCCAAAGCTACACCTCACCATAGGTAATTACACATTTTTTGATAGCTTTTATGTGGTTGATGTTGCTGATACTAATGTGGTCTTGGGAGTGCAATGGCTGTACTCTATAGGGGAACATACAATGAACTATCAAATCCCTGAAATGAGATTCAAAGATTCGGAAGGAAAACAAAGGGTAGTGAGAGGAATGCACACCTATATGAATCAAGTAGTGTCCTCCCACAGTATGAGGTCCATTTTTAGGTATGTGTATATTGAATGTGCTGCTAAATTTTGCATCACTTCCCCCAAGACAAAAAGAAATATTTCAGAACATCCAAGGGAGATAAGGCAACTACTACACAAATATGAAAATATTTTTGGAGACCTTCCTCCTGGAAGGCCACCTAATGAAGGAGTTATGCACAACAATGTTTTGGAGGTGGGCACTTCACCTATACAAATTTTGAAACATCCTAATTTGAAATTGCTTGAGGGAAAGCAATCTTGGGTGGGGAGGATTGTAATGTCTCCATTCAAATAAATCTTAAGAAGAGAAAATCCCACCAATCTACTAGTTTCTTAGGTTGGGATGGAAACATTAGATTTGGAATAAGGAGACTATAAAACCCCAAATGGACATTAGCTTGACAAAATATATTAAAAGGGGAGTAAATAAATATTTAAGATAGGAAAATAAGGTGGCACTTGCTCATGAGGGCACATTGGAGGTGTGTGACCCACTCAAGCAAGATTCCCCGTGCCACATGGCAATCCACTCTCACCCATTCGATTCCAAGGTGGAGTCCAATGTTCTTGGGGGATTTGGAAGGGAATAATACTTGGCATGAGTCAATGAGGGTCAAAATTGAGAGGAAGAGTAACTCCTATGGAAGAGGAAGAGGCATCTTCGAGCTATTTGGACACTTGGGCTAGATTCCCTAGCTTCTATGACAACAATGATGAAGATTCTATGACACTTATGACACAAATAAGATCAGATTGTTGACATCTGACATATATGACATGTCAGGGCTAAAAATATCCTCCAAGAGGGCGCACAAGGGAGTTAGGGCATCCAAAGAGTCATCCATTTGAATTGAGTGAAGGGGGAGGCTGGGAATTGATGGACAAGTGGCACACATTGGAATCTCTTTCCAATTCGAGTTGGAGTGAAGCTCATGGAGGGAATTCGAACCATGGAAGGCTTGGGAAGGTAATAAAATACAATAACAAAGAGGGAGAGTGGCTCTTGATCATTTCTCATTTTGCATATTGGAGAGCATAGCTTGTCCATGCTAGTGGAGTGTTTACTCTACTTGCCTTAGTACCAATTTCGAGGGTGAAAGATTCCCATCCTAATTGGAAATTGGAGAGGCCATTCAAACCTTTCATTTGGATCTACAATGGATTTATTAGTTGCAGGTTGAATCTATAGGGAAGCTCGTGATTATTTCTTTTTCAACTTGTTCCCATCTCTCTCTCACATTTCTCTTCATATTTTGGCTCTTGGAGGAAGGGCGCACTTGATGAGATGTTGATCTCTTGGTGAGAATCCAAGATACAAAATTTATTTGTAATATGATATATATACTTTGTATTTTATTCTCAGAAGATCCTCAGGTCGAAATACCAAGTGAAACTATGTAAAAATACCAAACAATGCATAAATGGTGCCATTTTCCCTATATCTTGTTGTGAGAGCTTGAAGTTGCTTTATTTCGATTTGTATCAGTTCATATCTGTGATTTTTATGATGTATGGAGAGTCATTAATTTCCTGAAGAAGTTCCATATACATTACACAATCCTTTGTAACCTAAATCTCGAATTTCATAGCAAGTGGTGAAGTTTCCTATCATTTCCCCCTATGTGAAGACATGTCCACAAACCTCTGATAAATGAATGTTGCAGCAGCCTTTAGGAACTGATTAATGATGTATTTTGGAGCCCATTGAAGTCCTTTAAATATTCCATGTATCTGTTCTGAAATTTGGGAGGGTTGTACTGCATTTGGGAAGCCATCTTTGTCCCCTACCCTTGGGGGTTTGAACCTCAAATTTACTAGTAAATTTCCCTATTTTCTCCTGATTGTAAATGAGTGTTGCATAAGTATTTTGAGAGTTTCCAAGCATACATCAGACTCATCTTTATGTATTAATACCTTTCAAACACATTCATACCCAATTTGGAAGCATTTGGGTCATTACTAGTCTAAGGGTCAAATTGGCAAAAAATTGTAGTTTTTCCAATTTTTACAAATTCATTAAAAGGGACACTACACACTTAGTGTGTCTGGTTGCAAGGCATACTTTTAGAATTTTGGATTGAATTTAGTACACCTACTGTCATATGGTGTGACAATCAAGTACCATAAAAATCTCAACTGATCCAATACAAAGGCAGAGGATCAAGCACATAGAAATTCACATGCACTACATCCGAGGATTAGTGCATGATCAGATCATATCTTTGTAGTATTGTCCATATTCAAAACAGACTGTAGATATATTCACCAAAGAATTTACAAAGAAGACTTTTATCCATCTCAAATCACTACTTGGAGTGGGTGAAGACAGATTGAGTTTTTTTTTTTTTTCCAGTTTTGTTCATGTCCATATTTAAAGGGGAGGTTTTTCCCATGTGGTTTTCCTCTTTTCCTTGTGTGTTTGTAAAAATAAAATGTAAAGGGTGATCATATCCTTTGTTGTTGGGCCCTATTTTCTGATTTTGCACTCACATAAAGTCAGGATTAAGGGGGGGCGTTAGAATAAATTGATCCCATCTAGACCTTAGGATATAATTTATTATGTATTATTAATGTTTCCTGTTGAGCCCAGAATTGGCCCTTTTTAATCATCATTAATCATCTTTCCTGCCCCTGTCCTACACCACTTATCATGGCAATCAGACCTATTGTCCTTACCTTATTCCCCAAATTACCAAGGTATGGCTGATCATTGTTTTATTTTATTAATGCTTATGATTGTGATAATTAAAGCTGTGCATCTCTCAATTGTGCTAACATGTTACGATTTATGAAGGTAGTTGAGATAAATAGACTGCAGGAAGATCGGGGCTGAACAAGTCATGAAGGAAGGGATGTTCGTTGCTTGTAAAGGGATCCTTGGGGCTCGAATTATCAATTAAGGCATAGCTGTGACAGGGCAGCTGTAACAGAATGCGCTATTTTGAGTATGTTGCTGCTCGAGTCTAGCTGAGATTTGGAAGGACTGCTACTCTTGGGTCAATTGATAACTCTCTCATATTTTGATGTCTCTGCTCTGCCCACGTATTGTAACAGCTAGTTATTTAGGGCGCCTGAAGATCAGAGATATTCATGGCTGCCTGATTATAGGGTTTGATGTTATGATTTGTATAAATATGGGGAGTTGCCTCGACCCAGGGGTTGAACAGCAGACAATTAATTCATTGTATTAGCAGCCGAGCAAAACTGTGTAATCATTCTTCTGTTAATATAAGGGGTTACTTCTGAGCTAAAGGAGTTTGTGTTGTTCAGCCAGCGTCTCTGTGTGAAGGCTGGGCCCGTCTTCCACATAGATTGCTGAGTTAATTTAGGACTCTTTGATTTATTGTTGTGTGATGCTTTGTTCCAGATATTCCTTCTGTACGCAGCAGTAGTAGTTATTGTGTGGATTTTCAGTAAAATATTATACTTCTGTGAGATTGGTGAATGGTGTAGAATAACAGTCGATTGAGTAAGGTTTGCTTTATGCATTTAAATTGCAGTTATACACAGCCGTGTTCATCTTACAACTAAGTTGTGATCCCATGAGCCCTTACAATTTATCTTTCCTGTTGTGTGTTGCTTGATTTCCATTCTGCAATTTAATTTCTTAGAACAGTTGACTCAATCTTTTGCAATTGGATTTCTAGATTAATGTTCAGTTTATGCTTTATGATTTCCAGAGTGATTAGATCAGACAAGTGATTGTTCTAGAATACGAATGAGATTTCTTTCCTGCAATTGTTGATTAGGTCTGATACCATTTCTTATTGATGCATGATAGAGAGGAATTAAAGTATAGCAGTTAGAAGGCAATTGGGATTGCATAGATTTTTGGGACGAACATGGATGATAGAGGATAAAAGTATTTACTTCTAATGGTTTGGTGTTTAAGCATAGATTGTGCACTTATCCTTTGAAATAAAAAGACTTTCTCGGGTTGACAATAAATTTCATATGCTCTGTGTGTATTGGTAACAATTTATCTGCATATAGAGTGCTTGACATTTCCTAGGTGTTAGACTAGGTTGTTAGCCCCATAGTTCATACTTGGACCACTTCTATGTGGTAGTTATCCACCCAAGCACCCTTTCTGGTTTTTTGCTTTCTTTTACTCAATTTTTCTTAGAAAGAGCGCACTAGCTGCTTTTAGTATTCCTTATCCTGTTTTTTTTGTCATAAATCAGCTTTGTTCTGCTTTTGTCATAGATAAGGATGATGTAGGGGTGCTAGGTTTCTTTTAGCAAGGTTGCATCTTTTTGGCCACCACATCCTTGATGATTTTCTCTTGAAAAGCCGTCATCTTACTACTTTTTGTCACTCATGGGATGCCAAGTTTGTTTTTTCCTATTTGTGACCTCCTTACATGAGTTGGAAGCTTGATGTTTCCTTAGATGGGGATTTTTACCAATTGTAAACCCAACACTTGTGATCAATTCAAATGCCTCCATAGGATTTTGATTTTCTACTATGTGTATATATTTGGATAGCCATCTCATTGCCTAAGTTTGGATGATATACAGTTGTTCAATATATGTTTTGTTCATGCATCAATTCTATCTCTCTTTTCATTGTTTCCGAGCAATCTTTGCTTAACAATTTGTGAGGAATTTTTTGTGTTGCATAGATCTACCCATGATCAGATTTTCACAATAAATTCATGGACCATTGTAGACTAACCATTGTACCTATAAGCAATTTGAAAGGGGAACATATAGCTTGTTTGTTTTGATTATAATATATTATTTATGTTTACACATGACAACATTATCATGAGCAGATTGGTGGACTTTTAGACTAATAGATTGTAATGATATGAATTCCTCCATGAATTATGTTATAAACCAAGAGATAGGATATTATTGGGCATGCTTTAGTTAAACAAGATGCCACTCTAACTTATAGCTTTTAGAGATGTTATATCTAGTCATAAGTAACACATTAGTCAAACCATTGTAAAGCCCTTTGGAAATCTTCCCTTTAGGATGGTAGGAACACCTAAAGAAACAATTATGGAGGGTGGAAATGATTATACATGGATGTATGGACATGCCCTCAAGCATAATAGAGGCTGGCATTAGGTGTTATTACTATTCATACTCCTTATACTTCAATTATGGATTTTGTAGAATGTGAATCCTCCACGCGAGATAGATAGATAAATATATATCCAAATTGGATTGCATAGGATCTTTAGGTCACCTTAACTAAATTTGGTTGTTTTTGGTGTATTGGGCCAAATTTATGCTCATGTTCTTTGGAGGAAGGCATACTAGCACAGAATATGCAAATGCATTGTTTAGTGTAGAAAGGAGAAGATCATAGAAATGACAAGAGATGCTATTGGAGATACCACTAAATTTACATCTACAGTGCCAATGGCATTTTTTTTGAAAACTTGCATGTTTCCAAAGATTCATTAGCATCTAAAGAAATGATGTGGATCTTCAATAGATTGATATATTAGATGTTAAAGGGAGATAATGTGCAAGTCACATTAATCTATTGATAGAATCTAAATCAAGCATCAAGGTGTATTTCTAGATCTATAAGCATGGATGCCCTTGCTGGAGAAAAGGCATTAAGAACTAACATCACATATATATACATGAAGAAGGGATACATTTAAATAAACCAGTCATCATATGACCCATTCAAAATATGTATACCAAATAAAGAAGCATTAAATAAGGATTGTTTAGGGTCAGGGTAGGCTACATCATTTCCAAGGTTTGTAGTAACATCTCTAGTATTCATGGAAGAGTTTAGAATGAATGGTGTTCTACATATAATGCCCTAAAGGTAGGATAGTTTGAAAGAGGGGGTGTTGACATAATCAAACCTATCTAGTGTGAAGAACCTGCAACAATTAATTAATGAGAATACATGAGATAGCAGAAATAACAGAACTCAAAATCGCTTTATTGATCGCAAGCCACTTCGAGGGGGCAACCTCCTTTGAGCAAGATCATTCCAAATAACTTCACGGTACCTTCATTGGCATCAACACACACTTATATACTAAGTCTATGCCCAATACTATGGGTCAATACCATGGGACATATAATACTACGGGACGACTTACAAATCATATGCGTCCAATACTATGGGTCAATACCATGGGCTAATACAAACTATGGATCAACAAATACTATGGGACGACTTACAAAGCATATGCGTCCAACAACAATATACTAACAAAGTAAAGAGAAGGGTTGACATGGGTTCCTAACATCCCCTCTCCCTTAGAAAAATTTTTGTGCTCAAAGCTTTAGATGTGGAAATTGATGCAGAATCTGAAGGAGTGGTTCCCCTGTAGCATCCTCGGGTTGCATTCTGGGCCACTGACGCCTTTTGAGTTTCAGGGAGGATTACTTGGACAGATGTAGATGAAGAAGAACCATATTAGCTATGTGAAAAGTGCACTCAGAATGGTGTTGATCGGCTTGTTGTTTCAGTCGAATTCTTGCCATGTGAAGATTGTACTGTAGAATGAGAAGAATTTGATTGCGGTTTCGAAGAACCGAGTCAATTTCTTGAACTGGGGAGCTGCTGAGGGTGTATGGAAGAAGAAATGGCAGTGACTGTCCATAGATTGCTTCATATGGTGTCCTGTTAGATGTGGTATTGTACCACTGAAGCGCTTCTAGGAAATCCATAGAAATAGTTGTCCAAATCTGTGTAGGGATGGGCAAGGGTTCGAGTAGTCCCGAAAGGAGTGTCGTTTCACCCTTGTGGACCTGGAAAGTATCATAGTCAACCACCATCTATTGAATTGTCATTTTCAGTCCCTTCCAAAAGAAGTTACATTGTTCCCGGTCATACGTTTTGAGGAACCTAGAGCGCCCTGCCGATGAAGAAGCATGGAGTTCATAGAAGAGATAGCCCTATTGAAGAGATTACAACCAATTTGGAACAAGCAAGGAAATAGCTGTAAGAGAAACTGGGTCATCAAATTTGCGAGAAGGAGCATCTGCCACCATATTGTCCTTACCCTTCTTGTAAGTGATCGCATAGGCAGAGCCCATGAGTTGGATAACCCATTTCAGGTGTTCTAGGGAGGAGAGTTGTTGTTCTAGGAAAATTTCTAGACTCTGGAGATCAGTCTTGATGTAGATTTAATTCCCTAATAGGTATGGCTGCCACTTCTATACTGCATGCAAAATAGCCAGCATTTCCTGCTGAGATGTAGATGTGGCTAAATTCTTACCGGAAAGGTATCTTGAAGGCGACAATCCCACTGGTTCAACAAAGACACATGCATATCTATCCAAGGAAGTAGTGGAGACCGTTGATGGGTGCATATGAATGGAATGGAGTTGAGTGATGACACCATGTGAATTATTCTTATGATCTTTTCTAGGCGACGTGAACTAATGGTGCAGAGAGACCCTTGTTGTAAGCCTGTAAATTTGTGTTGTTTCCCATTGACCGAAAAATGCATCCAAAGTTCAGCAAAATCCCATAAGATGGGGCCAAGTGTGCGTAACCATTGAACGCCCAAAACCACATCACATCCACCTAGGGACAAGGAAAACATGTCAGAGCGTAGGTTATAATCTTCTAGAGAGATACACACATTGTGACACTTCCCCTTGCAAGGTAAGGTTCCCCCATTGGCAACCATGAATTCAAAGTTGGAGCAAGGATGGACAAAATAATCAACCTGTTTGGCGATCCGAGGGTCAATGAAGTTATGAGTGCTACCCGAATCAATGAGTATTGTAAGAGGAAGCTTCTTGAAGTAACCCCTGACCTGCATTGTTTGGGGGGTGGCGACGCTAGATAAATCATGGAGAGACATCTTTGGTTGGTCGTCCTGGGATGGGGGGTCAATAGGAGGCTCCTGAATGTTGACCTGATCATCCATTGTATCTGGAGCTTCTTCACCAATTTTAGAGGTAGGCGGAGAATCCATATCCAAGAGATATTGCTTTTGCTGAACACATTTATGTCCCCGAGTGAATTTCTCATCACAATTATAACAAATCCCTTTTTCTTTGCGTGCCTGCATCTCTATTTCAGACAAATGCTTGATAGGAGTTGGTTGAGGACCTGGCCGGGTGGGAGGTCGTTGAGAACCCATATTTCAGAAGGGAACAAAAGTGGGTTTGGAGCGTTGTTGGGCTGCAATTTTGTCTTCTTCCAACTTAGACAACCCCAGGGCTTCCATCATTGTGTTGGGGCAGAACATTTTAACCTCTAAGTAGATTTCATCCTTAATACCACTGATAAAACAACTCCTGTAGAATTCATCAGACAATCCTTCTGTGTGATTAGCTAGTTTCTCAAATTATGTCTAATACTCTCTCACAATGCCAATTTGGCGAAGTTTAGTGAGGGCTCCTGTGAAGTCATCAAAATCACTACAACCAAATCGTTGCAAAATGAGCTGGCAAAAATATGGCCATTTTGGATCTTCATGAGCCTTGATGTACCAATGGTACCATTGAAGAGATTCCTGTTCCAAATGAAATGATGCAAGTTGAAATTTGTCGACATCAAAAGTATTATGCAGACTGAAATACTATTCTGCACAATAGATCCATCCAGTCGGATCAGTACCATTGAAGCGAGGAAAATCAAGCTTCGGACCACGGAAATTGCTGGAAGAAGAGAACCCATTGTCTGATGAAGACTCAGACTGTCGTTTGTTGTTTATGGTTGAATGCTCAATATGGAGGTCGATAAATTTTTCATCCAAGTCCTGGAGTTTGGTTTGGATGGCTGCAAGTGCTTCCTCCATGGTTTTTGCTCCTGCGCGGGTGACAACCATAACCAGGATTTTTTTTTTTTTTTGGGGGGGGGGGAATGGGTAGAAAAACACAAACATAAACTTATTTAGTAAATGGAAATTTGGATTTAGGAAAAACTATGATGGGTAATTGGGGTTTGACTAGGTTTTGGACACTTTCGAATGGACAGGGAAGCAGAAAATGAAGATTTCAGAAGTGGGGTGAAAGAATGGGAAAATTTGTTAGAGAGGGACAAAGAAGTAGAAATAGGGAATGAACATGGTGGAAAAATTTGGAGGCGAGTGGGTGAAAATTTAAGAAGTTATGGAAAACCCTAAAAATAGACAAATGTGAGATTTCTGGATTTGGGAAGTAGAATTTGGGATAGGGTCCTTAGGAATGAAATATGCAGAATGGGATTGTAGGGGTGTCCAGGAAGTTTCAAGGGAAACAGAATTAAAACAAGGGAGATATGGAGAAATGGATCTGCAACGGTGCGAAAGGGATTAGAACAATTGGATCTGAAACAGTGCGGAAGGGATCGACAACAGATGGATCTGAAACGGCGTCGAATGGATTGAAAAATGACTTTCAGAATAGATCTGAAACGGCCCAGAATGGATCTAAAACAACGCAGAAGTGATCGACAATAGTTCAGCTGAAAATAGATATGGACCCCAGGTATGTTCGTCTTCCTAACAATTCGGGGGTTTCACGCGGCCACCAATGCTGTCTAACGGCTTGCGTATTGGGGCAGTACCCCTCACTCCATGGCTCAGGTAAAACTAATAACCGCTTTGCCACAAATGACAACTCTTGGTTTACCTGACGGGTGGGAACTAGTCAATCAGGTAGGGATCGTTGCCCTTTTCGTTGGCAGGTCCTCTAAATGGGCCAACTACTTTGGGGTTCCTGTGGTACTCCTCACAATGAGTTTTAGGGATTATGCCCAAGTACTTCCCACAGTTAAGTGGATAGGGATTATTCCCAGATCCGAACTTGCAACATATGCGAAAAACAATTTTGGCAGAAATTCCACCCAATGAGCCCAAGAAAGTGCTCTGATACCAAATGTGAAGAACCTGCAACAATTAATTAATGAAAATACACGAGATAGTAGAAATAACAGAACTTAGAATCGCTTTATTGATCGTAGGCCACTTCGAGGGGGCAACCTCCTTCGAGCAAGCTCAATACAAATAACTTCACGGTACCTTCATTGGCCTCAACACACGCTTATATACTAAGTCTATGCCCAATACTATGGGTCAATACCATGGGACATATAATACTATGGGACAACTTACAAATCAGATGTGTCCAATACTATGGGTCAATACCATGGGCTAATACAAACTATGGATCAACAAATACCATGGGACGACTTACAAAGCATATGTGTCCAACAACAATATAATAACAAAGTAAAGAGAAAGGTTGACACGGGTTCCTAACAACTCTCTATAATTTTCTTTCTTGAAATTATTTATTGTTTATCATATGGCCCACCTTGGAGGTGCACTCAACTTAATGGGGACAATGTCAGTAAGAGAAATGTTTGGTCAAATCTTTTTAGGAGTTAGAGAGCCCTAGATTGAGGGAAGTTTAATCTTATTTAACTTGGCCAAATTTAATGTGGACCAAAGACTTGGCACACATTCTCATGATCCATTTTTAAGAGTTTGTTAGCATGGTGTGACTGAGCTCTCCCTTTTGGAATTATTAAGTGACATATGGCATTGTCAAAGGAGTCCCTACTTTGGGAGTGCTCCCCTCATTTTAAGCAACATAGTTATTTTGAAAGGGATTTTCATGAGAAGCATTTTGAAGAGAAGAGAGCACGTGGTAGGATGAGAATGTATCAAGCACAAGAACATTCTCCAAGTTTCAAAAGACCCCTAGTAGAGGAGCGCTCATCATGGAAATGACCACTTGTAATGTTTTGCAATTTAATATTCCCTTAATAGTGGATTTGGAAATGTCCTATTATTATATTCTTGTTTTTTGGAGAAATTCATGTTTATCCAGGCTAAACATATTTGATTGTTGTTCTTTGGAAAAAGGTGTTGATCTATATTCTACTTAATATTATTCTATTGTAAGGAGACTCAGTTAACTTTCTATATAAAGGGAAGTTTTCTCCATTGTTTGGTATCTTTGTATTAATGAAAAACACCTCTTTTTGCGCATAATTGAATATCTTATGAGGGTGAATGTGATTGTAATTTGTTTTTTGACGTAAGTGTGACTTCCATTTTCTCCCTTATTGTTGAATATATATATTATTGGAAATTACATCGATAATATGCTAAAATAAGGTCTCCATGGAAAGGAAATTATCATGGAAATTATGTCATTGAAGATGAAGATGGATGAGGTATTTACTTATTCAACCCTTTTGTAGTTTTTACTCTCTGGTTGAATCATTATATGTTATGGCATTTCTTTGTAATGGTGAATGTTGTTTTCATACTTGAAGTATGATGATCTTTTATGTGTTAAACATGTGCATGAGTAGAGCACATTTGTAAGAGTTTACAAACCTTTATTCTAACAACCTTATTTGTCATTCATATAACAACCTTATTTGTCATTCATATGTGATATTTTCATGTTATAACATGAAATTGGACCATGATTCTCTATTCATTTATTTTCATCTATCTTGGTTTCCTTTATTGACTCCATTTTCCCAAGCTAGACACGCATTAGTCTTGAGTCTTCATCACATTATTTTCCTATGCTACAATTTTTGTTATGCTAAAACTAATTCTTGATATGACCTTGAATCTCCATTGTATATATTTAGTGATCCTATTATAAGGATACCCCCTTTGTGATAGAGGAGAGTCGACCTAAAGTGAGAAAGATCATTGTTGTAGTGACAATGGGCAAACCCTCTTAGTTGCCTCAAGGTTACACTCGTGCTTTGGGGATTTAACACTTGAGTGTGACTTTGGGTGGTAATAGGGACCATTGAGAATCCCATTGCCCTTCTATGTTTCAATTTTAGAATTCCAAAATTCCCAACTTAAGGTGTACAAGAGTAAAAGGTGCATGGCCCTTATGTGTTTCAATCTTAGAATTCCACAATTCCCAACTCAAATGGTGTGGGAAGAAAGAGCACATGGTCTTTTTTCATATATGTTGGAACACTTAAAAACACCCTAATTTTTGTCTTATCCTTGTGAGGTGGGTCTGATAGATCTTACTCCATCACCAAACAAGATGAAAGAATCCCACTTTAAATTTTAATGTCAAAATTTAAATTAATATTGACATTTACCTATACTTACAAAATTAATATTAATAATTAATATTAAAATCTAAATATAATTCAAAAGGGAGATGAATTTGTGGACATGACTATGTCAAAGGTGGTCCAGGTTTATTTGCAACTCATGGACATGACTATGTCAAAGGTGGTCTAGGTTTATTTGCAACTCATGGACATGACTATGTCAAAGGTGGTCTAGGCTTATTTTATTTGCAACTCATGGACATGACTATGTCAAAGGTGGTTTAGGTTTATGTGCTGACTAGACAATGATTTGTTGTTTTTTTTCCAACCCTTAAACCTATCAATTGCACTAATTCTTACTCAAATTGATTATCTCATCCCTAAACCAGTGCAAAATCAATTCAAATTAGTTTAGGGAAAAATGCGGTAATGTAGTTAGTCTTTCTCAGGCTGTTACAAATAGTATTATTTCCACAGGGTGTTCTAGACGTTCAAAAAAAATGTTCACTAGCACAACTCTAGCAGGTGGAGTTGTTACATCGATAGGTGTTTATATCTTAGAATTTCGGGTGGACTACCATCTATGCTTTTCCTAGATTGAAGGAGGATCGAACAAGTGTACTTTCCAGATTGATTTTATGGTCGTCTTTCAAAATTCCAAATCAACAATTATAATATATATATATATATATATATATATATATTGGTAGCTAATGCATGGATAACTCATAGCTCATGCATGGATAATAGGTAGTGATCGACAACCCATTTAACTAAAGAAGGTAATAGACAATCAATGATTACAACTAAACATAAAGAACAAGTAACAAATAACTTGTTCATGACACTTAACTTGTGGTCTATCAATGTTCACCAGCCACAAGTTAAGTGGATGTGCTAGTTGGTATTGCAGACAGAACTCGAGCTATGACAGTTTTGGGATTTTTAAATTGGTTGCCCCATGTTTTGACCTCAGCAATAGAGATGACACGTGAAGTATATTGTGGGGGGTGTAGTGTCTCCATATCGTAGCTCGAGCATGGAGAAATGGACTAGCATGTGGGGTTGATTGATGTTGTCGATTGAGTATCGTTTTGAGAAAATATGGAGAATTGAGAATTGTTTGCGTGTTTTTTATTGTTTAAAGGGGGTACCTTTGCATGTTGACTTGAGGCCATGCGTATTCAATGGATCCATAAGAGAATTTAGGGGTCGCCTTTTTAACCGCGAGCCTTGAAGATATCACATTGCCAAACTTTGGACGATGCTTGTGCGCTCTTGGAGGGTTCAATTTGGTAATGTGCGGGCTTGGTCAAAGGCTTTTGGAGGTAGTGATCTTGTTATTTCCTAGGGTGTGAAAAGTGGACTTAACCACTTATTCACTTTTGGGAAGCTTGATAAGGAGGTTGAAAAAAATTTATTTATTTGTTCCTCACGTTATTTTTAACATTGTACTTGTGGTTTTGATCACCTTATGTATGGATTTTGTTGGAATTTAGTTAGAGTTGGTTAGTGTTAGTGGAGTTTTATTTATTGTTTACTTCATTATAGACTAAATTTAGGAATTTAATGTTATTTTATTGTAGGATGAGATTGAGCTACAATCTATATAAGGGTTGATCTTCTCACTCGTTTCACTCGTTTGACATGGTTGGATTTTGAGAGCTCTCTCTTTTGGATTCTAATTGTCATATAGTTATGGAGCATTTTTTAATTGTAAAGGGTTTCTTCTCTTGGGGTTTCTTGATGGTTGAATATTGGAGTAACATGTATTTTTTGTCATTGTAAGGTCTATTAATAGTCTACAAGAAGGGAAATCTTGCTTCATTGGTTTAAGTGTAAGAATATTTTATACTTATGGCATGCTTTAGTTTTGTAACTTGATTATTTATTTGGCATCTTAGTAGGGGTACTTATCAACCTTGCATAAGATATGTTTTGAGCTAGTGTCTAGGCTAAGACAAATGTTCCTTAGTGAATTTTGTAAGGAGCTTCAAGAGTTTGGGATAGGAATTTGTCAGGATTTTAGGGGGTTCTTGTCATGTCCCAAATTTGGTATTGGGTCACAATGGCTTAATCACATTGGCCCTATTCATTAGAGTTTGCCAAATTGATGCTAAAGGTCAAATAATTGCCAAGGAGGAAAATTACTAGTTTCCTAGGTTTGGGGTGGAAGCTTTGGGATTTGGAATAATGGGGATAATAAATGATGTTTGAACATTAGAATGGAATAAATATTTAATAAAGGAGATAAATAAATATATACAAGTGAAAATCAAAGTGGCATTTCATCATGAAGACACATGGAGGAAGTGGGACCCACATATGGCTAGATTTCCCCACTACACTTGGCATCATCCTCTCACCAATTCGAATTCAAGGTGAATGGTAACATACTTGGGGGAATCCAAAAGGTATTATTCATGGCATTAATCATCCAAGGTCGAAATATAGAGGAAGAGTAACTCCCATGGAAGAGGAAGAGACAATTTGGAGCTAGTGAGACACTTGGGCTAGAGTCCCTAGCTCTATGACAACAATGATGAAGATGCTATGACACCTATGACACAAATCAGACCTGAAGGTTGAAATATGACATATATGACATGTCAGGGCTAAAAATAGACTCCAAGAGGGCGCTCAAGGGTGTTAGGGCAGCTAAGATGCTTCCACATGTGATTTGGTGGAAGTGGGAGACTAGGAATTGTTGTACAAGTGGCGTTCTTTGGAATCTCTTCCCAACTTGAGTTGGCATGAGTCTCTTGGAAGGAATTCGACCCATGGAGGACATTATAACTTTATAAATTTCAATAACAAAGAATGAAACCAGCTTTTGATCATTTGTAGAATTTGCAATTGCATTTGTGAAGAGGGAGAGCTAGTGGATGACTAGTTTCTTGCCTTAGCCAATTTCGAGGGTGAAAGATTCCCATCCAAGTTGGTAATTGGAAAGGCCATTCAGACCTTTCATTTGGTGCTTTAATGGAGTCTTTATCTGCAGGTGTAAGCTACAGGGCATCTCATGGTTTCTTCTATTGCAGCTCACTCCTTCAACCATTTCCAGTTTTGATGGCATATTCTTGATCCTTGAGGGAGGGCGTTTTTGGTGAGCTATTGTACTCTTTGGAGAAGCTTTTAATGCCCCATTTATTTTTTAATATGAATTAAATACTCTTTTATTCATTTCCAAAAAGTTTCAGGTCGAAATTCCAAGTAGAAATGTATAAATCTCATTTTTAATGGAATAACAATGCCATTTCCCCACTACCTTGTTGTGAACCAATGTATTGATGATGATTTTGAATGAATGGATGATTATCTGATATATTTGTGATCAATATACTGCCACGGATGTATTCTACAAGTTTCATGTACTGTACTTGAGCATTTGAAGCATTTTTACTCAGTTTAGTTGTATTGGGAGGTGAAATAGTGCCATTTCCCCAAGGGTCGAATTGGGGATTTTTGCAGTTGAATGGGAGAGGGTGAGAACAGTTTTAATAATCCATTAATGGTGCATATGAGACTTTAATAAAATAATTAACACATTACATACCTCTTTTCATAAATTTGAGTGGGTTTGGAGGCATTTGGGAAGCCATTTTCAGTACTTACCCCAGGGGGATTTGAACCCCAAATCACTAGTAAAATTGCATAATTGGTCCAGAATATTAAGAGAGTTTGAAAAGGTCTTTTGGTGGACATATTTCATCCACAAACATAATATTCAAGTTCTAATATCATTCATACACCTTCCTTGAATATTTGAAGGCATTTGGAGTCAATTTGAGACCTAGAGGCCAATACTAGTCAAAGGAAAATCACTAGTAAAGTTACCTACATTGATCAGAATTGAAAGAGGATTTGCAGAAGTATTTTAAAGGTCCAAAGGAATCCCTGAAACACATATTTATGTTCTAATATCATTCATATACCTTCTCATAAGATTTGGGATCATTTGGGGCAAATTTGGGACCTAGAGATCAAAACTAGTAAAAGGTCGAACTAGGCAAAAAAAGTGGAAAATTGCAATTTTAATAAAATTCCTAACAAGGGACATTATAGTTCTCCCCAAACACATACAACAAGTCCAAAGGAGGATCATCCTGAGACTCCATATGCCATGGGGATTGGCACTAGTCTTCATAACCCTCCCATCGCCTATACTACAAAGAAGACCTCAAGTTTTGCTAAGGATAACTTTTCAAATCACCTTGTACCTCCATTACCATAGTCAAGCAATTATATCCTAGGGAAGTCTCCCTTGAGTTGGAGAAGAGCAGACCTAAAGTGTAGAGAGGTGGTTATTGAGGTGACAATGGGTAATACCCCTAGGTTATAATTGGGCTAGCCTATTATTTGGAGCTTTTTGTCACACGATGTAGTGATATTTGTATCGATAGAGAATGATGATCGCCAAAATGGTGGAACCTAGAGACGCTGCCCTAAAGTGTCACAGTAGGTACGGTCCCCTCTCTTTAGGTTTCCTAGGTCCACTGAGAACAGACCTAGACTAACCAAGGGAGGTGTCTCCAATCAAACTTTCCCGGATATTTGTCGGTAAAACCAACTTTGTCATGGTACTAGTAAGACGAATTTATAAAGGAACATGGCACCTTGAGGTTTATCAAGTAGGAAAATATGGTACCCTCGGGGGATTCTCTTTAGGGGATGACTCTATGAATATAACAATGAAAATAAAAAAGATCAAGAAGGGTCACACAAGCAACAAACAGATGATGGAGATGGATGCACGGGTCACTTGAATAAAACTAAGGTACATGATAACGCACATACATCTACAAAGAAAGATTGCTAAAACCAATTACAACACCTTACGTTTCCTGGTGGAATCATTGCTTGACACATTTAAGACTCAGGTCGAGTGTTGTTTCTAGCTGAGAAATCACAAATTTCACTTGAGATCTTTGTTTTTCATCTATGATATGACTAGATTAAGGTTTTAGGAGGTTTCCCAGATAGTTTAAGCTATGATGATAAATGGGACAACTTGTAAACGGAGTCTAAAAGATTAGGAAAAATTGTGCCTTGTAAACTAGGTGCCAACTCCTAAATGGTTTGGTTGTGGAATGAGCCGGCCGTTAACAAGCTCAAATAAGTGATCTATGATTAATATTTTGGGGCTAGGTTGAACTTAAGGACGCTCTTAACACTAAATGGTCTACTGCTATAAAAATATTATATCTCAAATATCAAAAAGCATCAAGCAGAACACACATGCATGAGGCTTAGATAACTCTTGAATGGCTGAATTTAACCTTTAGACAACCAATTCCTAATCCTGTGGTGTTTTGGAGTCATTAGCTAAAAAATATTCTATGGTAAAGTAGACTACGAAGGCAATGCAATCTACATCCACAAAAAAACTATAGAAATCACAAGCATAGTGTTTTGTAGTCATTAGCTAAAAAATATTCTATGGTAAAGTAGACTATGAAGGCAATGCAATCTACAACCACAAATAAACTATAGAAACCACAAGCATGCACACACAAATAGTAAAGCGTAGTCATAAAAAGAGTGACAACTGGACTAGCAATGAAATAGAGATAGTTTAGGCACTTATCTTGTGTCCTTGGACTGTAGTTGAAGTCGCCCCAACCTCCTTAGCAATGGGATTTTGGTAGTTGATCCAGAAAACTCCTCCATAAGCAAGGGAATACTTGACGATCTTGGTTCTTCCAACCTGCAAACAACAAATCTAAGTGAGTAACTGAGAATGATCAAGCAATCAACCACCAACTAAGAATCAACTTACAAAATGAAAGAGATAGCATGCAAACAAGAGAAAATGGTGCTCCGAGATTGAAAGCATTAAGCAAGACAAATTTGGGTTAGAAACCCCCTTCTCCTGAGTTCACCAAGTTTCCCTAGGAGAATTTGGTGGCCAATATTACATGCAACTTTCGAAACAAATTCCCAAACAAGTGTACAAGCTATTCCAATCCACAAAGAAGGTGACAAGGCATAATATTCATCCACAATAGACAAGAGACACACGAATAATCGAGAGATCTACAATCTGGTTTTCTATTCACTGTTGAAAATGATTCAAAAGTCCTCTACAATGAAGATCTCACTCTCTTCTATAGAAAATAGGTGAGAAAAATCCCTATCCCATAAGGATGAAGAGATGAGGTTAAACCAAGAGTAATAAAGATCAATGGTTGATATTTTTATCTTAGTTTTACATTTTTTATAAGCTGGAAATTACTATGGAGTGAGGGGGGAGAATTGCCTCATTGAGCCAATGTATACAAAAAATTGATAAGTGGTAACTTACGCTACAATGTTCGGGTCACTAGGGATCCCCCTTGCTTGTATTTTTCACTCCACACCAAGTGTTAGACATCAAACATGAAGTTGTGGTGAGTGAATGTGCCCCCCATGGAGAGAGTGTGCTCCCCTTGGTAAACACATGTTAGGTTAAGTGAAAAAAAATGTTGTGGTGACTAAGACATGATCATAATATCACTGGGGGACCATTTCATAATGACCATTGTTATTACTTTACACTTCCAGAGTCCTGTTGTTGCTAGTGTTTTCACACTAGAACATGCCAAAAGGCACATGTGTATGGAAACCAGAGTATAGTTTCAAAAGGGATGCAAAATATGTAAAATACAAGACAGAAATAGAAACTAAACAAATCATGTGCATGAAATAAATATAAACTAACTTTTGCAAACGTTTTTCAACAAGCATGTAAATAAAATAATGATATTTTGCATTATATAAATGGGTTATACATGGAACAGGGAATACCTTGAAATAACAATGGCAAGGGGCCCTTGTAGCATTCTGAAGTAGAGTGCTCCTGATCTCTTGGAAGCCCAATGTTCTCCAACTACATGTCACAAGGTGTAACATCTCCAAGCAAGGTGAAACAAAAATGCTCAAAGGGGCTTCAGGGTTTTAATGGAAATTTCGGCAGAGTAACGGTGTTTGAAATGTATGGAGAAAATATTATGAAATGAGGGACCTTCACATTCAATATATAGGAAAAATGATTGATGGTTTTGATTGCCCGTGGTATTTGGTGGCAAAATGGTGGATGGTTTTGGTGGCTCGTGGTATTTGGTAACCACTAGTATTTGGATAGGCATTAGGTTTTTCCCCTTTTATGGTATTTTATATTTTCTTGCTTCTTTTTTACTTTTCGGGATTTTTTCTTTATTTTGGCAATTTTCCCTTTTTACCATTTTTAAGGAATGTGTTAACTTCCCTATTTTTTGTAAAGGGGAAATATCCAAAATATTAATTATGAGCCAATTTAATTTGCAACTTTGGGAATTTAGACATGTAAAGGTCGAAGTGGTGGAAATGGAAAATGATCATGATGTAAGGATATGGTGTGGCTAAGGGATGAACAAAGTGGAAAATATTTTGGTGTTAGCATATTTTCCCTTGATGTGTGAGGGCAGGAGCTCATCATATGGCCAATGAACATCATATGATCTTCTTTTCCAAGGTATAAGCGTGACAGTAGCATATAAAATGGAGCCTATGTCGGAGGGTGGAACATACTCTTTGTCAGGACTACAAGGGATGAAACTGTAGATATCATACTCAAAATGGATGAAGTACATATAATCTCAAATATATGGATGAGGCAAGCATTCCCATACTCGTAAATGTTTGAATATAGAAAAATAGAACTAGGCCCAAAGGGGACTTGATCAATACATGAGTAGCTTCAGTGTACATCACAAGTGTCCAAGACAGACTCAAATCTAGAATGCAATCATGGTCCAACCATGGCTAATATGAAGAAATGAGAATGGAAACAATGGCATTTACTGAGAATGTAGTATCACAATAACTGATGCTTTGCTCAATCTGAAGGTATCCAACAATTGTAAGGACTCAAACAACTGAGAGTTGGAATCTTGGAGGTACAATTAATGGCATCTGAAATTGGATATACTAGGAAGCACATAACTGGAGGGATTCCAAACACTATCGCCAACAAAACTCGGATATCACAAGGAACATAATACTAGAAGGGTTCCAAAGAGACTCACCAATGTGATAGAGTCAAAAGGACATACAGGGTCTTCGTCCAAATAAGGAAAGAACCAATACCCTGTACAAATCTCAATAGTGCGATGAGGTAGCTGATGTTGAGCATGTGAGAAACAATCGCTCTAAGGGGCACTAATTTTTCCCCTTAGGTGGTACAAGGGGATCATTAATGATGATTACGAGGCTAAGGTATAGGGACCTCTAGGTCTATCCTCTGGAATAGATGTGTTTGCGTTGAAAGAGGGAGACCTTCAAATGCCATGGAAATGATGGTTCCTTGACAGGAGCGTGGGGGATACAACCATATAGTGAATGTAACATGACATGATGTTGAGACACTAAATTGGGATACAAAGGAATATGAGTAATGGGGCTCAAACTTCCTTTGTTCAGTGTATGACGATAGGGTTTACATGGCAGCATATGAAACTGATCTTGGGGGAGGGGAACATAGTTCGAGTGACCTGGTGGGGATGAATGCAATGTGGTATCCCCACTTTGAAAATAAATGATATTGGGAATATAAATGGCTCCAAGGGTGACTCATCGAAGAATACTATGAACAAAGGTGATCAAGAATGTTGTTGTGATAGGGGACTATATGTAATCTGCAGGGTTGATGAGAAGCATTGTTTGGGATTTCTTTCTTGTTTAATGAGCTCAAAGAAGGGATAGAAGTGTGCTCGATATGGTACTATCCCATGGATTTTTGTTGATCTCGAGATATTCAATGCTCACCAGTATTTTTAATTTTAGGAAGTCTGTAAAACTTACATAAAACTCCATAGATGTTCTTTTTTGTAAATTTATTAGTCTCCGAAGCCCGAAAAAAATTAAAGTATACAAGGGAGAACTCTTCTAGTCAAAAGGGGACTAGAGTATACATTTTTCGTAGTTAGTCCATTCGGTCTGAAAAAGGGGTAAAAGGAATAACGAATGGATTCTCTTTCAAATCCTTTAACGAGCATGAAATACAACAAGTTTGCTCGACAATTTTTTCATTCTTTAAGGAGTCAGAAAAAAGCTTAAAGGAAACTCCACAACGGGAGTTCATTTACAAGGAACAACCAATGAGTGACAATGTGAAGGAATGCATGCAACTTCATTTCAAGATGTCAAATTATAAGGACTCCCGATCCTATGGGGATACAAATGACATGGGAACCAAATGCAGGGGGTACTAAATGGTCACCCACGTAAGGTAGGCTCTACTGTCAAGCAAGGGAGAATGCAATGGTGGTTGGGATGGGCCACTTAATTGGACAAGGGGGTCCTACAGTAACAAAGGGGAAACTATATCAATGCATCAGATACTCTGGGGGAGAAGATGACCTATATGCCATTTAAGAGGTTATACCTATAGGGGTGGACGTCACCAGTGAGGAGAAGCACCAGTATAACCTGTATCTGTACAAAAAACAAGGATACTCGGGCGTAAATGTGAATTTGGAAATTGAATAGAATATACAAATACAAATATGACATGAATTACGCAATGGGATACAAACCGAGACAATCCCCAAAAAGGGCTCGAAGAAAAGTTAATCAATCATGAGAAATGGTCCCTATAATCGGTAAGAGCATGGAATGTTGATTCCATCAGTGCGAATGGTGCAAAACGGATGTTGTATGATTGCACAACATTCGAAAGAAGGAATGGACCCCAAAAGGCCTACAAAATAAGGGGATCCCACTCGCCACAAGTCATTTTCACAGCCAAGTGTTGAGATTATGTGCATGGACTTGGAAAAGGATTATTGATTTCTTCTGATTGAACTGGTGGATTCGAGTTTTTCCACTTCTAGGTAACTGCTCTCACATTTCTTGTTCTTTTTGTACATTTATTTTCTAGTTTTGGGACTTCTTGGGACCCTGGCGAACCTCGCAAGGGTTTTAGGTCTGGGTCACACCTTTCATGGGAATAGATATGACCCAGGTCACTCTTTTCCCCAAAAGGGAACAAACTAGGGCCAAAAAGGTGGTTTTTGATTTCGTAACTGATCTTGATGTTGTGGACATGCAGGATGGCGCAACTTAACTAACGAGACCGATACATGAGTGACCTTCATGAGTATATTGAAGCTGACAAAGTTGTAAAAGGTAACTTGGAAAGGCATGGATTATTAAAGTTCGTGGGGGACCCATTGATGCACAACGCGAAGCCACTACTGAAAAAGTTGGTAGAGTTCTGGAATCACGGTGCAGAGGTGTTCATGGTGCAGGGTGAGCGACTAAAGCTCACCCTCAAGGATGTATATTTCATGACAAGACACTTGAGGCTTGGGATGACTAGGGAAACAAAACCAAAGTGTCCATGGGACGTTTCGATGTGGAACATACAAGATTGTCACTGTTATCCGACGACGGAGGTTCACAAAACCTATATCCTGTTATGTGACATCAAGAGCCTATAGAATCGGGTGGTTACAACTGGTGTGGTGTAGGTATTGGGATCGAGTGAAACACACAAGGTCTCGGGTGGATAGATGATTTTGGTGGATAGGGTGATTGCAGGTACCTACTTTGGGTGGGATCGGATGTAATTGAATAGAGTTCAGTGAGAGCCAAACAAAGTGAGCCAACTGGGTGGTGATTTTGATTCTCATCATTCTTATTCTCATTCTTTTTGAGAGAGTGCTTACACTGTGGCAGTACATACCTATACGTGATGACGAGATGATGGAGCCCAAGATGAGACAGTGGTGTGATATGATGATCAGGGAGGGAGGGGGCTTAGTAGGAAGGTTCTTCACCCGAGAGTTGTTTACACAGTGGCATCAACCACTAGTTATGATTGAGGACTACCCATACGACGACATGGACTTCTGGGGTGACCTTGAGTTACCTTGACCTCCCGGCCAGGATTGGGGACCTGACGGTACGTATGTATTTATATTTTGATGTATATCCATGTTTATACTACTAGCATAGATGGTAGCTAGATTTTATATATGATGTTGTGACTGAAGACTAGCCATATGTGTATAGATATTGGATCACTACCTCCAACAGGATACCATAGGAATAGAGGGAGGGTTGAGTGTATACATCCCCCAACCCACATGCAACGATAGCATCGGGGCGTCGAGGCTACTATGGAATCACTATAGAGAGGGATTGATCGATTATTGGAGGGCGTTGTTGACGATGGATGACAATGCCTAGATGATGACTTGATCTTCATCTATTACCAGGCGCCTTCTGAGTGGAGGTCCATCATGTGGTGGATTGTCGTGGTTGTCGAGTCTCTGAGAGCAATGGAACGGGGTGATGCACCCTTGGATGATGATGAGAGTATTGAGGAGGAGGGTTCAGACGACTATGATGACTAGTCGACAGCTTATGCATCTACCCCCTAATGCCATGAGCATGGGGATTTCTGTTCTATGTACTTGTTTATGGTTTTTGAGGAAGCTATTGGAGCTCCTCTATGCATATATGGCTACATTGTTTTGGATATTAGGACATTATATACATATGCACATGGATGCACTTTTTATGGTTTTTATGTTGATGAGCCTTGTATGCCATGATGATGTTTATGCTATGCTTATGTACATGTGAATGCAAAATGATATGATAATGCATGTTGATGGTTTATTTCCTATATGAAATGATTGAGATGCCACTTTAGAATTTCAATAGACATTTGGTCTACAACACTATTGGAATACCTAGGGACATGTATGAATTAAATGAACTCAAAATGTCCAGCCAATTGTTTAATGCACTGGAACTTTCCAAAGAGGCAAGGGTCACGTACCCAATAATAGTTTTTCAATTGGGAAACAAGAAGTTGGGAGTATAGGAAGACACTGAGGTGACGAATACCCAAATGAAGGGTGGCGGTCAAAAGACCAATTACGACATCATACTCAGCTTGGTTATTGGTGGTGGTGCTGATACATACTTTGTTGAGATGGATCAACTCAGATGAGGGGTAGTATATGACCCATGCAGCTGATGCAATATTTAGGGACCAACCTACTTGCATTGTTGAAGAAACTGACATGAATAGAGGGAATAGGATCCATCTAGTAACAACCACGGGAACAAACCATAAGGCTCATGTAGAAAAAGGTGTAAAAAAAAGGTGAAAACTATATTACATCGAACAAAGGGTTCGGTCAAATTAAGCATAAAATCTCTTGAGATACAACCCATTGCAAGGGGTTGTTCAAGAGGTGATATTCATAATCATCCAAGAGGTATGTCCCCTTGTCGAGATAGTGTTTAACAACATATGGTCCCTGTCACATGGATTCAAAATTCCCTTTCCCGATCTTGTCATGGGATTGATCATAGATTAGGAGGAGGTCCCCTTCCTTGAAGGTACACGAGTGAACATGCACATCGTATTGGGATTTAGACTGATGTTGCAGCTTCGATCATTTGGATGGCAGCACGACGATCTTCATTCTCTTATTCAAGCATGAGAAAGCATTTCTCTAAGGGTGATGTATTTGGTAAAATCTTGATGCCAATGTGCAGGATTGGGATCTAACATTCAATTGGGAGGACTGATTCCACACTTTGGACCAAATGGAATGGGGTAAGCCAGTCGTGTTTTTGGTAGAGGTTCGATAGGCCTGTAAGGCTATAAAAATCATATGGTTCCAACTAGACTTGTGCTTATCCACCATCCGTTGGAGCATGGTTTTCAGGATTTTGTTGATGGATTTAACTTGGCCATTTCCCTTCGGATAGTAGGAGTATTGGTGCTCAAATTTCAAAAGGATAGAGAGCTCTTTCTAGACAAAACCATAGAAATGTTTACCATGATCGTATACGAGCTGGAAAGGGACATCGAACCAAGTGTTAACATGGTTGAATAAAAAATCATGTCGTGGTCTTATCTTGGCAATTAATCGTGGTCATTGTTTCAGCCCATTTGGTAAAATAATCAATGACCACAATGATGTATTTATGGCCATTGGATAAAGTAGGGTTACACTCCATGAAATTGATATCCCACTTACAGAAAGGACCAATGGTAACAACAGGTGGAGCGACTGGGAGGTGTTATTGCTTTTGGGGAAAAGAGTTGGAAATTGCAACAGTGCTTGACTGTCGTGATGCAATCAGAAAAAAGAGTGGGATAGAAATAGCTAACATGGATGAATTTTTGGGTGGTATCCATACCAGATAGGTGGTCGTCGCAGGATCTGATATGGTAGTCATTAAGGACCTGCTTAGCCTCATCATGAGTGAGGCATCTGTACAAAATGGTATCAATGCCATGTTGATAGAGGAAATCATCGATGAGGAGATATAAAGATTCTTGATGGAAAATGTGATGTCAATCATCACGAATAAGATGAGGTCCAAATCTCTGGGTGCACAGATAAACAAGGATGTCTCCATACAATGGGTCACCTGAGGAAATGGTAAACAAATGTTCATATAGCAAGTCGACAGTTAGCAAAGATGATGTAGATGAAGATGGTAAATCTGTCATAAGATGTTCCAAATCTAATGCCTTGATACTTTTGGGGGTGAAAAACTCAAGATCGTACTCTTGAAGCATAACACTCCATTTACGGATGCGACCTTGGACAAGGAGACAACTCAATAGATAGATCATGGCGTTTGAGTCTTCCACAACTGTGGTGCAACTCATAAGAATGTAGTGACGCACCTTTAGAATAAAAAAATGACAGCTAAGGCCATTTTCTCCTCATGAGGATATCATAATGGTGGATCAGATAAAGTCTGACTCACATAGTAGATCACGTGCTCTTGATGAGAAATCCAATGATGGCATGTTCATATGCCAATACGTAAAGGATAATATCCTTTTTGAAATCTGGTGGGGATATCAAGGGAGTGGAGGAGAGAGCTTGTTTAAACACATCGAAAGTAGCTTGTGCATGTTCATCCCAAACAAAGCAGATATTGATTTGAATCAAGCACAAGAATACATGAAATTTTGTAGCGTAGTCCGAGATAAAGTGATACTTTGCAGTTGGCGTAAAGTGTGTGGGGGTGGAAGATCAATAATGTCTTGAACCTTCAAGGGATCGATAGTGATCCCTTTCTAGGAAATGATGCATTCCAGTAATCGGCCAACAGGAACACATAACACACACTTAAGGGGGTTCAAGTGAATGTAATACTTGTAGAATCAGAGGAAGACTTGCCGAAGGTCTTCGTGGTGTTGAGAATGTTTCTTAGATAGATTCGTGAGTTCATACAAGTAGAAAAGGATAATGTGGACCAATTCATGAAAGTAGAAAGTCATGGCCCACTGAAAGGTGGATCTAACATTCTTGAGACCAAAATACATAACTCGGTAACTGAAGGTTCCCTAAGGGGTGGTAAAGGAAGTCTTGTACTGATCCTCTTTGCAGATCTGAATCTGGTTATACCCGAAAAATCTATCCATGAAGGAAAGAATTCAGTGGCCCACACATGCATTAATGATTTGGACAATGAATGGGTTCGGAAAGTTGTCTTTTGGACATGCCAGATTCATATTGCGAAAGTTGGTGCACACACATATGGTGCCCTATTTTTTGTTCACGACGATAGGGTTGGAAACCCAAGTAGTATATGTGATGGGGTAGATAAAACCTGCTTTGCATAGCTTCTCAATCTCAGCCTTTATGGCCAACGCTTTGGATGGGTGGATTGGTCTCTGATTTTGGCGAACAAATGCAGCATTGGGCCATGTGTCAATATGATGCTCCACAATGGCGGGGTTGAGATCGGGCATCTTGGTGTATGACCAAGAAAAAATGTCACGTAACTCTTGAAAGAGTTTCTTGTAGCAATCAACCTCTTCTAGAGTACATGAGGTGCCTAACGTGATATTCTCAGTAATGTATGGTTTAATGAAAATATCCACCTGAATGGTGGGTGAGATATTGGCCATGTTTCCTTCTTCAAAGGTGTTGGTGGATGGGATTGGATGTTTGAACCAATCAACGCTTCCATGAGGGATGGAATATTTCAACTCGATAGAGAATTTCTTGGACGAACATGTAGTATCTTCCTCGAGAATAAAATATGCGTGATGGTGCATGTCATCCCAAGGAAAATCAGGTTCAATTAAGGCTTCAAGTATCAATTCATCACTACAAAAGCATTGACTGGAGAGATCATAGGGATCAACATTGGTCGACGATGTGGAAGGTTGATCATGTGACGAGATAAAACGTATGGTATTTGTCCCATTTGAAGAAGATGCCGAGGGGTGGACTTATTTGATAACGAAGACTTGAGACTCCAAGGAGAGTCTATGCAATTCATCCATCACAGATTGATATTCAGGAAGATCTGGACTATGGTGGGAGTAATGGACGTAAAGGCCACAGACCATACAAGGATGGTTTGTGTGCAAAGACTTGTTACATACTTGGGGAGTGTCGGGAAATTGGACTATTGTAACTTTCTCCTTGGGTTCATCATCTAATTTCTGGAGATGAGTCCATAACACACGTAACTCAGGACAATTCTGGGTAGTGTGACCCGTAACATCACAAAGGGTGTAAGGAAGAGGTGCTCAAGATGAGGCTTTAGGAAGTGGGTTCATGGATTTGTTCAAAGATGACATCATTGGGGATTGTGTGGTATTTCCCCTAGTATTCTTAGCCGAAGGAGGTGAGGGAACCAAGGGTGTTGAGGTGGAAAAATTGGGAGGCAGACAATTGGAAATATCGATTAGTTGCACCAGTGTCAAAAAAACCTGTGGGGTTGAGGTAGGTTTGGCGGGGAGAGGTACCAAACAAGAATTCCTAGTGTCAAACCCAAAAGGTTAAGGGTCTCCATGATAGGTGTGCTCATGATTCCCAAAGGTGGAAATAAGAACATGATTGTATTTATAGGCGTAGCTTCCCATTGATTCCCCGAAAACTAGTTGGAGGTATATGTCGACTATGGCTGGGCCTGCGGTTGGGGTACAGATTTACCGAAAGAAATGGTGCATAAATATGACACCTCTACATTTGAAGGGGGTGGGGGAAAGGCCTGAAAATATGCAATCATGGGAGCATAAAAAAAAGGCCCAAACCTATGATAGGAAGCGAGGGGATGGAAGCACCATGTATAGTGTTATCAACCATGGGGAGGACGTTTTCTAACATGGCTAGCCCCTTGGGGTCGTAGTAAGTCAACTGGTCAATTTTGATGACCTTACTTCAATGAGGGAACACCATGAGCTAGAAGACTGAAGAAGCAAATGCTTTCATAGAATACATGTAGCTATGCCCAAGAAGGAGGTTGTAATCAAGCTGAGCATTAACAACCTCAATGTCAATCAAGATGGTTTTTCTAGCTAACTTGATAGGAAAATTTAGGAGAATCCCTTGGGGTTGGACACCGCAACCGTCATAAGTGCGTAATGCTTTCATGGATGGTTGTAACTCAGGGGATCCAAGATTCTACCAAATAAAGGTTTACATAATGCATGTGGAGGCTCCCTCATCGGCAATGCATCGATGTATGACTAAGTTCTGTATCGACACGAGAATCTGCAACACGATGGATGAAGGCATGTGAGGCTCTGACCCATCCAAGTCGAATGTGATCAAATGTGAACTAGATGGATGGATCTTACCTAACAATGAAAATAAGGCTTTTTGTTGCACGGGACAATTCTTGAGAACTTCCAAAGTCGACTTGGTAGCAAGAGATTGGGCCAAATCGTCCATAATGCTATGATTGAGAGTGGCTCAAGCATTGGGATTGTTCGCAACACGACGAAAAGGAAATTTGGGGAATTTGGGAGTCCCTTCAGTCGGGAGTCTAGGTGGATGTAAAGGCTAGTCCACAGGGGTGGAATCGGTGACCTTGTCAATGGGGATGGTTTCGGTAGCCGAACCATATTAGTTGCAGTGAGTTTGCAGGTTGATATCAGAAGACAACATTAAAAGGTGTTGTACTCCTGAATTGGGAGATTAACTCGAGGATGCGGCATACGTAAACATAGGTTGTACTGTGACTACCCGCTGAGTGGGTAAAGGGTTTTGAAACACCATTGGTTTTTGGACTAGTTGAGGTGGGTTAGGCTACTCCTTAGGGGTGGCAGTTGCGTCTCACCGATTAGCTTCATTCCAAAGCTGACGAGCTTGAACCAAATGGGGGAAATGATGTGTCCATAGATGTTGCAAAAAGGACATGGATGATTGGTCCATAGCTGTGGGTTATTTACCTGCTTAGGTGGTTGATTGGAATCTTGAGTGGTAGTATTAGCTCCATTATTATCAGGAGGTTCGGAGTTTGTCCGCCCCCTCCCTAGCATTGATTGTTTCCTTTGTTTCTACCTTTTTTCCGATTAGAATTCCTTTGTTGGTTATTTAGGGCTAGTTCGGTTGGTGTTTGGTTATGTTGTGCATAAAATTTTCCCTTGTGAAAAAGGTGGAGCTTGGTGAGAGGCTTGTACTGGAGATACTGGTTATATGCCAGGACAAGGATAGTAGGGGTTGATGATTGATGGTGGTGCGTAACCGTGAGGAGTAATACCATATGTAGGTCCTTGATCGGAAGGTTCATGGACATGAGAGGTAGGATCTAGATGGACGTAAGAGTGTGTTGCACCTGAATAGGATGACATGCAAGATAGATAAATGCCATAACCTGGTGTGGGAAATGATCCCATCGGGGGATACACAATGCTAGGGGAATTACTGTATGCGTAATTGGTCGTCGTGGGGGGTAAATACGTATTTGGTTTAGGTTGGGATGTGATAGTGACAATGACACCATCTGTGGCATGGGATGCCCCCAATGGTTCCTTACTATAGGAATATCCATGTGGGGCGCTAGGGAGAATGGTGTACAAATATCCCGACTGTGCATAAATTAGGTCGAATTGTTGTGCCTTAATGATTGATTCTTCCTCAGACCCTTGGCATTCGGAATCCACATCTTTGGTGATGAGGGGGAGGAGGGACTTGAGGAACTAGTCTAATAATATCCTATTGTCGATTTTGATCTTACAAAAACTTCGACGTCTATGCCACTCATGGATATGGTCCATAATGTGTATGGAGGAATTTTGTCGACAAGACAGGAGGATCTCAACTTTGGCATCATATTGAATGGTAAAGTAAAAGAATTGCAGGAAGGTGGAAGCCAAGGACACAAATTTGGGATGTGCCCCATGAGGTTGATTAATGTACTACTTAGTTGCAACACCAGTGAGGGTTGTCTGAAAGAGATGCAATCTAATGGAATAGTCCACTATGATATTGGAGGAACACCATAAGTGGAAATAAATGATGTGGTTCTGGGGGTCTTCCCTGGCCTTCCCTTCAAAATTTGGGATGTTTAACGGGAGTTTGGTAGGCATGGGGGGCTAGGTAGTATTGTGTCTAATAGGGTCATTTGTCAATCTAGCCAAATCAGGTAGGTTGAGGCTAGCCATAAATGGAAGACTAGTAGTAGGATAAGACATGGTAGGACCCACGACTATGTTGGACATGGATGCGACTATGGATCCACCAATTGTGGCTGTCACGGCTGGGATCATGTGGATACTACGACCTAGATTTGGTATCATTTTAGAGTTGAGAATGGTGGTTCCTATGGAACCAATGACTGTGTTGGTCGTGGAAGCAATTGTAGGGACACCGTCACTTCCGCCACCAATGCATGTTGATGCATTTGTAACTTTGGAAGATATTCACTTGTATATTATGTTTGTACTTTATTGTATCCCCAACGAAGATGTATTATTCCCCTGATTGGAAGTGTCGTCATTTGTATTTGCAAGTGTCGTAAGTTACATTATAAGTGTTGTAACTTATATTTGATGGGTTATTAGACCACCTTAGAGGGGTCGAACCAGTGTGGGTCAAAGGGTTATTAGAACACCCTAGTGGGGTCAGCCCAGTGACAAGTGGTAATGGGTTATTAGACTCTCCTAACGGATGTCGGCCTAGTTAGAGTAAACGGAAAGTCAAAGTAAATTATAAATAGAGAGTGTGACTCTCTCATTCCATTCATTCACTCACTCACTCACTTCGCATTAGTGAGAGAGAGGAGGAGTGCGCACATGTGGAGGAGGAGAAGCTGCTAGGAGACTATCTCTTGTTTTGGGGTTTGATCTTTGTGATCTTTGTATTGGTGCTCATTCTATCTCTGAGGAAGTTGTAGGGTTTTTGACCTTCTTGGTTTTCCCCGATGAAATGCTTTGTGTCTCTTGTCTCTTGTGTTTGATATGCTGTACATGTTGTTCTCTCGGTTAAGATCCTAGATCATAGTGAATTAAATGATGAAAAACTAACAACGCCCCCCCAATGAAAGGAGTTTGGATATTTCCTTCCATTTGGGCGTGCGTGGGTGACTCTGATTGATAAGAGTTAGAATCAAAATCATATGTTGAGGAGCTTGGATCCAGAGATCGTGAAGTGTGTCGAATTGGGGCCCGACGTGTATGGTCTAAGAAACCGTACTATGGTGACTGCCCCTGAAGTCTACGAGAATACCTTAGAGGAGCTATAATGACAATATCATAAACATTGAACAGGTATGATATCGATATCGAAAGAGGCTAAAAAATCCCAATGCAACCTAATGTGCAAGAGGAGAGCACAACAAAGAGGCACTCAGGCCAACAACAGGCTCTAAAAACCCACTAAGATTGGTGTCATCATCCAAGCATTAATTTAGGGTGTGAAATGTGTGCACGTGTGGTGTGTACCCATATATAAAGTTGAAAAATAAATGCTTAATGGAAATGAGAAAAAATACTAAGTAAATTTTTTTCTTTTGGAAACCATTTCAACGAGGGCTAAGCATTTCATTTCAAAGTACAAACAAGCATTGATATTTCAACACATAACTTATTGAAAAAAGAACAATGCAGTCCTAAAAGATTTGAATGTCACCCAAATATGCAACAAATACTCAAGAAGCAGATTTTTTATTCTCTATAGGGATTATACAAGGATAGATCTAAAGACAACTACAACAGGTTGTAGTTAACTGAGTAAAAGGGGCAACCTGGGTTGCACTAAATGGGTAAACAGGTGCAACTCGGAAAAAAAAAACCTAGAACAGGTAGGTCACAGTTGTGGGGGGTTTTGTGGATCAGTTCACACTTAACTAGGTAGAATGAGCAAACTGGGTTGCACTAAATGGTCAAACAAGTCTGACATTAGCCAAAAAGAGAAATCTTTGAAAAACAAAGTGTTGGAAATGGCTAAAGTTGGAGGTTTAGTTTGGTTTTCTGGTCCGTATCTGACAGATGACAATAGACAGTCTACAATCAAGGTAAACTGAACATAATAAAATGAAAAAAAAAAACCAGAAAAAGGTGGTCAATCAGAACCGCAGATCGATAGAGATCGAACTTGATGTGGTCGCCAAAAACTATTTTTGGTGTTTTTGCACTAGAACATGCCAAAAGGAACCTACTAAGGTTTATGGAAACCTTAGTAGAGTTTTAAAAGGGATGAAAACTATGTAAAATAAAAGACAGAAATATAAACTAAACTAAGCACATGCATGAAATAAATCTAAACTAACTTTTGCAAACATTTTTCAACAAGCATGTAAATACAAGAATGATCTTTTATATTATATAAATGGGCTATACATGGAACATGGAATACCTCAGAATAACAATGGAAAGGGGCCCTTGTAGACTTCTAAAGTAGAGTGCTCCTGGTCTCTTGGAAGCCCAATATTCTCCAACTACATGTCACAAGGTGCAAAATATCCAAGCAAGGTGAAACTAGAATGCTCAAATGATTTTTAGGGTTTCAATGGAAATTTCGGCAGAGTAATAGCGTATGAAATGTATGGAGAAAAGATTATGACATGAGGGACCTTCACATTCAATATATAGGAAAAATGATTGATGGTTTTGGTTTCCTGTGGTATTTGGTTGAAAAACGGTGGATGGTTTTGGTGGCCCATGGTATTTGGTAACCACTGGTATTTGGATAGGCATTAGGTTTTTCTCCTTTTATGGGATTTTATCTTTTCCTGCTTCTTTTTTAGTTTGTGGGAATTTTCCTTTATTTTGGGGATTTTTCCCCTTTTCCCCTTTTTAAGGAATGTTCCAACTTCCCTCTTTTGTGGAAGGAGGAAATATCTAAACTATTAATTATGAGCTAATTTAATTTGCAACTTTGGGATTTTAGACATGTGAAGGTCAAAGTGGTGGAAATGGAAAGCGGTCATGATGTAAGGATATGGTGTGGCTAGGGGATGAGCAAAGTGGACAATTTTTTGGTGTTAACACTTGTTAGCATATATTTTAAACCTTAGTAATTTTTTAAATTCTACCTTAGGTTTCCATTTAACAATTCACCATTAATTGGATCTTGGTTTTCCTTGGTGAAATTTGCAATCTAATGCCTTGGATGAGTTCCTTGACCCTTAAAATCATGGTATGCATCAAATCCATGCAATAATACAATCTAAAATATGATATATTTCATTGCTCCAAATAATTAAATTTATACTTAGGCTATTTTGCTGAAAACTTAGGAAAACATAATCATTGATAGCTCAATAATCCATAATAGTTGAAAATGATATTTCGAGAGGTCTAATTGGCCTCCATTGGCTGTAGCATTATGAAATATGACAATGTGAAGATCCCATATTGGATGGTCTCGTTGACCATGTCAAACTGCTAAAAAGGTCAAACTTGATCAAATATTGACCATGATAATAACTGATATAGAGACCATATCCAAAGCTTAATAGAGGATTAAATATCACTTATAATGATACATATTGAATGAAAACTAAATCTAAGATTCTACCTTCCACAAGTCGTCAGTACAAAATCACTGCATTGTCTTCATCACAGGACCAGAGCATACCAAAACATAAATTAAAAATTTATTGTTTTATTTACATATCCACATCTAACTGGCCATCACAAATCATTTCATAGATCAACCTTTCTCTTGGGTGGAGTGGATGATGAAAAATTCAATAGGTTATTCAAGTGAAGTATTGATCATGGGATACTTGAGTTTGTCTTGGAGAACAAGGGAAATCAGTAGCCTCCGTGACATTCATTATCTTGGAAAACAATAGGGAGCATGTGTCTCACAAATGGATGGTGGGCTAAAAGCTACCCCTTTGACTCTAGCAAGACCCCCTTTTATTTCACTTCAAACTTTGCATTTTCACTTTTATTTCACTTTTCACATTTTGGTACTTTTCATTTTGAAGTGTTTCTTTCTTTTTTTGATTATTTCTATGAAGCACTTTTATTTTTTTGCAATCCTTTAGTTGATTAATGACTGAAAGGTACTGGCCCTGTATTTCCTTCTAGACACTAGTTATGACATTACCTTAGCTTTGTTTCCAGCCACCATCCATAGGCACGACAAAGTTTCCATAGTAACTCCTTTTTAAAGAAAATAGGTAGTACTTATTAATTCAAGGAGTACCTACCCTTCCATCCACAACCAATTTTAAGGATGGGGGAAACTTTTTTAAAGCCTCAAGAGTACACTTTGTTGACTAGGATAAGCTTAGCTCATTACCCAACACTGGTTGTGATTTTTCTAGAAAAGAACATAGGGTTGGAAGGATTTGTCACATAGATCAGACCCGAGACACCAGTAGAATACATGGATGCCATCCTAATAAAGAGATCACATAGGGGGAGGTCCTTAAGTTACTTATTCATATCCATATCAATGTAAGCAATGGTGGATGAATGGAATATGGATAAGGGTAATATATATGGGACAAAGGGATAGGTTGCGATCTATGCAATACTAGGAGACCCTGCAAAATATGGATATGTATAAAACGAGAACTCCCACTAGATGTAACGGCTATGCAAACATGCTACTCACCATGCTCATAAGAAGATCACAAGGGTAAGACAGATCCTACAACTAGTAAGTTAGTCAATATAAATCATATAGTCCATGTATAACACCCTCTAGGAATTCACTTTATACACAACTAGAACTGAAGAAGGAACATCTAGGAAACATATGAAAATGTGGTAGCCAATATCCAACATCATACATTAGGGTATAGCAGCATATACATGTATGAAAACATATAGTAGGGGACCCACATAAGTGGATCAACAATAACATGGGTAATTGATTTGGATCTTTGCTTTGTCCATATAATGATCTCATCATTCATATACAAAATAAAAAAAATCTCTATGCTCAATGTAAAGGGTTGATCCATCTTTGGTATGCTATGGAAAAAATGAGGTATAATACCCCTATACAACTTGCATTACAACATTTGGATCCATGGGGCACAAGTGATTTTATGGAGAGAGAGATTGATAACCATATAATCTTTGGTCCACATCAACAATTAAAGAACAAAACACCTGCTAAAATAAAATACTATACCCCTCTCAAATACTGATCATTAGTACTCAATATATACAAAATAAACATCAAATAATTGCAAGAATGAAGTGAAATGGAAGTGCTCAAAATTGTCTAACTATTTACTGAAATGAAAACTAACTAATCAAATAGAAATAAACACACACACAACCTAAAAAAATTGGAAGCAAAATGCATGAAAAATAAAATCTAAACTAAAAAAGAAAAAGCTCAAAATTGATCCTACACTAAAAGGCTAGAAGGACGGAAAAAATACTATGTTTGATTAGGTATGAAATGATTCAGGAAGCTATCACGAATAGGAATTCTAAATAGGTATCCATTCCCTTAAGACAAATGATACATATGTCCCTCAATCTGTTCCATCGTGAATGGATCAATCCACATATTTTCATGAGTCTTTAACATGAAGCAGTAAATAGGGTTGCACATGGAAACTTGTTCTTGGTAAGTAAATATCCAATGATTAACCATCATTGGAATACGCTCAATGTCATAGAACTCGACCAAGTCAACATTATTGTTACCTTGAGATACATGATGTTCATGTACACTCTGGCTATATTCTTCTCAAGGGATCCCTGATCAAACCTAGGTGGACTATCATCCAATGAGATAAACACTTCCCCAACCAAAATTTATTTGACCTCTTCTCTCTGATTCCAAGGCCAAGAAACTTCCCCTCTCAATACAACTTTATAAAAGAAATGCATTGAAGAAATTTCCCTTTAAACCTCATTGACAATCCAAAAAATCCCAGGCCTATTTTCTCGTGATTCAAGCCAGGGTGAAGGTGGAGGTGAATCTTCATGTTGTTTACTAGTCCCTTCACCTGTAAAAACATGCACTTCTCTAGGAAATAACATCCACATAAGAAACTCATGATTAGGAGTGATAATATGTGCAGGTGTATGAACAACAATCTCCTCAACACTATGCAAAAAAAGACTAGGCTGTGGTTCATATAAATGTTGTGGAAAAAATTGCACAAGGGTGCATGCTTCCACTTGGTAAGAGGCAAAGCCTTGTAGGTTGTAGCAAGGCCTCAATCCTTGGTGCCCTTGGTGGGGTGAGTGTGTTCTCCAAATGATCCTGCAAGTGGCTGTTAGTGAAACTTGAATGAAAGAGATAAAACTAAACAAAATATAATAAAGACAATGGGGTAAAGAAGCAAACTCCAAAAAACAAATGTATACAAAACCAATTTGTATCGCCCAATGGTCAAGCATGTACAACACCTAGGAGGTGTAGGATTCAAGGGAAGCTAATAATCTCCCTTAGGGAGGTCCTTCTTGTCCGAACTAAATGCTAAGTGGGTTGAGAGAACAATGGAGAGAAACTCTTGCTCGTTGGAGGAAGGAGGCAAGGGAGCTTTGGAATGCTTTCAAAGGTGGGAAGAGGTGAGCTATGAATGAGCTCTAAAACAAATCCAAAAACATAAATTTTCTATTTTTTCTCTCCACAAGATTTATGCCCATGGCTTCCTTTTATAGGCTTAGAGGTGGCCAAGAAACAAGTAGCTCCAAATGTGAATTCCATCACCTCATGAGGTGGTTCCAAGTACAAAAGTGGGGCTATTTAATGCCACAAGGAGTGAAGGAACCCAAATTCGAATTGTGGAGGTGATGGGCCATTGATGAGCCTTCGATCATGTCGTTGGTGGGTGAGATTTGGCAATCACGTGGATATCAAAGGGAATTTCCACACTAGGGTCGCGTGGGATCTAAACTAGTAACATGTGCTATAACGCAGGTTAATGAGGGTTCAACCACGCTACCTCTTCATTTTACTGTTCTTGGGCACTTTTGGACTCATGTTTCCTTTTGAATTTGTTGATGATGCCTTTGGTGAGATGGATTATATATGTTGATGATGCCTTACTACAAGGATCGCCAAAATGTCGCATGTGTGCAAGATTTAGGCGTTAACATATGCCCCCTGATGTATGAGTTTCATAAGGGACTATAGAGCCAATAATGCATCATTGTTTCTTTGTGTTTCTCTCCTATTCTATAGTGGACAAAGGATAGGTGGAAGAGAGGGTCCTCCCATGGGGGAAAGATTGCTAGTGATAGTTGCTGAATCTATAATAAAGAATGTTGTTGTATATAAATGAGGTGGGCATACCCATTCTCGTGAAAAAGTTGTCGAGAGGATTATAATAAGAGGAGACCCAGGGCCCAACTCAAAGATACAACCGTGAGAGTAACTGAACTTGGAACTACTACTGAGTACTGAAGAAGCGAAACTACTGATGATCATGATGAGCCCATAGGTGTGGGGGAATAGACTCTAGTGGTGAAGCTGTGCGAGGGGGAACTTCACTTTACCATATGGAATGCTACCATATTTTTACAAATTTGAACACTGCTGCCTTCAAAAGTACATCCCCCCTTGATGCGATAGAGGCGTTGACGTCGAGTATAGGTGAAACCACTAAGTTAGGAAGCATTGATGACTCTTCCTACTTAGTTCGAGGTGATCCATTATAGTGATTGCAAGGGGTCCCAAGGTACAACTGCAACTCTCAGAATATGGTGAGACGATGTCAATGAGAGTTGAAGTACATGAGAAGATAAGGGTCTCATCTTAGGAATCAATACCATATTGTAACCAACTATAGGACTGAAAAACCTGACACAAGACTGGATGATAAGTGTGGGGCTCATAACTTCCTTTGATTGATGTAAACAAGGGGAGGGATAACAACAACATTCCTTAAGGAAAGGTACAGAGTGAAACAGAGGGATACAAACTGCAAGTGAAGGGGATTTGATGGAAACACAATACTGAGAGTAATGGTGACCGAACAAAATTGACAATGCAGGGGATATGGAGACTCAAATACATCGATCAAAGGAAACCATGGGTTGCTGCCAAAAGAATCAAGATTTCCCCGCAGTTTTATGTGGATCAGGGAACTTGATTGTACATAGAGAATAATTGGCAGGGTCCCCACAGTTTTGTGTGTGTCGAGGGACCAATTTGATGATGGGCAGAGTCCCCATAGTTTTGAGTGAGTTGGGGGATGTTTTTCATGATGAGGTTGTGGTTGTTTTGCAAGTGCAAAGACGAATTCCCCATGAATCAATGCCATGCAGGTTATTCCTGCAGGAATGACGGAATGGAATTGGTTATTTCATAGGGTGGGGGCCCCAACACAAATTTATGTTGTCAGCGGATCTCTGGAAGTTAAGGAACAAAAAATCATAAAGAATAAATAAACACATTTGAAAAGCTATGGGTCAATTGTTTAATGCATAACCTGTATTCCAACTAATACTCTAGTGTTTAACAAACATAATGTTGTGACTCTTGATTTCTTCATTTGTTTCATACCAATGTCCTTTAGAGGCTCATATCTCTTTTCATTTGAATATTGCAGGTTTTGTTCTCCAAATGCAGTACCCAAAGAGTAATTAATAGTTCATCATATCTGAATGAATTCTTATGAAGACAACAAGGCAATTGCTGCTAAAATATTAACTATTAGGAAAATGATTACCAACTGACAGGCTAATCTGCAAGTAACATTGCATGCCATAGAAAATTACTGCGGTGACCACATCATTCACTGTCTGTAGAGAATATCAATTAAAGAGTTGTGAGTATGCATGTCAATCAGGTAATATGAATTAGTGCTGCGAGCATATGGTGTTTACATACCCCTCTTGCATAATTCTTTATCTGCCTGATGTCCTCCAACAAAAACGTAGCTGAAGAAATAACAGGGGGCATGTGTTCGAATCTAGGGGGTTCTCGAATAGGTAACTGGCTATCGTCAATCCATCCGGTCATTCTCAGTGAAGAAATTATTTGACCAGCGATCGTGTACCATACTAAAAGTATGAAATACCATACTAAGTGAAAAAATGTAGCTGCAATGGACTGCTTTGAGATAGTTGTGGATCTAACGTGACAATTGGCACTAGGAAAAGTTGGTGGAAGATTGGGATTGTGAACTCTTTTGAAAAAATAAAACAATCTCGACATGAAATAAATGTTGTCTCCGAGGGAATGATCGATCTTAATAATTAAGGTGCCTTCGGCCTTGCTCGTTTTGTAATTCAAGAGGTGGAATTCCCACAGAGGTCACGTCTGATCAAGAGACATGGGAGCCAATTTAGAGATATAGTCATCCACATAGGCATCGTATGATTCCTGGATAGGAGGGAACTCTGCAATAAAAATTTGGTCATCGATGTTAACTATTGTTCTATGCAATCGAACACTCCCCGATCGTCCTTCTTCCGCAACGCATGCACACTAAAGACATATATGAGATGTTACAGTATGCATTCTTTGAAGCATAGTACAAGAGCTGAATACATGGAATTATTACTATATAAATAAATGGACTATCAATCCTACAATTTATAATAAGAAAAGAAGTATAGCAACAACCATTATACAAGACAAAAGTGGGTTTCTTGGCAACAGGGCATCTACCATATTTTTCTTGGCGTTGGATATTTCTATTCTGGGCTCTTCAAATTCGATTACGGAATTTATGCAGACAGACAAGGGCGAGACGTGGAGAGGATGGTTAATTGGGTTTACTGGCTACCCTTCCCCTTCCCCTTCCCCTTCGATTTCCTGGTTATCTCCGTGCATATTCATATGCAACTTCATGGCCATCACATGACACCAAAACAAAACCTAATGACATAAGAGGCCATTAGGATCACAAAGTTACAATGAATACCCAATGCATAGGATATATACCAGTGTGCTCACAAGCATCTGCTTGAAAGAGGCAGCGTAACAGGAAATATGTTTTTCTAATGGTTGTTTCATGACTCAGCGTTGTCATGAGTGCAAGCAACCAACAAAATTATGGGAGAGGGTGGAAAAGATCTTGGAGTTTAGTACAGATCCAAGTTTGCCAACAACGCCAACGATCAGCTTCAATGGGAGGATCATCCAAAACACAGAGCTTTTTTATTTCCTGCACAACCGTAACGTCAAATGTATCGAGCAATACTAGTTCAAATTTTTATTTAATGTCTCTTATGTGTAAAATTGTTGATTTTTTTTAAAAATAATTTTTACATCAAAAAATAAAACATTTCGTGTAGGGATTTATGTCACATCCAATGTGTACTCCACCAATAAAAAAATTTGATTTTCCTTTTTGAAAAAATAGAAAATATATTTTTGAAAATTTTAGAAATTTAGTTTAATTACTATTTTTTAGCAAACATTATAAAACATAACAAAAACAGAATAAAAAATTAAGATTTAATATAAATAAAAAAACTTTGACTTTTGAATGAAAAGTATATCTCCGTCTTGACATAGAATAATAACACGATTTCTATGGCACATAACATATAGAGATACAAACTGTACATAAATGGAAGATTATTTTCGTCAAAACCTAATGTAGCAGTTGCTTGATACATGTGTCATTAAGAGAAGAAGAAAATATCAACTCGTTAATTAAGAGTTTGCATGAATTTTCAAATAAAGAGATAACCAAACTGCAAGTTAGAGGCCATTGGTCGAATATTAAGGCCGAAATTCTATTGGATTGGCAGATGCTCTTTCAAAAGTGAAATTTTAATTGTCCTAGCCGCAACCACTATTATTCTCATGTGAAATGTGTTGAAAATCCACATTTAAAAAATTGAACTACTAGCGTTAATGGTTATATTGTGAATGCATATTTTTGAAGGTGAATATTAAATCAATTTAAATAAATATTTGAGATAGTTTCGTTGCAAGTCTTTATAACATTTAATGCAGAATAATATAATAATATAGTAATCGGTTGGTATTATTTATTATTTTGAGTTTTGTATTAATAATTTTAAAAATTATTATATTTTTTAATGTTTTTTTAATAATTTTATATTAAATTTAATATTTTGAAAATGAGAATGATTTTATTAAATTTTTTAAAATTGAATTTCCTATTTTATGATTGGCTAAAACCATTATTTGACAATGAATCGATTAAATATCCCTATTCTAGATGTAAAATTTTGAAAATAAAAAATAATTTCAAAATTCAAAATTAAAAAAAAACATTTACTTGCCATTTGGTTTTCGTACATCATGTTTCATTAATAAAATACTTTCTATTTTACATAAAATTTATTAACAAAAAGATAGGCTTGTAAAACGAGCCTCGGATTCATGTGAATACATCTCTTCACATTTAATCAAGCCTGGGTCTATATCCTCGCATGCGTTTAATCCAAGGTTGGTGATTGTATCTCTATTGCGTGGTATGTTCAATGTTTTGCATGACAGGTGTTTACTCGTACATGAAAATTAATGCCACACTTCTCTAACGAGGACAAGTCATACGCGGTGTACTGTCCATCATTAATACATTTCTACGTTGAGTTCATAGCTTCGAACACTCGTGAACTAATTCTAAGTCTATCTCGTATCATTTTTATAAGAAACCTGATACAATCCACGTGGACTTTATGATTCCATTCACCACGTCCTCCGATAACTTGATTGTCTGGGATCATTTTCATAACGGCTATGCTTATAAAAATGACTCAAGTCTAAGTGACCTGATTAATTCAAATCGATTACTTTGTTTTTTATTTTTTAATTTAACTAATTCAATTTTATTTTTTTATTTTTAATTCAATTAATTTAATCATTCATTAAACTTGATAAAAAAGATCATTATTATTTTTCCCAATTACTTATTTTTTTAAACTAGTAACATTAATCATGGGGTACTTAACATAAATAATACTTTAACAATACACCCATTCAATATCTATTCTATACTTCATGAACTCAATCACCAAAATTATAATCAATTGATTTTAATATTAAATTATATAATAAGTAATATTAAAATAATATACATAATTCATTTTTTTTTATTAATGTTAAAGAATTATGTATTTTAACTCTTATAAAATTGTGTTTTGTAACTATAGATTCTAGCTTATAATATTTTAACAAAATTATATATCAAAATATGAAAAATTTTGATCACATTACAAATTCTATGTGGGTTCCTTACTTCACTTGCTATTTTCTCACTAAGCAAAGATGAAGATGATATTATACTACTTTCTCACCAAGCAAAGATCAAGAAGATATTATAATGCCTATCAATTATTGTTGGCTTCAATTTCCTTTTCTATGTTAACATTTTTAAAAATATTTTTATAATTTTTAAAAATTAATTTTTATTTGAAAAATATTTAATATAAATATATACACATTATTATAAAAAAATCAAAGAAATAAAATTTAATATTATTAACTTGCTTATTTATTATAAAAAAACCATACAAATAAAATTTTATTAACTAGATTTTTGTTTACTAGTAAATTATAATTTATATTTAAAATATTATATATGGAAAATTATTAATTATATTATTAATATATTAATTAAATTGTAAAATCTTTTTTAATCTTTTATTTTTTTCAATTAAATTCATATGAATCATAAAATTAAGAATTATTTTTTTTATTGATATATATAATTAATTGATAATACAATTACTATAATCTTGAGTTATATATCCTTAGCATATAATAACAACATTTTTTATTTTAACTATAATTTTGAGCTATATATCCTTAACATACAACAAAACAATTTTTCTTCTTAATATGCAAGTAATAAATAGCTTTGCTGCTAATTTCACTGGTTAAATTGCTCACTATATCTAAATAGTTTCAAAATTATATTTGTGTTATTAAGAAATTAATTATTTTTAATTAATTAACAATTTTATTTCTTATTATTATAAAAAAAAACAAATATTTATTAAAAGAAAATAGTTTATTATAATTTTTATTAGCAAATGTGGATGGTAACCTTTAGAATTATATATATATATATATATATATATATATATAAACATTAGTAAAATATTACACCATTATGAACGGATCCATGCAATGTATTGTATTTTTATTATCATATAATGAATTGAATTGGTTCATGTTACTACAATGTGTTTCATATAATAGGTTATTTTGTTATTATATTGTAGATTATATAATAAAAGGTTTTATGATAAGGCAATGTGTATATATAATGATTGGATGTATGTTAATACATTTTTGTTCTTATATAAGGAATATATTTATGTTAATATTACGTTTTTATATAATGAATGGAGTTATGTTCATGTACTATATACATAATAAATAGATTTATGTTAATATATTAGGTTTTCATATAGTGAATTGGTTTATGTTTAATGTAGATTGTTTATATATAAGGAATTGATTTATGGTTATGTAAATGAATTAAAGGTGAAGTGGTTTATGACTAATGTATTGTGTTTTTGTATAATTGTAATATCCTGATTTTGACCTATCACATTAAAATGTAAATGATGTAATATTGTTATGAAATCGTGGTGAGGAGCTTAAGGTCAAGGCTTCACTATCGATTTAGCATTAAAACTGATGCATATGGTTAGAGTGCTAGCTAGGCGCAATAGAAATAGTAAATATCATGTAAATATGCATTTAATAAAAATATCCACAACTAGCTATGCAATGCAACAAGAGTATGGGGGCATGATTTTTACAAGGGAGGGAAATATTCAAACCCTTGAACCAATATAGTCAAGCCAAGTGTCAATGAGAGAACCCATGAACTTTCAACTACCCATGTTGATTTTTGTACCCAATCATTTATTTGTCCCAAGAGTTGGTTGAAATAGTTATTATTTGGGAAATGGAGAGGTATGGCTGTCCAAATTCGGGTATGAGAAAGCCGCCATTTTAGAAATTTGTGTTTGGATTCTTGGGAAAGAAAACACCCACGAATTTGCTCCCCAAGCCATTATTCATCAACCAGTTTTTATCTCTCACGAGTTCGGAGCTACCTGGTCATTTTTCCTCACGTTTTTCCTGAGTTTACCCTCATTTTCCACAGCCAGGAGGTCATTTTTGTGTTGCAGAAGGACTAAGAGGAAGGGAGATCAATTTGGGGGCCCATAGAGGTCATTTTTGGCCATTGGAATGCTCATAACCTGTGGAAAAAATTGTTTTTTCTCCCTGTGTTTGATTTTCCTTTCCACAACTCAATTTGGGTGCCACAATTTGGAGAAAACCATGGACATTTTATTTTGTGCATCCCACAATTGAAAACGTTTTTCTATGCCCAACATATATGCTTGCTGTGTGTGGAAGAGAATGTTGGGGTTTGAGTTTGTGCATGAGTTTGAAGATTCCTATTTTTTGTGGAAATCATGCCCAGTTCGGGGGTGGCAGTTGTGTTGAGAGATTGATGAACACAACTGGCCTATGGTTGGGTGGAACTTTGCAGTGACATAGCTAGTTGCTCGGGACAACATTACATCAAGATAAGTATTCTCTATGTGTTTTACTTCTGCAATGTTTTAATTATTTGATGGCGGTTATTGATATGTTGAATGCATGTGAAATGTGTGTGGATAGTTTAATTCCGATGTGCATGTTTATTTTGAATGGCATCTACACACATGTGTTTTCTTTGCTATGAATCTATTCATAATGAATGGGGCTAAGTTTTTGTAAAATCCCCGAATCTTAGTGTCATGTTCCCTTCCTTGCATTGGATTGATGGGAGGGGACGTGACAATAATGAGTTGACTTATGATTATATAACCAATGATATAAGGTATTGTGTCTTATATGAGTCCTAAGAGTTGTCCAAGTGGATAAGAGGATCTAGCACAACTCTAGTCATAGGTGTTGGTGAAGAGAACAATCATGGCGACCATAGTTACGCTCATAGAAGGAGCATATTGTAAACTAACTAGTTACCCGGGAAGCGTACAAGAAATTGTTACATTAATTTCCTTGGAATTAATAGACACGTGGGTGAATATAATTGCACCGAGTGAAACGAGGTGCTCTACAGCCTAGTATGGGGGAGATGTTGTAACGTGATGTAACATGATGTAACGTTTGTAACAAAATAATTAAAAAATAATATCCATATTGGTTCATCAAATAAAATATTATGAAAAGTAATTAAAAAATAGATATTCGTTTATAAAATAAAAACTTAAAACTTAAACATGGATCTATCAATCAAAAGAGATCAAATTTCTTGAGTTTAAATTTAAAAAAATAAATACACCTCAAGAAATTGGATCCCTCTCGGTGCTTGATAGATACGGGTTTAAGATGGATCTATGCTGGTTATGATCATATAAGGGGTACATGCTGATTGTTAAAGAATGTACAAGGAGTCGAGGTAACATTATAATTGTTGAGCAACCCATGAGTTTAACATTGTTTGTATATAGATATAACGATATTAGAATATATTCAGTGGTTAGGTTTTGAACAACCTCAAGGGATGTGGATTGAATACCTTTAAAATAATGGTGGACCTTATTAAGGTATGGTGCATAAAATTTCCGCAATAATGGTGTACATTATTAAGATATATTGTGGATACTTTTAATAATGTATGAGCATTATTAATATTTAATGTGAGGATATATTAACATAAGGTGTGGATACTATGTTATTTTGAGGAAAGAGGATTATAATAACGCAATTGCATATACTCACCGAGAATTTGACAGACTTCCAAGAGGGTCAAACGGACTCAAAATATTGAAAATGAGATATCGATGTGAGCAACATGATGAGCTAAGCACTGTGACTGATTTCGCAGCATGACGACATCAATAACACACACACACATGATGTATTGATTAGTGTTCTACGTTAAATTCAGGACAAAGTTTCTATAAGAGGGAATGTATGTAATTCCCTCCTCTGACTGAATTTGACTTTAGAACTATTGATGGCACTTATCTGAAAGTGACATGATTAAATAATTGAAAATGAATGTTTTTATTATTCCATAGATAAGAATAAATGTTGGCTTTTGAATGCTTTTATTATTCCATAGATGTGAATAAAGGTTGCTTCTGAATTTCAATAAATGGATAGAATGAATGATGAATAAATTTTGTGAAAGAATACATTTGACTTTGAATAAAGTCCATATAAATTTGATTAAGATTATGGTCGAAAGTGAATAAAGCATGATAATTTATTATATTGTGCGGTGCTATTGATGCATGCATTGAGTGTGTGTAGTGACAAGTATAACTGTTGTTAGGAAAATAGTCCTATGGATGGGGTGAGGCCACCAACATACTAGGGTTGGAAAAAATAGACATTTAGGGTTCTATAACAAGCAAAGTAATCAAAGTGTTTGAAAGTTAAGAGGGTTTTTACCTTATTTCTGAAGGTTGATCCTAGCCTACTCCTTGAATCCTTGAGCTTCACTCTTGATCTTCAATCAATGGACCCGCAAAACCAATTCAAAACCTTCCTCGAATATATTTGACTACAAATAAATGATTGAAATTCAAATAGGACATGAAAAGTTAATCTAATGAACAACAATTAGCAATCAAATCTGAGATAAACATAGACACAATTGTTTGGAAATGGAAAGATGTCTATTCTTTCATTAATGAATGAAGTAAGTACAATGTTACCTTCCTTCTATTCAAGCACCTCATGAAACCTTTGATTCAAGATCTCCCACTTCTCTTCTCCAAGAATCCCAACCTTAGATCATATGTATTAGGGTTTGGTAGAAGCTAGGGCACATATGACGGGGAAGGGAGTGAGAAATTATCCAACATAACATTACTTGGGAAAAGAGTCCTCTCCATGTCCAATATCCCTCTCTTTTATAGTGGAAGAAGATGGTTGGGTTGAGGAGGGAGTAGTTGTAACCAAGGAGGGGGTTTCCAAAACTACCCAAATTTTGAGATTTTTTATATTTTTTGGAATTTTTTGAGGCACAAGTTGGTGAGACAAGGAGCAGGATGCGCACCACACGCTGGTGAGCCATGTGCAACAAGCACATGGCTGAAAAGATGGGATAAAACTGCCATTTTGAGGGATTTTCAAGGGGTGTTTTGGTCTCCAAATATGGTCAGAAGCTCCCAAATTGTTGGATAGTCAATGAATAAGTTAAGGTCACCTTACCGAGCTCCCAAATATGGCTCTTCCATCCATAGTGTCCTTTTGTGTGACCAAAAATAAATACATGAAGTGTCATCATGCAAGTGTCATCATGAGAGCGCAACATGCAAGTGTCATCATGGATGAAGAAGTGCCAAATTTGGTTATAACAACAACAATTTTCCGACTGAATCTCAAGTGGAACTAAGGGGGTCATAGAGAATGAAAAACACAAGAGCACGACAACTGACTATCAATTCTTACTAGAAACCCACACACGAGTTGAAATCCTTATTAGCTTTGCTCGAGTGGCATGTTCCATAAGGGTAGGACATAACGATTTTCTCACTACGAGGAAGTTGAGGGGTACATAATAAGAACGAACTTATTCCTCAGCTGCCATTAGTCTCACATAGGTTGTAGAAGATTGATTTGAGGTAACGAATCCTAAATCACTACATCACACTCCCCACCCAAGGAAACTGAATAAAATGATTGTTTAAAGGACCCATAGAAGTGGCACCTTGGAAATCAAGAGAATTAGAAAGTATATGCATTTGAATCAACATATAGGATTTGCATTTAGTTTATATTTGCAAAGAAAAAGGGAATGTAATTAAATTATTGTCATGTAAACTATACTAAAGGTGTGTGCATGGATTGAATAAAAAAGAGTAAATAAATAAGAAATAAATGGAATAGGAGCACTTGTAGAGTGCTAGTGAGACTACGAGTTATTTATTTAGAAGACTTGAGTTAAAATGCACATGCACCCACAATTAAGGGAATGGGGACTTAGGATCAGGGGACATCTAAGAGTAAAAAGAGAAACTCATGTGCACCCTCATGTGAAGGTGACACATGGAAGGTGGATAATAGAAAATGGAAAATTAAATCAAAGACTAGTATTGCATGTAAACTAGATGTGTCGTAAGAGAAATTACTATTTAAGGAAGAGGGAAAGAAGGGGAAATACACCCTTATGCACCCTACTGTTGGATGGAGTTCGTAATGGAAAAATTATGAACTAGTTTGACTATGTTGAGTTTGCAAAAGTGAGTGCTTAAGAGATTGGGAGATCTCAAGCTAGGCTTGCACTCCTTGGATAGTGTGTTGTTCTCTATGACCCCTTACAACTTGGGGGACTAGAAGGAAGTAGAGTACTTCTGGTGTGGTAGGGTGGCTAAACTGGGAGTTGGTTAGCATTTTTGGAAGACTGGATTTGGAATTGGGTTGCATTGAATTAAAAAACTTGGGAAACTTCATCAATAGTTGGATCGACCTTTGGAAATTAGGTCCTTTTCATGTATTTTTCTTTTTTTTAGTTGAAATTTTGTAAAGTAATTATTGTTGTTAGAAATTAAATGGTGCATTCTGCATGGAAATATTTTAATAATGTGAATCATATATTCTATGTGTTAAATAATGGTTTAGCTAGGGTCCGCAGGAGGGGCCTTACAACTGGGTTGAAATTAAGGACGCTCTTAACACTGCATGGTTTGTTGCTATAAAAATATCAGATATGAAATATCATAAAGCAATAAGCATACACATGCATGAGGTTTAGTTAAATCCTAAATGGATGAATTTAAAATTTAGACAACTAGTTCCTAATCCTATGGTGTCTTGGAGTCATTAGCTAAAAAATATTTTATGTCAAAGTGGACTAGGAAGGAATTGCAATCTACAACCAAGAAAATATAGAAGGAACAAGCATGCACACACAAACAGTAAAATGCAATTATAAAAAGAGTGACTAATGGACTAGAAATGAACTAAAGAGAGTTTAGGAACTTACCTTGTGTCCTTGTATTGTAGTTGAAGTTTCCGCACCCTCCTTAGCAATGGGGCTTTGGTAGTTGGTCCAGAAAAATCCTCCACAAGCAAGAGAACACTTGAATCTCTCGGTTCTTCCAACCTGGAAATAAGAAATCTGAGTCAGTAACTGAGAATGATAAATCAATCAACCACTAACTAATAATAATCTTACAAAATGAAAGATATATAAATAAATCAAGAGAAAATGATGCTTTGAGATTGAAAGCATTAAGTAGGAAAAATTTGGGTTAGAAACCTCCTTCTCTTGAGTTCACCAAGGTGCCATGGACAAATTTGGTGGCCAATGTTTCCTGGAACCTGCAAAACATATTTCCAAACAAGTGTATTGACTATTACAATCTACAGAGAAGGTGGCAAGGGGCAATATTCATCCACAATAGACAAGAGACACAATAATACTTGAGAGATCAGTAATCTAGTTTTCTATTCACTGCAGAAAATTATCCAAAAGCCCTTTACAATGAAGACCTCACCCTCTTTTATATATAAGAGATGAACAATATCCCTATACCATACTATGAAGGTATGATATTTAAACATGAGTAATAAAGATTAATGGCTGAGATTTTATCTCAATTTTACATTTTTTATAATCTAGAAATTACTATGGAGTGAGTGATTGAATTTCCTGATTGAGCCGATGTACATACAAAAAATTGATAACTGGTAACTTATGTTACAATGTTGGGGTGGCTAGGGATCCCCCTTGGTGGTGTTTCCACCCCACACCAAGTGATAGACATCAAACGTGATGTTGTGGTGAGTGAATGCGCCCCGCATGGAGAGAGTGCACCCTCGTTGGTGAACACATGATAGATTAAGTGAAAATCGTGTTGTGGGGACTAAGAAATGATCACAATATAATTAGGGTCTCATTTCATGAGGACCCATGTCATTACTTTACCCTTTCGGAGTCCCTCTACCATATATTTTAAACCTTAGTAATTTTTAAAATTAAACCTTAGGCTTCCATTTAATAATTCACCATTAATTGGATTTGGGTATTCCCTTGGTCAAACTTTCAATATCAGTCCTTTGATGAGTTTTTTGACCCTTAAAATCATGGTATGCATCAAATCCAATATGAAATCTGATATATTTGACTGCTCCAAATAATTAAATTAATATTTAGGTTATTTTGTTGAAAACTTAGTAAAACTTAACCATTAATAGTGCAATAATCCATAATAGATTAAAATGATATTTGGAGGGGTTCAATTGGCCTCCAATGGCTACATAATGATGAAATACGACAATTGGAAGATCCCATACCGATTGTTGGTCTTGTTGACCAAGTCAAACCTAGGTTTGACCAAGTCAAACTGTCATTAAAGTCAAACTTGGTCAAAGTTTGACCATGATAAAAAATTATATAGAGACTATATCCAAAGCCTAATAGAGGATGAAATCTCACTTAGAATTATAAATATTGAATGACAACTAAGTATAAGATTCTACCTTACACAAGTGATCACTACAGAATAACTGCATAGTATTCATCATAGGATCATACCATAACAAAGTATAAAGTAAATAATTAGTGTCACTACAAGGAAAACACCTTATAGTAAATGTTTTTAGTGTTACAATATTGGTTAAAAATTGTCCAAAAAACCTTCACGACAACATCCGTTTTTGGTAGTGGAGGTTTTTGTGGAGGTTATAATAGATATTCATTATATCTAAAAAAAAGGGCAATCACAAGTTTTAACATATGTTTTTATTTTATTTTGTACTTTATATTTCTATAATGCACACCGATGCATCTTATATAACAAAAATGCAACGATGCGTACAAATAATGCAAACGCATTGGTGCGTATATTATAAATAAAACCCACCAATGCTTATACATGATAGTGACAACACTAGTGCGTACATTCATTTCCAATGCATGGGCCAAATGTTTTAATGCACACACATCGGTGCATATAGTACATTTTACTAGAACTGATGCAATTTCTAGGATGCAATAATGCTTCATATATTTTAATAAAGCACCGATGTGTTTGTATATGTAAATAGACATGTGCAAATATTGTATTGTGCATTGTTGTAGTCGATGCATTTACTTTACCAATACGCACTAGTGCGTTTATTATATAAATAGGCACCTATGTGTATATTATAAAAATTAGCACTAGTGCATATAATATGTAAAGGACATCGATATGTTTATTATGTGAAAGAAAACTGGTGGCTAAAATTTGAATATGTATCAGTTCATGGAATTGAATAAAAGGCACTAGTTAGTTGACATAAATAGATTTAATATACTATTGATGCTGTCGCAGTGAAATTTTCCATGCTGTCACGGTGAAATTTTCCATGTTGTGGATAAGAAAATATAGTTTTTATTTATTTTATAGATTGTTTTGGTGTTGTGGTGAATTTTTCCATGCTACTGATATGTAAATATAGTTTTTCTTTTTTCTTTTTACAATTTTTCAATTAATTCTTCAAGAAACAAATATTTTTATAGTAATATTTAGTCTTATATTTTAGCTATTTTGTTTCAAAGAGGGCGTTGGGTACACCTTTCTTCATAGTCACAATGAAAAAAAAAATTTCATATATTTAATCAATAATGTAACATTTTGTGACATTAGATAATTAAGTTGAAGAAGAAACCAATTTTATCATATGTATGATAAGAATCCAAAATACGGGACAACATAAAGGTCGTTGATAATCAAAATGTCATTTTGACATTGTTACAACTATTGATTTCTTATCCTCATCCAATTGGGGTGATATGTCCACATTACAAAGAATGTTTGTTTTTCACAGATAAAAATTCCAAAATATACAACTTGCAGTAACAACATTCAAATGTATTGGTCATCAATCACCACTTGAAGTGTTGTAGTCACTCAAGCTACTTCCATGCCCCATCTCTTCATCATCTTCAGGGGATGTTCTTCCTGATTGATTTGAAATGCTTTGTTCATTGACTTTATTTCATTCCATAACTTCATGTTCCATCTATGGGTCTAAAAATAAAATGTTACGAGTATATATACATTTATAGATAATATAATATACATAACCGCGTAAATGGAAAAATGTACCAGTTCAACGAGTGAATCATAAACTTCACACATATTTTTGAAACCATTCCTTATGTCGGTCCTCAATAAATCATCTTTTGGCTCCTCTCCATACTTTGTTTCATGTTAGTTTCATATGCCATGACAAAGCACATGTAAAATTAAAGTTTTCTTATCATTTTATTAATTATAAAATAAGGGACATTATAAAACAATATAGATACTTATAAATTGTTCAATTAATCCTCGATACCCCTACATATACTAACAACCATTACTTAATCCAATTTCAATCAAATGATCAGATGACTCTTCATCGTATCTTAACACCTGTTAAAAAATACCCATGTATGATTTTAAATTAATTATTATACTAACATCACAAAAAATAAGAAATATGAAGCAAACCACAAGTACTCACAAAATTTGCAATCAATATTTTTTTCCTTTTCGTCTCGTATGATACGATGAATGGGTTCCATTTTATTTTCATTTCTGCCAGAACAAAACAATTGGAATTTAGTATTTCATGCAATAATTAAACTCTATGTACATTAAAAATAAAACAATGATTACAGATGTTTGATGCACGTTGTTGTTTCGATGGCTCCCCTTACGATGTGGTTATGTTCATTTCTTTGACCATCTCATGGTACACCTTTTTTGACATCCCTACTGGCATATTTCAGATATCACATTGTTCTTCCTCTGGAAACGAAAATGATAAATATTTATATGAAAATAAGCATAGAAAAAATATTAACAAAGTAGGTTTTGTATTGGTACGCACATATTAAAGAAAAACATTTTTACTAGTAACACCTTTTAAAATATTCTTTTTGTTATTGTATGTTTTTGCCATTGCAAGTCTCACAGGTCTTAGTGCCGATTGCTCCATAAATGCTTCCTGTAGTTTATTTATAACCCGATTCTTAGAGTCATTGGATTGATTTTTGTACTATAAATGAAAAGATTCTTTTCACTATACCCCTCAAATTTTTGTAAAACTTCCCCCCCCCTCTCATTAACTTCCAGCACCACTCCATTTGAATTGATGACCAAGTCATCATCATTTACATTCTTCTTAATTTTTATCATTTTAGGGAATCCTATTTCCTTGCTCTCTATCCTTGCACAACATTCAACAAATTTGAAATCCAAACTTTGAATTCCATATAATTCTTCAGTTTGTAATAACTTCTTAAATGTTTTTTGCTTTTCTTCACTCATATTAAAATCAATCTTATAAAGTTTCCTTAAATTTTTTATTTGCATATCATACATAAACCAATACACATCATTAAAACATCTAGATAATTCCAATATATTGCTTTCATATTAAAATTCTAACAAACTTACCATGTTATTTGTGTTGGATGTGTAATTTCCCTCTCTCTGTTCTCTGTGATTTTTATTTTGTGATCTTTTATGGGCCATCTTTTGTCAATGAATGCCTTGCATAATGAAACACATAAATCATAAAATAATTTTTTATACAATAAGTAAATAATTTCAGGTAAAAATGTATTCGAGACAAACGGTGCACAAATTACAGAAAAAATGCACCAGTGCGCAATTGATCATAAAACACACTAGTTTGTAATCTATGTATATTACTCACCATAAATTGTTTTTATTTTTTAATAAACAAATTCAAACCATGCATCTTATAAATATGAATGCACCAGTGCATCATTTATGTACAATGTGCACCGAAAACTCCGTAATCATTTTTGAAAAAAATTATGATGGGGACAGTTCGGCTTCGAAGTGAAATGCATTATGATCTCGATCCAAGAGAGACCAAAAGCCCCATATACTAATATATAACCAATAAGTTTACATTGGTGAAAATCAAATCTTATTTTGAAATAGAAAAATAAATAGAAAACAAAAGTTAAGAAAGAAGAACCCTAGGGTTTGTAGTGATGAATATAAATCTAAAGGAAGAATAATGCAAGGGCTTGCAACATTATAGGTAAATCTTATATTCTCTATATTCTTCAAAGAACCTATAAAAATTATGTCATTTTTCAATTGTATAGAAGGAAAACTTACTTGAAATGTCTCCTTCGTAGAGTTGTATGTGTCCACGGTGATCCCTTACAAAATTTATCTTCAAAGAAATCTCTTTCCAAACTCTTCTCTGGTAAACCTTTCTTGCATAAGTCACTCCTCAAAGTTTTGACCAAAAACGGTTTAGGGATTGTCGTTTTTATTTTATTTATAATCTCACCATATTAAAATTTAATTCTTGCTCTTTTTTTTTCATTTGATATTTAGGCTAATCGATGATAAACATGGATATCATTTTTTTTAATATTTTTTAAATATGGATTTCGGTGTGCAACTCATAAAAATATCGCACCAGTGTGCTATAGTTATACAAGCGCACCATGTAATCTGAAGTAAAAGTCAACATTTATATTTGCACATTTTTTTCAAAATAGTCATGCACTAAGTAGTTAATATCACACCGGTGTGTATTCACATGACATAAGCACATCAATTACATTGAAAGACAAAAAAATACAGGCGTAAACTTCCACAATAAATAGTTTGTGGAGGTTTGTCCTTTGCAGAGGAACTTGCGATTTTTTTTTATTGGTACGCATATTTAAATGGCACACCAATGCGTATCTATATTTATGACACACCAGTACACTATAAATTTTTGGGCGCACCGATTACAATATATAAAAATAGAACATAGCCTATTTCCTAGTTTATTTTTTAAAGAGCGAAGATATGTATTGATTGTATTCTTCAATCAACTATAGGGGAAAAAAGAGCAATAAATCAATTGGTCGATTCTTCAAATTCCATTTCATTTCATATTGTTCAAAGTTCAAGTTCTCTATTTCTGTAATCAGTATGTGCATATTTATTTATATTTGATTATATATTTGAATTTAAGTTATTTTTTCGTGTGCATTTGAATAATTGTGCATTGCCTTTTGTAGGATCTTGATTCTGGATCAATTTCGTATGAACATGATATTCCACCATTGCCAAAAAGACGCAAGGTCTTTTCTGGTTCAACATACCATAGGTAGATGATTGTTGGAAGCCAACAACCCTCAGGTTTAACTTGAGGGTATGCAAGTTCTTTTCATCCAAAAGACAACCTCACCATCCAATCATGAACTACAAATCCTAAAGAATATATTTAAGGAGTGTCTTCAGAATCTTTGATTCTGAAGTTACTCCCAATAAGGAATTCCTCTAAGCAGAGTTGTTAAAACAAATGCCAAGAACCTGATTATGTTTGATCATTTTTCTGATGAATTATTCATGTGTTAATTATATACGATTTTATGAATGTTAATCTAAGTTAAAATTTTGCATCTCCTAAAATCTATATTTCAAGTTTGGCTTAAATCAAAGAATCAATCTTATTGATACACATTGTGAAATTAATCTTTTGCTGTAATTTATTTGGCCAATGACCCTTTACAATATTTAGCAACTCATACATTTTCTATACTTTTCACAAAATTGTTAAGGGTATTCAAATTGAAGGATAGATAAAATGTTTTTATATAATGGTGTATGGAATGAATATTAATTTGACATCACCCTCATCTTATGCCTTTATGTATCAATATTTATCCTATCTTTGGATGATCCTCATGTTTGAGTTTGATCATGATTCATTATTAAATCGTTTACCAAGGTGATCGATGATCATATATCCTATGTCACAATATATACCAAAGTTTAGATCTCATGGTTTAAAGTTCACATGATAATATATCAAGATTTCTGAAAATCAATCAACACTAACTCTTAGATTTGACATGTTGTATTAATCCAAAGCATTGATATGTTATACCTTTTAATGATTATAGTTTATGATTGCCACCTAATCTCTGCAAGTTTATAGATGTCATGTAAGTTCCATGTGTTGTATTCCCACGATCTCCAAATGAATCATAACATTTATTGTCTTTGTAAATTGAAAACCTCCCCTAGTTCATGAAACTCATTAGCCTTAGTTGCTTGGGGAAATATCGAGTATTCTATGTACTTGCTCAACATGGAGGCGATTTTCGTTCTGGTAATTTTTTAGGGTTTCAGGAAGATTTTATTTCACTACCCTATTGAGCCTTTGATTTGGTGTTCACCTTGCGAAATTCACCTCTATTTGATGGCCCCTCTTATGCGTTTTGAATTATGTGGGATTGAGTACCTAGACATTTGTGATGAATGTGTCAAGACTGTAACAAAAGATGGATGGTTTCCCTTCTTACAAAATTTTTCTGGGTTTAATGTTGTAGTCATGATGTCATTTTCCCTATCCTTCGATGGTAAAAATGCTCGTATTGGTGAATATTTTTTTTTGTAAAGTAAGAGATTGTATTACTAAAACAGAGTTACATAACGGAAAAAACCAGTGGCTCGACTGGTAGGATGTCAGCATAACTTAAATTCCCAACCCAAACATATAACAATAGATTTTTATCCATCCCAAACCTATTACAAAGAGTACTGAGTGAAGTCAGAGCCCAAAATTGCTTGATAGCATAAACTACTCCCCCAATCCGAACATAGAACAGAGTTCCAAACATTCCAAAATTATTACAGAAATTACAGACTTTAAACAGTAGATCGAAACACTTGTCAACAAAACACCAAATTCCCATAGCCGACCATAAGGTGCAGTAACCCGCCAGAGCCATAATTGACACTAAAATGACCTTTAGAGCCTGCCAGAGAGAAACAACAACATAATTCAAAGAAAAACTATTACCCAGGACCAAGGCATCCAAGAGGAGTGCCTCAAATTCTAGTCGTCGACCGAGGAGCAGGGTTGTGAATGGGACAAACAGGACATGGGAAACCTGGTATAGTAGCATCAGTATGAACAGGAGCACGATGGGAACTTGCAGCCATATATGGTCCCAGGGCCAAAGGAGGCTGGATGCCCAATTTTGCAGTAATAAGGTCGATTTTCTGGTTCATAAGAGAGCACTCCTGGTTGTGAGCTTTCCATGCACGAACAGGCTCCATATCCCCGACAACTTTATTTTCGCATTCCATAAGAACATAAGCGAGCAGTCCCTTGGTAACCCAAAAAGTAGCCAACATACGGTCGTAGGCAGAAAAATGCCACGTAGTATTTCTAGGTTCCATTACCCATTCGCCCATTTCGTCCCCCAAATCACCACCAGACATTTCCTTGACTCTTTCCCACAGGTCATGCTCAACCCGTTCCAACTGCTCCTTGATGACCCCAGGGATACGGTCATAGAAGAAGCTAACGGCCGCCAGATCCTTACGCTGTTCTCGCCTAACATGGGCCTTTCCCTTTTTGGGGTCACGACGAAGCTTCTTATCCTTTTGCTTAAGAAATGCCATAACAGAAGTCCCAGAATCCCTCACCCTACAATTCTAGAAAACAACTATGAGATTGGCAGAACTAATAGCACCACTTAAGCAAGAAATCGTCCCGATGCAGAAAAAACCATTGTTTTGTCTTCCTTTTATAGCGATTTCTAGCCAAATTCCCATGAGAGTAGCAGGGTTAGCCGTCTTAGGAGCATTAAAACTCATGATTTTGGCCAGACCTTACTCTGATGTGATCCACAGGGTTACTGATGTCATCCTCATGACCGAGGCTTGTTCGTATGCTCCTGCTATTATGATTTGGGGTAGGCTGTACTAGTTCATCCCTGCGTGAATTTAAGGAGCAGGGGATCACAGTTCCTGAGTTGAAGCAAAGGGCCTCTTGCAAGCTGTCCATCATAGGAGAACCAGGTGGCTGGGATTCAGTATTGATGAGGGTCCTCGTGTCTCGAAATCCCCGCGATCTCACATGAGTGTCCTCTTCTGCCAACATGGCACAGCGGTGGGACCATCGACAATCCCAAAGGAGTTTAGGGGACTTGCGTGGATATGACTGGGATCATAGACCCCAACGTAATCCAAGAGGTCCGCCACCCTATTCCCATCTCTGCGAACATGGCTAAAAGACCAGGCGAGGGTAGTGCTGAAAAACGTTGCTAATAGTTCCACCCTGTAGGCAAGGCGCCAGTTGTCCGTTACCTTGGTGGGAGGTTTTCCATTCTGGAGGTTACGAGCAAGTTGGATGATGAGGCGAGAATCCCCTTCGAAGGTGATAGGGGTTAAGTTGAGTTGGATAGCCAGTTGACAGCCAGCTAGGAGACCCTCCATCTTAGTGGCGTTATTTGTGTCCTCCCCAATGCTGCCAAAATACACCTGAATAATTTAACCTTGCCAATTGCGAATGACTCAGGAAAATCCTGTTGGTCCTGGGTTTCCTTGCGAAGCACCATCAAAGTTCAACTTAAAAGAGCTAGTATGGGGGGTCGTCCAGTAGTCGGGGATTTTCAGAGCGATGGTCCCTTTAGTCTTTCGACTCTAACTTTGGGTGTATTTACTGATGCCCCAAGCCGCTAGTATTCGGTGCTCTGATTCACCGACCTCCTAGTCTTTGTCATCCCATAAGGTGACGCGGGCGGTTTCCTGGACATACTTCTCAATCTTAGTCCAAATGCAATCCTGAGTATAAGTTTTATCCTGAAAAATCCTCCTATTTCTTTCTTTCCATACTTCCCACATTAAAAAACCGGGGAAGGAATTCCAAAGAGAATTAACAATGGGATTCGAGAATGCTTGAGGGTCCCAATTCTTGATGGTACGCTGAGGGTCTCCTCTACAGTGGTTGTACCTTCGGAAAATGTCGGCTCCTCTATCCCAAAGGGGGGTGATGAAAGGGCACCCATCGAGTAGGTGGGATAAAGTCTCCTCGTTTTGCAGGCATAAGGTGCATTGAGAAGGGCCTATGATATTATGTTTTTGGAGATTATCCCTTGTCAGAATTTTTTGACAGTAAACTAGCCAAATGAAGGTGGTGACTTTGGGCCAGGGATTGGTTGTCCATATATTTGTCCACGTCTCATCTTGAGGAGCATTGGGCATGGAATTCCAGAGGTAATAAGCTCCCTTGGTATTAAAAATGCCCCTCGTGGAGTGACCGCATCAAAGTATATCAGGGCCTTCCTGTGATTTGATACAACGTCCCTGAATGATGTCCCAGATACGCAGCCAGTCTTCTTTGGAGATTCTCTAGGTCCACCAATTTTGGTCATGCCATTCTTTATAATCATTGGTGTTGGGATCAGGTTTCCCGTACTGGATGAGCTTGGTGAGGCTCTCCTCTCTACAATTGGCCTGATTGATCGCCATATTGTCCAGACTAGAGAGTTTCAGAGATTGTTGCCATGAATACTGCCAAAAATTTGTAGACTCCCCATTCCTGACTTCCTCAAAACTATAATCCTGAATAATGCTTCGATTTTGTCGGGCATTTTTCCAAATGGCATATCCTGGGGTTTCCAAATTGAAATAGATCAGGTCTCTCTACAAAAAATTGGGAGCATACTTCACATGCCATAGTTTGGCCCAGGGAGCTGTTGGTTGTGGAGCCAGATCTTCTAGTCTCATAAATGATATTGTATCAGCCGTGTTTGTACCCCAGTTCTATATGATATGTAGGTGGACTGTACACTCACCCCAGCGGGGGGGTGTGGGGGGGCATCGCCAGCTGTTTTGCGGGCCCATGGTTTTGGGTATCCCGTGGTATTTTCCCATTGTATTTCCCTTATAAAAGAAGGACATTGTAATACGGCTAGTGTAGATGTATTAGGTTTTATGCATTGTATAGATCCTTGAGATCTGGAGAGAGACTGTAAAAACAGAGAAGAGGAAGTGCAGCGGTTGTGCTGCAGGTTGTATCCCTTCGACTTGCTGGACGGTAATAATAATAAGGACTGGCAAATTCAGTGTGGACGTAGCCCAAGTTGGGTGAACCACGATATATTTGTGTCTCTCTTGTAATGTGTATGTGTGATTATATTTGCATTTCTGTTTATTGTTATTGCTCTGCGATCCTGTTTTTCAAACAGGAGCCGTTGTAGATGAGACCCAGTTCCACCAAATTTTAGTGGCAAGAACTTGACTCTTTTTCTCCAGATCTCTTAGGCCGAGGCCCCCATGAGAATTAGGAAGACATAAATTCTCCCAGTTGAAAAGAGCCCATTTGTGTTGTTCAACCTTCCCGCCCCAAAGGAAGTTGTGCTGAATAGTACAAAGTCCCTTGATGACCGATTTAGGCGCGGCCATAACCGAAAAGAGATAAATCGGCATAGCTTGAATCACATATTTGATCAGGGTGACTCTGCTGGATAAGTTAAGAGGACGTAGAGTCCATCTAGAGAGTCTGCGTTTAATACGATCAAGAAGATCCTCCCATGAGACTTTCTTAATGATGCTAAAAGCTAGCGATGCGTCGAGGTATTTGGATGGAAGGGAGCTCCCTTGGAAGCCAAGAATGCGGTTAATATTCATTTAGTTAACCTTTGGGGTATTGAAGTATAAGATTTTGAGATTTTTCACGGTTGACCTCCAAGCCAGAAGCATTAGCAAAGGTGGAGAGAATAGTCTTCAGAGAGGATGCTTCCTGGACCGAGGGGTGACCCATTAACATCGTGTCATCTACAAATTGTTGGTGAGTTTGCACATCAGCCCCCGGGTGAAGAGCCAACCCTTTGAGTTCTCCCTGCTGGGATTTGGCTTTAATCGTTCTCCCTAAGCCTTCCACCATAAGGATAAAGAGGAAGGGGGAGAGGGGGTCGCCTTTCCATATGCCTCGAGTAGGACTGAAAGTGCTTGTAGGAGGACCATTGAGGAGAATGTAGAAGAAGGACGATGAATTTAGATTCATGATCCATTCAATCTAATCAGGGCAGAAACCAAAGGCTCTCAACATTTCACGCATGAACTTCCAACTTAGTTTGTCACAATATTTTGATATATAGAGATTTAGAAGCATGCCAGGATTTTTGGTGACTCTTAATGAGTGTAAAACCTCATGAACCAATATGACACCTTCTAAAATCTGTCTTCTATTCACAAACACCGATTATTCCAGAGAGATCAGGCTGGGAAAAATGGGCTTCAACCGATTTGCCATAACTTCTGTGATAATTTTGTAGACAACATTACATAGAGCAATAGGTCAAAACTTACTAGGAGAGTCAACCCCATCGAATTTGGGGATGAGAGTGAGGAAATTTGCATTGAAAGCTCTGAGAACCTTTCTGGTTTGTCTTGAATCTTCCACAATCAACTAAACTTCATGCTTGATCAGGTCCCATAAATAATGAAAAAAGTTGGTGTTGAACCCATCCTGGCTGGGAGCTTTACCTGCTGCCATTTGATTTACAACCTCCTCAACCTCCAGCAGCGTGATAGTTGCGGTTAGGAGGGAATTTTGATCAGCATAAACTAAAGAGGGAATATGTTGGGTGATCTTCATAATATCAGCAGCACGGTTAACCCTGTCTTCCTTCATGATGGTTCCAAAGTAGTCCACCAAATATTCTTCCATGGTCGTCTTATCTTCAATATAGGCTCCATGGGTAGTCTTAAGGCGGTGAATTCTATTACTTTGTCTATTTTGGATCACCGAGTGGTGAAATTTTTTTGTATTGCGTTCGCCTTCCTTGAGCCATTAGTTTCTAGACTTTTGTTTCCAGTAGATCTCTTCCTGCCGTTCATGTGAATTGAGTTTGAGGATGGTAGAATCCTCAAGGTGTCTTAACTTAGCATCATACCCTGTAGCCATGCCTTTTCCTTGTATTTCATCTAGTTGACCGATCAGGGCCTTTTTGACCTAAAACATATTCCCAAATTCTTCTCTATTCCAAGTACGGATCTTGGCTTTGAGGTATTTTAATTTATGTTGGAATTGGTACATCCTTGTACCTTCAATGGGTGGAAAACTGAGCCACCACTGGGAGACAAGGGATTTGAAATCACCGTGCTCCAACCAAAATTGTTCAAAGCGAAAAGGTATTTTGGTAGGAGGACCCACGCCTCCCCATTGCAGACTAATAGGCCAATGGTCAAAGCCCGCAGACGGGAGGACTAATGAGTGGAGATAACCACTGCAATTGAGAATCCCATATGAGACCAGGAACCTATCAAGCTGAGAGGCGACGTGGTGCTCACCTCCACGTTTATTATTCCATGTAAACCAGCCATTGGTAGTCTCAATATCTATAAGATTCTGAGTTACAATAAAGTCAAGAAAGGCTTCATTTGCTCCTCCTAAGCTTCGTCTGCCACCTTTTTTTCCCTATAGCGTGGTAATTAAATTGAAATCCCCACTGATGATCCAAGTATTTCCATCCACCCACCTTGCCTCCCAATCAAGTGAGTCCAGGAAAGCTTGCTTCAGAGGATAAATACTCATCCCATAGACATTGGAGATAGTTCCTCTGATTTGAGTTTGAAGAACATGAAAATTTTCCGAGAGGATTCCCCTCGCAGCCCAAAATTTTGAGATAGACACAACTTCTGGGTTCCAGAGAAACGCTAAACCCCTAGCCATACCCTGGGAATCAATAGTCATTGTATCACATCCCTTCCATATTTGTTTCCCAACATCCTTCATTATATATCAGAAGCACATTTAGTTTCCTGTAAGCAAAGAATCCGATGGTTCTCCTTCTTTACCTTATTTTTCATAGTCTTGATCTTTCGGGGGTGATTCACCCCGCGGATATTCCAGGAGATGAAATTCATTGGGTAACCTGATTACCTTCAAAAAAGGCTGCCCAAATTGTCGGATATTGACCAGATTCAATGAACTTACTACCAATATCAGCAATCCTTTGTTTGTTTGTTTTCCTACCTCTCTTTTCACCATCTTCCGGTTGTTTTCGATTGGTTCTTTTTAAAGGTTCCTTACCGATCCCAAGAGGGGGAGAGGCACCAGGTTTAAGGATTGCCTCCTTAAGAAATTTGAGTTGTCTGCGAGAGACATAACCCTTACCTTTTTTGCTGCATTTGCGTTCAATTTCATCAAGGTCTAATTCCCTAAGGTCCATGTCCTCTGCCTCCTCACATTGATCTTCCTCCATATAGACAGATTGGTCAGTCGGATCAGTATGGTATTTGAAAAGGCTGTTCGTGGAAGCCTCCGCAGGAGTGAGATCCTTGCCAGGGGCCTTTTCCAGGGGAGTCGGGTCTTCTTCAGCAGTAAAAAGGGTTTGAAATCAGTTGGTAGTAGCAATCGATCGATGTGCAGGATGATCAGGGTGCGAATTGTGGGCAGTCTTTTTCTTGTTCTTGACCAGTGTGAATCCATCGGGATCATGACCATCCGGAGGCACCACTTTAGGATCCATTTTTTCAGCATTTTGCAGGAAGTTCCTACTGAAATGGACGTGAGAATGATAACGCCGACATCAAAATGGGACATTTTCGTAATCCAGTAGCTTGATCCATTCCTCATCATCCCATGAGAGGTTAATCGCTTCCGGCAGTTCCTTTGATAGGTTCATATAAACACAAATCCATGCATAAGATGTGTAGCGTTGCTGTTTGGTGAGTTCTGCAACTTTCACAAATTTCCCCAGAGTGTTAGCTATATCCTTCAAGATATCCAGATCCTAGTATTCATAGGGAAAAGAGTAAAGTCGGATCCAAACCGGGGCAATGCTCATATCCTCCATATCCAGGTTAAATCTTTCCTTCCAAGGGATGAGATACAATCCTGAAGAAAAAAGGAAATAAGGTCCACCCTCCAAATCCCTATATCGATCCTCTCGGTTAAATAATATGATAGTGAAGAAACCCTTAGAACCCAGCTGAAGGTCGTAATTCCCTTTAGGGTTCCATGAAGTTTTGATCCATTTCATAAGATCTTTCTCCTTTGGACAAATTCAAATAAACTTACCAATTAGGGATTTCTCTTTCCAGAGTTCAACTTGTTCTCGCAGCTTCTTAGATTTGATTTGAAGAGTAGGGATCTTTGCAGATTTGGGAATACAATCCCCAAGTTTCTGTTTCTTCCCTGGAGGGTCCTTGTAGCTATATCCCTTGCTAATTTCCTCACTGTATCCTGCTGCCGGTGCCTTTGGTGTTCCATTCGAGGAAGGGACCTCCAAGGAGGACTGCAGAGGGGGAGTCCCCCACCCCATGCGGCGCCATCACGCCGAGACTGGGCACACCAGGACCAGAGTGGTTGGGCAAGTCAAGCGAGATGCAGAAAAAACCCTAAACGACAAACTTCAAGCCGCACCCAATTGTAGAGCTCCCAGATTTCTTCAATTCTCCAAAAAGTCAGTGATCCTCGAATTGGTGATATTGATATTCACGTGAATGAAGAATTTATCTCACAGTAAACCCAATTACCTATGGACGACGAGAGATGGTTAAGGTAAAACAGATGAAGAGTCAAGCGTGGAAACAATCCTTGGTCAATTATGAGCAGCAAATCGAATCCAAGTATGGTTTCCATTCACGTATGATTAAGAAGCAATGGCTATCTCTCCTTGAATTGATCATGAGGTATGTTACTTGTGAGGATCATTTTTCTCATACCCATTATTACCATCTTAGGTTATTGCTGGTATTCAAAGGGAAATCTCTTAATATGCCTTTCTATTTCCTCAATAGTCTTCAAAAAATGGCATATTTATTTCAAAACAATACGACTGATAGGGAGAGAAGTCTATTCCACCATGGTTTAGTTAAAATTATTGTCCTACATAAGTTGTCTTAGCTTGGTAATGATTGGGATTCATTTCTCACTTGCAATAACTTTGGGGTTAATCAAGAGTGGCCTCAGCGTAGACCGAAAAATAGATGCAGGCGTAGAGGACATGCTACAGAGGAACCAAGCCAATATTTAAAGGATTATAGTGATGGGCTTGCCTCAGTTAAACCCTCTTATGAATTGTCTCCTCGGGTTGAAAATGTGTATACCTAATTAGAAACAGAGAATCCCTTACCTTCTAATTCAAACGAAGATCTAGATTATCAATTTTTGATAGAGACTATTAGTTGGTCTGACCATGAAGGTCAAACAAGTAAATCCATGAGTGATAGAGCGACTCGAAGGATGACTAGAAGCATGACTTCTACTCTATTGGCTAGAAGAAACCTACAGGATGACAATGCCCCCATTATTGAACTTTGTGATTCCAAAGATAATCAGGGAGGAAGGGATTTGAATGATCAAATAGACCCTAAATTTTTATATGATCTACCTCTGAAACTAGATGTACAAATGCATAAGATGTAGCTCATTCCATTCAATCTAATCAAGAAGTGGATCGAAATCTAGGTAAGACAGATAATCTAGCCCAAGCACAAAGCGATCAAACCAAGGAGTAATCTATTAAAGAAACTCAAGTGCAAAGAATTTTAGCACTAGAAATAGAGCTTAAAGAAGTAGAGTTAATTAGTGCCATCATGAAGGTTAAAATTGTAGGCCTCAAGGCCGAATTAGTTACCTGGGTTGATAAATGGACAGGTATAAAGGGTAGAAAGGATGAATATAAGTCCCTTAGGATTACTCTATTCATAAAAAACAAGAAGCTGCTCAAACAGAGTAGGCTCAACAAAAAAAAAAGAAAAAAGAAAAAAGATTCTTAAGCTCAAGGCTAAATTAATTGAAGCTAGAAGAGCCACTCCAGTCTAGGTGTCATTCGAGCCTATGCATAGGGATTGATTTTTGCAAATCATTAATATTTAGTTTTGACCAGTTTTGATTATTTTGAATATCTACAAGGATTATAATCATCAACAAATATAGGTAAATTTTATCATTATGCATCAGTCTTTGATTAAGTGTGTTGATATGAGGATACCTACAGAATCAAAGATTTTGTAGGAATCCTTATATTATTTTATTTTCTGCAAATGCTTAATCATTGATTACATTTCTTAATATGGTCCTTGAATTGTTACAGGTGTGTTGAAGCCTCGAATGTGATGGAAGTACCCCAGGAAACAACGTAAGGGAGATAGCCCAGCCTAAGGCTTCGAATAATCCTACGCAAGGATTACCCTATCCTCAAGCTGTTTGGTATAACTAAATCTGACAGGTTTTACGACTCTGTTAGCCGCTAAGCGATGGTTGCTCCTCAAAGATGAGACTTTGAATCATGACTGAAACTAGATCCTAAATGCAAACCTAACTTAATGTGTAATTTATTAAATGTGACTGTGATAACCAGTTCATGTCAATCTACCAATCTATGATAAATGATAAAAATAATCATCTAATAGAAATAACAGAATGGAAACAAAAATGTTTTTTTCATAAACTGATTATTGTAAAGGGAAAAATCAATATTTTAAATTAGTATCCAATTGAACATTAGAGGTTATGCAATGATTAAAACTTGAAAAAAAATCAAGAATTCTGATCATCACAGATTGAAAATGACTCATGCTGCAATTGAAAGTAACTTATGAGGTCTAAACATAGGCAACATAATGTGAATATAAGATGAAAATCAACATATTCTTAAAATAAATTACAGAAAACAAACCAAATTCAATTTATTAAATAAACTGATGAAAAACATACAGAAGATCTCCAGATCCAATGAACTAGCTTGCTAAAAAATCAGAGTACCATCCACTGATCCGAATAACAAACTGTATGCATAAAAATGCATAACAATTTTATATTGCAGAGAAAGAAAGAAATTTGTTTCTCTTGAGATACTCCCCCTCTCAGATCATAGAAGGTAGGTATTTATCCAAAATAAATGATAGGAGAAGATAAGATCAGTTTCCCCAATTGCTGAGCTAACTTGCTAAGTTGTTCCATTTAGCAAATCCGTCCATGAGAAAAATCTAGGAAATTCCGTTTTGAAAAACTAGTCAGAACTCCCAAATGATGAACTTTTTGAGGATTCTTCACATGGAGTAAGCTAATAGAGCATATTTTGCACAAAACACATGTCTCGGATTTTCCAAATTCATCTTCATCACTCCAGAAATCGCATCCAAAGATCACTGCTTTCCACTTGGCACGTTTTGACCGCTCCAAATTTGGTATGTAAATTCTTCAGTTTGACTCCTCCAAATACAAATCCAATCCTATACAATTCAAAAGATAAATTAAAATATCATTCCAAATGTAATGAAATAAATCCAAGTTAATAAAAAACCATTTGCAAACCAAAATATAATGAAAATAAACAAATCTGATCCAAATCCGAAATCGACTGTTCAAACAGATTTTCAGGGTATTTAAGCTATTCAATTGGAAAAAATAATCTTCCCAAATCATTCCTCATCCTTCCATCTTTTCAACGAGCTATCTCGGGCTTGATTTGGATTTATAAATCTCAAGATATTGCTCCCAGAAGTTGAGACTAAGCAACCGTTGATTTCATTGTTGGGTGAATTGTGGCCATTGATCTAACAATTAAATCCATTATCCCATACTAATTATTTTCCAAAAGAATAAAACCAAAACAAAATCCAAAATCATATTCCCAAAATATCGGAAATCAAATATCGGGAGGAAGATTAGGAAAATGAAATTACCAAAATTTACCGACCTGAAATTAAATTAAATATAACATAAGAGAAACTTAGGGTCTGAAAAATTCGGTTTAATCACCAAATTTAAAGGTTCCGCAATCCGCAAAAATGCATAAGAAATGATTTAGAAGCTTGAAAAAATGCAAAATTTTAAAATACTGAACAAGATAATGAAATAACAATGGAGAAAAAATTAAAAGGAAAATCTATAAATATTTACAAAGGAAAATAAAATCCACTATCGGGAAAATATAAACCTAAAAGTAAAAACCAAAACAATTTACAAGTTAATTCTTAAGAAAATAAATGTTGGAAACAAGTTACGTATATAGGGAAATAATCACTCGTATAATATATGAGAGTTAAATCAATCTCATAAATAGGTTTCTAACATAATCATTTTCCAAGAATAGAATACAAAGAAAAGAATAATAATATTTCCTTTTGCACAATAAGAAATGAAAAATCCTTTTAAATTGCAAAAGGGAAAAATATAAATTGTATTTTCAAGATCAAATTAGTTTATTGAGAATGAAAGACTTATCCGCAATCAAACTAATTTTACATTCGTGAATATTGAACTTTAATCCCACTAATTCCCAAATAATCATAAAACAAAAACTCATGGAAATTAGAGATTAGAGAAATTAGAACTCCTACAAACTAAAACATGTGTTTTTCTTTATTTTTCACAAAATCAAATTGTGTATAAATAGATTTAATAAAATACACAAAGTAATTTAATGAAAGTCAAAGCATGACCATGAATATTTAAAATATTTTAAACAAGCTTAATTTAAACATTAAAAATATTAAACTAATATAAGCAAACAAACCAAAAGACTAAGATTATTTACAATATTTATATTATGATTCTAGGCATGAAAAAGTGAAAATAAAACTCCATAAAGCTGAAATATCAAACAAATGCAATATCTAAACTCATGGGAGAAGAAACCATAAGATCAATCAAAATCCCAGAATGAAGGTAATAACCAACCATCATCTCGAATGATTAGTTTGTGTAGGGAAGACCAAATCTAGGTAGGGAATGTGAAGGACAACATGGTAATTTAACCACCAAGACCATGGAACCAACTCAAATGAATAAAAAAGCAAATACAAGCTAGAGATCAGTGAAAATTGAAACAATCCAAATAATATAAGATATCTAGGAAAATGATCAAGTCAAAGCTGAACTACAAAAAATAAAAATCCAAACAAATAAGAAATAAAAGGGGCTCCCATCTTATGTTTAAGATGGGATCTGTTGTGCATACAACAAATGGTGACTATACTGGGCGAAGCAGTTATCTCTGCCTTGAAAAGATAACAGTTATACATTTATAAGGAGATGAAAGAGGGCCTTTCCCAAATTCATCAATCATTGAATTGCCAATTCTTGGGAGAACGCTAGCCCCGATGTTTCTCATTCCCTAGGGATAAGACCTAAGTATAGTTCCCTCTTCTTCTTCTTTTCAAAATTCCAAAATTTTATATTTTAAATTTTAAATAATACAAACAAATCAAATCTAGAAAAACCCTAAAAATAAAATATAAAATATAAAAAATCCAAAAACTTTGTATTATTGAAAAATCTAATCCATTGAATGTGACTCACCCCCTTGATTTTATGGTCAATCTTCAAGGGCGCCATCCTCATGTGGCTAGTCTAAGATATCTATGGTTCTTGTGCAAATATACTTTTTTTCCAGGTTTGATATGACAATTATATCCATCTAAATTCAACTTTGAAGTGCCATACAAGCTAAAGACATGGTTCATCAACAACCATAATCATTTTGGTCTTCATCTAGTGGTTTGAGTTGGACTTATTGATGTTTTGGAGGGCTGGTTAGGGCATAAACCATGCTACTACAACCATAATTGCGGGTCTGAAACATCTTGCTACAACCATACATTCGCCTTGAACTTTACCAACTTCATCTAAAATAAGAGGTACAAGTCTTACATTGGTTGGTTAAAGGTAAGAGGTAATTTATTCATGATATTCAAGGGTTGAGACAAAGTTTTCAATAAATTTATTGGTCTTGGTCTTGTATTGAATTTTTTGGTATATTTTGATAACAAGGTAGTGCTATATATTATTGATCCTAACCTCCTAGTCTTTTGCATGGTCATTGACTACTTTACTGAATATCTTATTGGCTCCATAAGGCACTAGTTGATTAATATAATAGGAGGGTTTTTTTAGAAGTAGAGTTGTTCTTGTTCTTGTTCTTCACGGGGCTACTCCTATTCTCATTTGGGAAGCCTCCCATGTCCAAAGGAGTAGGAATAAAGGGAGAGGAGAGTGCTTTGTGGTTACAGTGGGTGCATCCCCTAATTAGTTGCCAATCTTAGCATCGATCTTCGTGACCTTTCAGAATGGTGCTAATTTGTGTGGTAACACCTTCCATTATCATCCTTGAATAGATTGTAGACTAGATTTACTTCATATTTATTTCAAAATAATTCATGCTTATGGAGTCGCTTGGCTTGGAATAAGCTCAAAAAAATTGGGGAAAGGATTGGAAAAGCACAACAATGGTTCCATTCGTGTTTTCTTAATAATGTATTTTATTTCTGATTTTAAATATGCTTTAACCATCAAAAATAAGAAAATAATAGGATTTTTCTTAATTTACCAAGATAAGGATACAAATCCGCTAGATATTTGAAAAGCCAAGATTAGTATATAATGGAGAAAGAACAAGTACAAAAAAATATAAAAAATATTTTTATAATTAAAAAAAATAGAGTTAAGAATCAAAACCATTCAAGAATCATAACAATAGAACTATAAGCTATAACAAAAAAATAGAGATCCCATGCATATCACTATTATCCATGTGTGTACCATACAATAACTGAGAATTTGATAAGTGATAACCATCATTGATAATTGATAATTTGGAAGACCATTGTAGCATAAGCATGAAGCACGTCATAGAAATGTTTTTGTTAGCCACATCCACATTTCATATCAACAATAAACAAAGTGGGTTTCTTGTAAGCTATGTCAAGACTAAATAATAGTTTGGGTGAATTGAGCAACAACATATCACATAGGGATAGATTAGACCTTAACAACGTATCTTTACCATAATGATAGAACAAACCTTTAGAGCAGAACTTGATAGAGTGGGATTTGATAGAGCAGACCTTGAGAGAAACCCTTGGTAGATCCAACATCAGGACTAGATATTGACATAAGGATACATCATACCATGACCAAAGGTTTACAGCCTTAACATTTAGGTGTTAAGGATAGATCATGTTGGAATATTTAAAACCCACAGCTATGTCATTTAATACCTTAGTAGCATTGATTAATCATTTTATGATTAATTCCTTAGTATTAGACTAGATAGTTGGCATATGAGTCATTGTGTGGACCAAAAGAAATCTTTGGGGGGACCACAAGCCTTATTGGTGTGGACCACAAGCCTCCTAAGTCACTTGGGTGCATTTCTGGTGATTTTGGATAAGATTCTGGCAAGAAAGGCGCATTACTTCTTTTTACTGCTTTTGGGTGAAAGGTGAAAAGTTAGTTGACTAGGGAAAGTTTTTTTTGGACCACTTTCACTCCTTGATGCTTCTTCCTTCTATTTTTGGGATTTATCATTTTTTTTCATCATACATCACTATCTGATCACTAAATCAGAAATTCGTGAGCCTTTGGTGTGACTTGGAGAACACACTTGCCACCTAGGGGGGTTTTGCAACAATTTAGTAAGTCTGATTTTGTGAGGATTCGAATGACATCCTTATGCATTCGAATATCTGATGTAAAGTTATATATTGATAGCCATTTAATTTCCTAAGGTTGGTTGTTGTATTATTATGCATGAGAGTAATGTTATGTGCATTTATTGTGAGTAAATTTCTGTGTTCTTGACTAGTTGTGTGAGAATTATTGTGAGAGAGTTTAATTCTTGATCAGATCTTAGTGTGAAAAGAATTTCACATGGTATCATAGCTATCAAGATATTCATTTCTCCTTCTATTGTCTTGCATGATCCAACTAGTCTCAATGAGGGCGCAGTAATTCATCTAGAGGGCACATTCTTTCATCTAGAGGACGCAACTAAGCATCCAGGAACACACCCAAATCAGTCTAAAAGTTATTTCAGAGCTGCCATGGATCAATCACATCAGATAATCCTCACTCCATTCAATTATTTTGACTGGAAAGCGCAGATGGATATCATGTTGAGGAGCAAAGGCCTCTACAGGGTGACTATGGAATCTGAGACTGAGCCAACCTCATCAATTGAGAAATCAAAGTGGCATAATCGAAGAGATGAAGCCTATGGTCTCCTGTGTCTCACTACATCTAGGGTTATTCTATTCCATCTTGATGGTCTTACCTCTCCCAATGAAGTTTGGCTAAAGATTCAAGATTTTTTTGGAAAGACTGATGAATTAAGAGGACACCAACTGGATAATGAACTAGTTTCATTGAGTCCACAGAATTTCGATAACCTCCATGATTTCTTATCTAAATTCAAGTCACTTGTTCTACAATTGAAGCAATGTGGAATTGATAAAAAGGATGAGCAACTAATCTTGTCCATTCTCTCCAAGCTTGGCCCAGATTATTCAGTGTTTGTTTCGACCTTCCATGTCACAAGGAAGGAAGTTTGAAACTAGAAGAGCCCCATATTCTCAGAATTCATGGAGTCTCTTACACAAGAACAAGAGAATATGGTCTTGATGAGAGCCATTAAAAATCCATCAAAATACCACTATCTAAAAGTTGGATATTCAAAGGGTTCGAAAGGTAAGAAGAAGGGCAATTTCAAGAAGCCCACTGGTGAGAAGAAAGACAAGAAGAAAGTTCTTGAAGACTCCTACCACTCAAAGAAGAATCCAAATAAGAAGAATGAGAAGGAAACTTGTACTTATTGCAGCAGAGGATTTCATCCTGAAATCTTCTGCATGAAGAAAACCATTGATCAAATGGATCTACTCCTGGAGAAAGCCAACAGTCCTCTTCCTGAGAGCGCAAGGAGGAAGGATGGAGGACAAAATTATGAAGATAAGGAGAGAGTTCATGCACTGATGGAAACCACATCCAAGACTACCTCATTCATTATTGATTCTGGAGCTTCAAGGAACATGGTGTCTACAAGTGAGTTTTTTACTTCACTTGACTCTTCTTGTGGTCTAAATATTGTGTTGGGTGATAATTCTGAAACTTCAAGCAAAGGTAAAGGCAACATAGATCTCGATTTTGGTTCATTCAATAATGTCTTGTATGTTCCTAGAATTGCTGCTAACTTTTTGTCAGTATACCAGATGACCCACACAGGTTCACCCAAAAAGGTGACCTTTACACCAAATGATGTTGAGATATGTGAAATGTCAACAGGCCGAATTGTTGCATTAGGCACTTCTGACCATAGCTATAGAATCTATAAGTTTTCTCATTTTGTGCGATTGCCCTCACCTTCTGCTCTTTTAACCCATGCCAATGAGTCAATCAAATTATGGCATGAAATATTTGGCCATCTAAACTATAAATACCTTTCCCAACTTCATGAGAAATAAATGGTCATAGGGCTTCCCAATATCATATTTTACAAAGGTGTCTGTCAAAGCTGCATCTTACGAAAACACCCTGAGCATAAGTATGGGAGATCCAAAACTGAGCGAACCTCTGCACCCTTGGAGCTTATTCACACTGATATATCAGGTCCATTCGCCCATGAGTCCTTGAACCATGCAAAATACATCCTCACCTTCATAGATGACTTTTCCAGGTATTGTTGGATCTATTTCATCAAGTTAAAGTCTGAGGTTTTTGGTCTGTTCAAGCTTTTCAAGGCCTCAGTTGAGAACCAGTTTGGTAGACATATCAAGATTATCATATCTGATAATGATGGGGAGTACATCAAATCTGAGCATTCAAATGCAACACACAGTTCCTTATACACCTCAACATAATGGTGTTGCTGAGAGGGAGAACATATCTCCTAAGGAGATGGCCACATGTATGCTCAAGGCAAAGTATTTATCTCCAAGACTTTGGGATGAAGAAATAAATTGTGCCACATATATTCAGAACAAAATGCCACACAAATCTCTCAAAGGAATCACTCCTTTTGAGGCTTGGACTGGGCACAAACCTGATATTTCTCATTTCAGGATTTTTGGCTCCAAGGATTGGGATAAGATTCCACTTGAGAAGAGGAGGGGTATGCATTCCCAAATCCAACCTTCTCTTTTTGTCGGCTATTCATAGGAATCCAAAGGCTATAACTTGTTGAACATGGCTACTAAAAAATCCTTCATTTAAATAAGTGTTCAATTCGAAGAAGAGCCTTCTCAGAATGTTGAAATTAGAGAACCATCTTCACCACCACCTGAAGAAGTAAGTGATGCTGCTCTTGAATTTTTTGATTCTGATATTTCTGATGATGAGAACCATTGTATTGTAGAACCTAATTCACCAACAAGGCCTAAATGGGCTTCTAAGACTTTGCAAGCAGCTGGTGAACTAGTGGGAAATCCTCAAGACACAAGGAGGACTAGATTACAATTTGAGACTGCTCCCAATGTGAATGATCCTTACTTGTCTGAGAGATGTTATATGATGGTGGATTCTGATCCTCAGACATATGGGGAAGCCTCACATGACCCAATATGGTAGGATTCCATGGATGAGGAGTTTCATTCATTGCAAAAGAATGAGACATGGGAGCTAGTCAAGCTCCCCCAAGGAATAAAATTGGTAAGGTGTAAGTCGATCTACAAAACCAAGTGTGAATTTTATGGTACATAAGTGAAATATAAGGCTAGGATAGCAGAAAAGGGATTCTCCCAATTACAAGGCCTTGAATATAATGAGACTTTTGCACCATTTGCACAAAAGGATTCGATAAGACTAGTTCTGGCAATTTTTGCATCCAAGCGCTGGGAAGTGCACCACATGGATGTGAAGAGTGCATTCCTCCACGGGGATATTGAGGAGTATATTTATATGAAGCAACCAGAAGGCTATACATCTGATCCTAACTATGTGTGCGGGTTGAGGAAGTCCTTATATGGGTTTAAGCAAGCCCCCATGGCTTGGTATGCCAAAATGGACAACATCCTCTTGTCACAATATTAGGTGAGATGCAAATCTGATCCTAATGTTTACATGAAGCTGATTGATGGTTCAATTATGATTATAGTGTTGTATGTTGATGATCTACTAATCACAGGTATCTCTATTGATCAAATAACTTCATTAAAGGCTGCCTTGCATCAAGATTTTTCCATGAGTGACTTGGGAATTCTTAAGCATTTTTTGGGGCTTGAGATTTCTCAAACTGAGAATGGAACTAAGGTATATCAGTACAAATATGCATCTGATATGCTAAATAATTTCAGCATGGATGATTGCAAGCCTTCAAAGACTCCTTTCCTTTTAGGAGTTAGACTTGAAGAAGCAGAATCTACACCTTTGGTTGACAACACCTTGTATAGGTAGCTTGTTGGCAAATTTTTATACTTGACTCATACTCGACCTGATCTTGCATATGCTGTGAGTGTGGAATCAAGATACACAGAGCACCCACATGAGCTCCATTGGAGGGATGCAAGAAGAATCTTGCATTATTTGCAAGGCATCAAGACTGATGGGATTCACTATGCTGCAGATTCTAGCCTAGATCTTCTTGGCTTTACTGACTCAGATTGGGGTGGTGATATCCTTGACAGAAAATCTACATCTGGATTTGTATTCATGCTTGGATGTGGTCCTGGTTGTTGGTATAGCAAGGAATAGAGTGCAATTGCACCATCTTCAGTAGAGGCTGAGTACAGAGGAGCAGTGAATGCTTCTACTCAGCGTGTGTGGTTGCAGGGTATTCTTTCAGAGTTTGAGATTGCCTTTAGTACTCCTACTGTCATCTTTTGTGACAATCAGAGTGCTATAAGGGTCTCAAGCGATCCAGTATAGAGACAGAGGACCAAGCATATTGATATCCATATGCACTACATCATAGGTTTAGTGCATGACCAGATCATTGATTTGCAGTATTTCCCAACAGGTGAGCAAACTGCAGACATCTTCACCAAAGCTTTTACTGAGAAGACTTTCAACTATCTTAGATCACTGCTTGGGATGGTTGAACATGTGGTGGATTGAAGGATTGATAAGCAATCTTTCAATTTTGATGATGTCCATTTTTGAGGGAAGGTTTTTCCCATGAGGTTTTCCTTCTTTCCTTGTTTTGTGGACCAGGTAGTATTGTACAGGGTGACCATGTCTTGTTACTAGGCCCTAGTTTTTATTTCTGATTTTTAGCACATAATTCAGAATTATGGGGGGGTGTTGGAATATTTAAAACCCACATCTATGTCATTTAATACCTTAGTAGCATTAATTAATCATTTTATGATTAATTCCTAAGTATTAGACTAGATAGTTGGCATATGAGTCATTGTGTGGACCCCAAGGCATCTTTGGGGGGACCACAAGCCTTCCTGGTGTGGACCAAAAGCTTCCTAAGTCACTTGGACGCATTTGTGGTGATTCTGGATAATATTATGGTGAGAAAGGCACATCACTTCTTTTTATTGCTTTTGGGTGAAAGGTGAAAAGCTAGTTGACTAGGGAAAGTGTTTTCTGGACCACTTTCACTCCTTGATGTTTCTTCCTTCCAGTTTTGGGATTTAGCATGTTTTTTCATCACACATCACTATCTGATCACTAAATCAGAAATTCGCGAGCCTTTGGTGTGACTTGGAGAACACACTTGCCACCTAGGGGGGTTTTGCATCATTTTAGTAAGTATGCTTTTGTGAGGATTTGAATGGAATCCTTATGCATTCGAATATATGATGTAAAGTTATATATTGAAAACCATTCACTTTCCTAAAGTTGGCTGATGTATTATTATTCATGAGAGTAATGTTATGTGCATTTATTGTGAGTAAATTTCTGTGTTCTTGACTAGTTGTGTGAGAATTATTGTGAGAGAGTTTAATTCTTGATCATATCTTGGTGTGAACAGAATTTCACTGATCAGACCTTGATTAGGAGTGATTTTTATGGTTTTATCCTTTAGGTGTTTACGATTTTGTGGAGTTTTTAATTAGAAATTTGTTTTTTTGGGGGGATTGTTGGGTCAAAAATGCACTAGAAATTTTAGGATCCATTTCATTTTCCAAGGGATCAGTTTCATGGGATCAAGGTCCATTTACTTCTCCAAGGGATTTGATTCCATGAAGGTTATTCAGTATTGGATATGTAGATCCTACACATAGGGGTGGAAAATTCGATAGCATACGTTTTTTCACTTGGGCATCCTTGGGGATTGTATCTTGCACTTGTATGGAAATGCATTTATATGTCCTATAGTGTACAACTGAATTTATGAAATATAATTTCCAATATCACTATGCATATATATGTCATAGTAAATGTGAAACCCTAGTCATAATTACCCTACTCAAACTTTCCACAAGGACTATGGAGACTCAGACTTTCCACAGGGATTATGGAGATTAGGTGGGTAATTCCCTTGAGTGGAAATATTTATGTTCTGAGGTATCTATATTTTAATCTCACATTCAAAAAATAGTCATACCAAGAGAGAGATCAAGTACAGAGTTAATGATTAATTGTTGTGGCATTACTATCTCATCAAATATGGGTTTGTAAGTCCTTGTTAGGCATGAGAATTGCATTTAAATCCTTCACTTGTATGTGCTTCCTGTAAGCCCTAGACAAGTATGTATTTTGATTGTAAGTCCTTGATAGGGTGTCAAGTTATTATACATGGTTTGATATTGGTTGGTTGTTTGTTTCCATTAACATGGGCCCCTTTTCATTCCCATGGGAAATAATGGTTGACACCATTGCCACACAAACCCTTTCTCCTCAGAACTAAAATCTCTACTTGCACATTATTTTAAGCCATTGGACTAATCTGTTCTTGTTGGGAATGGATTATTCAAGTGGCAATCTGTGACTGTTACATTTAGTCTACACAACCATGCCTATGCATAGGAGCATTGAACAAGATATTTAGGATGTTTTAACATTAGCAGCTTAGAAATTGGGTACAATTGGGAGTTAGTCAATAGTAAGTACAAATCATGGTTGGATATGGTCTTGTCTGATTACATGCTCATTTTTTAGAGATGTAATCATTTTTTTGGGTTTTTTTAGCCGCATATTTCTTTTTGTTTTAAGATAGTTATGTGTTTTCACATATATTAACTAGTTAGATTAATAACTTCATATATGAGACCTCAACTTTCATATCTTTTTATGGTGCATTTGAAAAGATAATATTTAATGCTTGTTTGTAGGATTTTCTATTTAATACATGCTCCAATTTCCTCCTCTATTTTGCATATGATAGAAGGCACATGAAAAATGCAAAAGCAAATGGATTGCACCTCCTCCTTCACATAATTGCATTAATGCAGAAGGTAAAATTTGAATTTGATATTCTCTCCACAATTGAAATTATATATTTTTATTTAAGTTATTTATTTCTTCCATGACACCTTCTAGTGCATTTCATTATCATTAAGTACATAATGTTTTAAAGTGAGGCATCTTGTACAACCATTAGAAAAATTCTACAATAATGATCTAGATTCAAGGGGTGTCATAGCCCTTGAAGGAGTGCAACCTGCCAAGATTGCAGAGAGGAATAACTCACTACACCATGGACAATTGTGCTAATAGTTAGTCAAAATGTGATTACAATAGTTGATACACAACAACGAACTATGCTTAAGGTGTGCAACTTGTAGCGTAGAAGCCAAAGCATTGGATATGGTTGTAAATTGTAGAAGCGATATAATGGCCTTGTGAGGAGGAGGTGCAGTATACAAACTAATAGATTAAAAAAAAGAATTTTGTGTAATTCTATTCTGCATAAATGTCCATTGGTTGTAGCTTGGGTGGTTGGGAGGAAATATTGTTGCCCTCCCCACCCAGGTTCAATTCTTGTAAGTGACATGATGCTCTTGTTGAGCCCTATTGTAATGATTGTATTACAAGTTTTCCTTGATTCCTTCGGAATAGCAGGAAGATGATTTTTCCGCTGAAAATTCTATTCTGCATAATAAGAAACCACGGAGTTTGTGTGCACAATTTGCATATAATAGTAAACTAGAATAGAACAATAGATAATTGCTCTATTACAAAACTTAAATGTGAGCATTAGGGAAATGCTACTTATTTGGGTGAGGTATCAAACATAAAACTAGAAACTATAATGCAATCCAAAGCATCCCATGAACACAAGAGAAATTAGACATCAAATATAAAATAAACATTGCACATATACATATAGAATATCTACAAAATTGTGTGAAACTATGAAGCTTTGAAATAAATCTGTATGGGAGATCTTGTGTAATGAGACAGATGTGAGGCCGGCTAGTCACACCAATGGATGATAAAAAGAGAAATAAAATACAAGATGCTAAGGTGGTTTACAAATGGACTATGATACAACATTTATACAATTATATTGATGATCAATGTTTACCCAAGGTGGTTCCCATTACCCCTTATTTTATATGAGGTCTTGCATTTGTAATTTTTATTACACCCATTGTGTTTTTTATCAATTCTGATATACTTGTGATTTTCATCACAGTTGTTAGAGGCTTATAGGATGATACTGATGGAGAATTTTATGAACACATGGCACTATTATGCCATATATTGTATGGGAATACTAGCACTTATTTTTGCTTTCAACTTCTTAGAATTCTATGGTTTCAGATGATATCAGTGTTGTGATGATTATGGTATGATGCCATTTTATGATGCCACACAATGCTAAAATATTTTCTATGATGATGATATGCTAATTGATGTTGTATTTTACTACCTTTACATAATCATGCATATGGTTATTTTGATGAGTATAGCTAGTAGTATCAGTGATCATAGGATAATGAAATGAAGTATGTTTGATTTATTTATGTACCATGCACCAATATGACCCTTAGTATTATAATAATTATCCCGCCTTATTCAGTTTCATAATTTGCCATTTTTACTATCCATCATCATTTCACTTTGAATATGCATCCTAATGGTTACTAAATTTCCTTTATGAACTTTTGATCCCCCCATTTGTATTCTCTTCACCACAAATTCCTCCACGTTTTCCCAGTGTCTCAGGCCCTCTTGTGTTGTAGTGAATCCTTAGTGCAGGATGCTTTCAGGTAGACCCCCGTGGACATATGTCAATAGTGAGGAAGAAATACCATTGAGTAATGATTCCCCCTAGATATGAAATAAGAAGGCCATTCCCTAATATGACGCAAAAAAGGCATTTGAAGACAAGCTCCCAGTCCAAGAATCTTGTACCAAAAGTAGGCAAAGAAAGCAACAGTCGTACTCATTCCTAAAAGAATCAAGAGAGACCAAGAAAATCAAGAAATAAAAAGCAATAAAAAGAAAAGTTTTCAAGGCTCACTTGCATATTCCTTCAGTAAAAATCAAGGCTAAGGTCTCCTCATCCAAAGTACAAGAAGAAATGTCCAAGAAGAAAAGGGAGCAATCAAAAGAAAAAAAGAAAATATTAAATGGAAGTTTGATTGCTAAGGTCAAAGGTGGAAATATCTCATAACACAATCCCTTGTTGAGGTACATCCTTATTTTTTGTACTTTGGTGAAGATTACAAAGGCACCCTTATCCCCATATATTGAGGCATTTAGTTGATTGAAAAACATTTCATTTGTCTAACCTTGGTTGAGTGATTCACCTCCACCCCAACAAAGAACTAATTGTTGCAAATACTTAGATGTTATCATGGTTATGATATGTTTACAAATCATTTATCTCATGAATCTATTGAAGATAATTATGGCGTATATAATCATGTTTACATGAGCTATGCTATATTATGACTCACACTTATGATCAATTGCATGTATCCATTACACTTTGACTTGTAATACAACATCATTTCAGAGTTTCAGAGCTTGAACAATGAAGTTGTCCACTATTACGTGGATTCATATGGTGTAGAAGAAGGCACTGCAGAGAATGAAGAACATGGTGTAGATGGTGCAAATGAAACATAAATCCCAGATGTTACTGAAAACCAGCCAAGTGGCTCCCCACTACTTGGACAATTCCTAAGGCCGCCATTAGAGAAAGTGAGCAGAAAGGAAAGGGAAGGAACAACATATTTTCTTTGATTAGTAGAAATTCACAACTACTTACATCGAACGACTACATCACACTTTTGGAAGACCTTGAACTAAAGAAAAAGGATATGCAAGAAATTAAAATAAAGAAGAAGGAACTTGCAATGGATAGGAGGGCATCAAATATTGTTTATGAAGAATCACGAAAGTATGAAAGGATGAAAAAGACAGTAGCAAAGGCATGAAAGGAAATACCATAAGAAATTGGCTAGGCACGAAAGTGAACAAAGAATATCTAGTGAATACCACAAAAGGAGAATATGAGTAGGGAGGAGGTGGACACAATTGTGGAATAGATCGCATTGAGGAGGATGGCCTCGTTTGATCAAATTAAGAACAATACGCGTCTCTTCCAAGAACTTATAAAAATACACATCCCCCAATTTCCTCCATCTAGTCCACCTCCCCCCGGTATCATCCAATTGGTCCACCTCCCCCCTTTCTCTCAACCAATTCAGGGTCCAATTCGAGATGGGATTTTCTAGAACCTCCAAACAATCCATGTGTATTGGGAACAAGCCATGGATATGGGTTGTCAATTCGTCCTTGAATTCAACCAACAAAATGGAATCAAGCAACTGCGGGAGGCTCAACCCAACCTAATCAAGCAAATGTAGGCACCTCAAAAAACTGGACTCGTGAAAATGTAGGAGGCTCAACAAGCTTGGGCAATGAAGAAACTCAACCTCCTAGAGAAAAGGGGAAGAAAAGGTTTCTACCTAACCACAAGGGCATAATTTTTTTTGTTAGAGAGGCATTTTTTGGATGAATATGTATTCAATTTGATAGTGTATAAGTGAATAGTATATGATTCAACACACATCCATGGAGCCTCACAATCGAATAGTAGATGGTGTAATACTCTTCTGTATTCATGGAGGAACACATTCTTTTTTTGATAAGTCTGCTAGTGGTTGCTATTTAGATATGGGTTGAGAAGTAGACATTTAGATTCACATGGACAAGGGAGATGGATTCCATGGATAGTGAAGATGTAAATTCAAGGATTCCTAAGAAACAATGACAGTGAAAAGATCATTATTGATGAAGATATAGGTATAGTGAAGAGTGGACATCTCTCAAGACATATCTTCTTCAAAATACAAAGGGTACTAGTCTTAAATGCTTCTAAACGTTTCATAGGTTTATGGTTTTTCATATTGTTATTTGCCTTTTTAATGAAGATAGACATATCATATAGTTTATTGCTTTATAGAAAAGAATATAAGACATGTTTCTTAATAGACAATTTACAAGTTAAAGTTAATGCTTATGTGATGCCTCATTGGAAATATCTTGGTAATATTATACTTTGAAATGCATTATAGAGTTATTTTATTCATTTTCTTCATTATAGATTTATAAGGTTAGGACCTAAACACTACCAATATTAGGACCATTTCTGTAATGAACTAAAATGAACATCTAGATCATCATCCTATGCCATGACTTTTCTCACTCATCTTTTTATCTATCAATTTATTAATTTATCTAGGAAAAAAATATACTGCTACCCGAAAACAGTTCTAAGAGAAGTGAAAGATCCATAGCCCCTAAATGAAAAGGAAAGTTTGGAATCCTTCACACATTATAAGGTGCTACCTTAACACATTCGTAACAAAATCAGTGCTACCATAAAACCCATTTGTTATGATGGACATGACTAAACCCTCGTGAAAGAAACCAAGTATTCCCCCCATGCAACGCTTTATAAACTGCACTTTTGTCCCTTTTTAGCCCCTTTTCGATGCCTGTTTCAGAACCCTCTCGATGATGTGTGTTATTTTGACTAGGGCCGATGGGTGACACTGAATATATATAATCTAATGAACACTAATAGATAGATCAGAACTAGAATGATCCCTACAAAGTTCAACTCACACATCTATTTCAAAAGGGACATGGAGGTCGAAGACCACAAGACAAACACTAAAGACCTATCACCTATGGATATTGGTCTTTTACCAAAATAACATAGCAACCCAATATACAAAGCACCAATAACAATAACACTATGGAACAATCATAAAATTGTTCATCAAAAACCCAATTTATCCTTCATCCTCTCAACAACCTAATAAATCTCTCTCAAACAAGTCAAATATTTACAATGAAAACCATAAAAACAACCCTATCCTATTATGGAATTTTAGCCTAATAAACCTCTTATAGTTATTAAAACTGCTAGTATATTAGTGTATAATACACTTTAATCAAAGCAAGGACTCATTACATTCACCATGAACAATGGAACCTTCAAAATCACTAATTGTATGAGCTATCATATTAAATGTACAAAAAATAACAGATTAGAACTAGGATGATCGCTACAAAGTTCATCCCACACTTCTATTTCAAGAGAGACATGGAGGTCGAAGACCTCAAGACCAACACTAAAGACCTATCACCTGTGTTGGTTGTGGAGCTAGATCTTCTAGTCTCATAGATGATATTGTATCAGCCGTGTTTGTACCCCAGTTCTATATGATATGTAGGTGGACTGTACACTCACCCCAGCGGGGGGGGTGTGGGGGGGCATCGCCCCCCCATGGGGTTCCAGGGGGGTCTGGGGGCCAGCGGTCCCTCGGTGGGGGTTCGGGGGAAACACCCCCGAAGAAATTTTGGGGGCTGTTTTCGCCAGCTGTTTTGCGGGCCCATGGTTTTGGGTATCCTGTGGTATTTTCCCATTGTATTTCCCTTATAAAAGAAAGACATTGTAATACGTCTAGGGTGGTTGATGTATTAGGTTTTATGCATTGTAAAGATCTTTGAGATTGTTGAATATTGTAACTTCTAAGAATATTATAATTATACTTTATTATTTCGGAGATGTTTCATCCCTCCGAGGTAACCCTATTATGTATCCGGAGATGTTTATTCCTCCGAGGGCTTGTATTAACTAGGGTTATTAGACCCACCATGTGGGGGTCGGCCCTGTGGTTATATTTTTGGGGTTATTAGACTTCTCCAGGAGAGGTCGGCCCCATTAGGTCTTTTAGTCAGTTGGGATTCAGTATAAATAAGAGAGGTGAACTCCTCATTAGATCATTCACTCACTTGTGGAAGAGTGCGCACTTGTCTGGGAGATCTGCTAAGGAGACAAAGAAGGAAGGAGCACATCTTGTATTTTGGTTGATCATCTTATTGAGGAAAGCTTTGCTGGGTTTTCTACCCCATGAGGGTTTCCCAGGGTACTTTCTATGTCTATCTTGTGATTATGTTTCTTTCAGTGATCTTGCTAGTCTATTTGGTTTAAACTTAACATGGTATCAGAGCTAGACTGAATAGAACATCTTTCACAAGGTAAGAATACCTCTCTCTCTCTCTCCGGTGAAGTTAGGGTTTCATCCCAAAGTTGGTATTATTGATTTTTGGTTGCATGGATGGATAGCTCTTTTCAATACCTTTCTTTTAAGCCCTAGATCGAACTTTTTGGTTGGATAGAACTCTGAGAAATCCAAACCCTAATTCTACCAAAAGTGCGATACGTCAGAATTTGGTTTCAGAAAAAAGTTGGAATTTTTGAATTCTGATTGCATGGATGGATATCCCTTCTCAAGAGCATTCCTTTGAGCTATAGATCGAACTTTTTGGTTGGGTAGAAATCCGGGAAAGTCAAACCCTAATTCTACCAAAAGTGCAATAAAATTCTGTTCCAGATTCCGGAAAAGTGAAAAGTAACTTTTCAGGTAAGTCTACTCTGTCTCTTGGACTCCCCCAAGAGAAGATGGCTCCAAACACTAAGCTTGAAGACAAGCTAGAAGGTATAGAAAATTTTCGGGCATGGAAATACAGAATTGGTCTCATTCTTGAGGAGAATGATCTTGCTCATTATATCAAGGAGGAAGTTGCAGAACTAGAAGAAGATGAAGCCAAAGAAAAACACAGGAAGGATCTGATTAGGGCAAAGTGAATCATAGCTGATTCTATTAAAGACCACTTGATTCCCCAAGTGGCTTCCAAGAAGACTCCAAAGGAAATGTATGATGCCCTAGGAAGAATGTATGAAGGAAAGAACATCAATAGGAAGATGAATCTAAGGAATCAGTTGAAGAGTACCAAGATGCACAAAGGAGAATCCATTCAAGACTACTTCTCAAGAGTCTCTCTAATCAAGGAGCAACTAGATGCCATTGGTGATACTCTTGATGAAGATGAACTTGTGATGACAGCTCTAAATGGTCTCACTAGACCTTGGGAGTCATTCATTCAAACTATGTGTGCCAGAAAAGAAAGTATGAAGTTTGATGTAGTTTGGGAGGATTGTGTACAAGAGGAGGCTAGGGTTGCAAATCGAGAAGCCTTGCTCAAAGAGGATGACCAAGCCTTGGCCACCCACACCAAAAGAAGAAGGAATCAATCCTACTCCAAAAAGGGTAGTCACAAGGAGTCTCATCCTCCACACAGATTTCAGAAGAAAAGAGGAACTACTCAAAGAAGAGATTACTCTTCTTTCCAGTGTTTTTCTTGTCACAAAATAGGACACATTGCTAGAGACTGCCCTCTACAGAAGAAAAAGGGTACTCACTACAAAAGACACCAAGCACATCTTGCAGAAGATGATAGTGAAGAAGAAGAAGTAGAGGAAGAAAGGTCTCACAACAAAAGACCTAGAAATGAAGAGGAAGAAGAAGAAAGGACCTTCTTCAAAAGAAGGTCAAGAAGAAATACAGAAGAAGATGCAGAAGAATATGTTCTCTTCTCCACACTCTCTGGATCTATAACCCCTGGAGAAGGTACATGGCTTATTGACAGTGGTGCTTCAAAACACATGACAGGTCAGAAAAGGACTCTCTCAAATCTTGAAGAAAAGACTTCTCCCCAAAAGGTATCTCTAGGAGATGACTATCAATATCCCATTAAGGGAATTGGTGAAGCAAACTACAAACTTGATTCTGGAACCCCCATGAAGATGAAGGAAATTTTGTATGTTCCAGGATTGAAGAAGAATTTGCTTTCAATCTCAACATTGGACAAGAAAGGCTATATAGTTGCATTCATTGATGGACAAGTGTTAATGTGGTCCAAAGGAAAATCTATTAAGGATGCAATTGTTATTGGTGAAGAGGAAGGAGGTTTGTATAAACTCAAGGGTCATCCAGAAGCTGCCTTTGTTCATGAAACCTCTAGTCCTAGTGAGCTATGGCATAGAAGACTAGCTCACATTAACTACAAAGCCTTACCCTATGTAAGCAAGGTGGTCATAGGACTACCAGATTTGAAGGTTGATCATGATGGCTCATGTAAAGGATGTAAGAAAGGGAAGAATGTCAAGAACCCCTTTCCAAAGAGTGAAACAAAGACTAAGGGTATCTTGGAGTTAATACACTCAGATGTATGTGGTCCAATGCCCACCACCTCTCTAAGTGGATTTGAATACTATCTTTCATTCATTGATGATCATTCAAGGAAAACTTGGATATACTTTCTAAAAGGTAAGAATGAAGTTTTTGGAAAGTTCAAAGAGTTCAAGGCTCTAATAGAAAATCTCTCAGAAAAGAAAATCAAGATTCTCAGAACAGACAATGGTGGAGAATATACTTCAAAAGAGTTTGAAGAATTTTGTAAAGAAGTTGGAATCAAGAGAGAACTAACCATTCCCTACAATCCCCAACAAAATGGGGTTGCGGAAAGGAAAAATAGAACCATCATGGAAGCTGTGAAGACTATGATACATGACCAGGATCTTCCCATGTATCTATGGGCTGAAGCAGCCAAGACAGCAGTATATGTTCAAAACAGATTATCTCATAGTGCTCTTGATTTCAAAACTCCAGAAGAAGTGTTTACTGGAAAGAAGCCCGAGGTAAGCCATCTTAAAATATTTGGGTGTCCTGTGTACATCCACATTCCAAAAGAAAAGAGAACCAAGTTGGATCCTTCTGGTAAGAAAGGAATATTTGTTGGTTATTGTGAATCATCCAAAGCTTTCAGGATTTACATACCAGGTTTTCATCATATAGAAATCAGTAGAGATGTAACTTTTGATGAAGAAGCAACTCTCAAGAAATCAAGAAAATGCCAACTTGAAGAAATCTATGAAGAAGATCCTTCTTCTAGAAACTCAGAGGCTGTTCACATCCCTGAAGATAATCCAGCAGAGGATCATGACATGTTGGAACCACAAGAACCTCCTATCTCATATTTATCAAAGAAAAGAAGGCCATCATGGGCTAGAGATATTATCCAAGGGGCTGAAAAATATGGTGCTCCTGAAGGCTCCATTAGAGAAAGAAATAAACCAAAGCTAGTGTCCAACTATATGGCCTTGATGTGTGATCTTGTGGATCAACTACCTACTAGCTATGAAGAGGCGGCTCAAAAGAAAGAATGGGTAGAAGCAATGACAGAAGAATATCAGTCGATAATGAAAAATGATGTTTGGGATATAGTCCCCAAACCAAGAGATAAAAGTGTGGTCTCTTCCAAATGGATTTTCAAGATAAAACATGTTGCAGATGGTAGCGTTTAAAAATACAAGGCAAGGTTTGTAGCCAGAGGATTCTCTCAAAAGGAGGGAATTGACTATGAAGAAACATTTGCACCTGTTGCTAGGTATACTTCAATTAGAACTATCATGGCACTTGCATCCATGATGAAATGGAAATTGCATCAAATGGATGTTAAGATAGCTTTTCTGAATGGTGTAATTGAAGAAGAAGTATACATAGAACAACCTCAAGGTTTTGAGGTCAAAAACAGAAGGACCCATGTATGCAAACTGAAAAAGGCATTATATGGATTGAAGCAAGCTCCCAGGGCTTGGTACGGAAGGATTGACAGTTTCTTAACAAGCATGGGCTTTACCAAAAGTAAAGCTGACCCCAATATCTATCTTAAAGTAATGGATGATGAACCTGTTATATTGCTATTATATGTAGATGATCTATTTCTAACCGGAAATGAGAATCAAATTATTGAAAGCAAAAAGAAGCTTTCTTCAGAATTCGAAATGAAAGATCTCGGATTAATGCACTACTTCTTAGGCCTAGAAGTGTGGCAAGAGCCAAAAGGAATCTTTCTAAATCAAGGTAAGTATACTGTGGAGATTCTCAAAAGATTTGATATGTTGGAGTGTAAAGCCATGGCCACTCCCATGGACTCCAACCTGAAACTATTAGTTAATGATTCATCAGAACTAGTGGACATAACCCTATATAGACAAATCATTGTATCATTGATGTATTTAACAAATACTAGGCCGGATATATGCTTTGCTGTAAATACCCTAAGTCAGTATCTAGTAGAACGTAGAAAGGTTCACCTTATAGCTGCAAAGCATATAATGAGGTACCTAAAAGGTACAGTGGACTTTGGCCTATACTATCTTGGAGGAAATGAACTCAAGTTACATGGTTACTCAGATTCTGATTGGGCAGGTAGTGTCTCAGACAGAAAAAGTACTTCAGGTGGATGTTATGGTCTTGGATCTGCCATGATCTCCTGGTTTAGCAAGAAACAATCTAGTGTGGCCCTCAATACTGCTGAAGCAGAATATATAGCCGCTTGCTCTGCCAGCTGTGAAGCAGTGTGGCTTCGGAAACTTTTATCTGGAATTTTTGACTTAGAAATGGATCCCACTGTGATTATGTGCGATAATCAAAGCTGCATTAAGATGACTGAAAATCCTGTGTTCCATGATAAGTCAAAACACATTGAGATCCGTTACTTCTATATACGAGACATGGTGCAGAGAGGAGCCATCAAGCTCAAGTATATAAGCACTGAAGATCAGATTGCCGATATCCTGACTAAACCTTTGTCTCGAGTAAAGTTTGAATACTTCCGAGACAAGCTTGGTATAGTTCAGAAGGACCCTCCTCGAAAGGGGGAGTAGTATAGTATTTGATAACATTTTGTCCCTTAAATTTTTGTTTTGTTGCACTTAGCTACTTACAATTATTTAGATTTAGAACTCTTATATATCTTCTATTTTTGATGTTAGATGTATTAGTGAGAATACCTGCTAGATGTATACATGTTTTGATGTGATGTATACATGTTTTGATGTGATGTATACATGTTTTGATGATTAGATGTATTAGTGAGAATACATGCTAGATGTATACATGTTTTGGTGTGATGTATACATGTTTTGATTAATGATGTATACATGTTTTGATGTGATACATGCTCTTGGATATTTGCACCTGTATAGATGAGAATACAGAAGGGGATTGGATCATCCCTGGACTTTCAGTCCTAAAGAGAGCCATAGACGTGAGGTCTCCGAGAATGAAGTCCTTAGTGGACAGTTGAGGGGATTGGATCATCCCTGGACTTTCAGTCCTAAAGAGAGCCGTAGACGTGAGGTCTCCGAGAATGAAGTCCTTAGTGGACAGTTGAGGGGATTGGATCATCCCTGGAATTTCAGTCCTAAAGAGAGCCGTAGACGTGAGGTCTCTGAGAATGAAGTCCTTAGTGGACAGTTGAGGGGATTGGATCATCCCTGGACTTTCAGTCCTAAAGAGAGCCGTAGACGTGAGGTCTCTGAGAATGAAGTTCTTAGTGGACAGTTGAGGGGATTGGATCATCCCTGGACTTTCAGTCCTAAAGAGAGCCGTAGACGTATGGTCTCCGAGAAGTGGGGATTGTATCATCCCCGGACTTCGGTCCCTGAATTGATCCGTAGACGTGAGGTCTCCGAGAAGTGGGGATTGTATCATCCCCGGACTTCGGTCCCTGAATTGATCCGTAGACGTGAGGTCTCCGAGAAGTGGGGATTGTATAATCCCCAGACTTCGATCCCTGAATTGATCCGTAGACGTGAGGTCTCCGAGAAGTGGGGATTGTATCATCCCCGGACTTCGGTCCCTGAATTGATCCGTAGAGGTGAGGTCTCCGAGAAGTGTGGATTGTATCATCCCCGGACTTCGGTCCCTGAATTGATCCGTAGACGTGAGGTCTTCGAGAAGTGGGGATTGTATCATCCTTGGACTTCGGTCCCTGAATTGATCCGTAGACGTGTGGTCTCCGAGAAGTGGGGATTGTATCATCCCCGGACTTTGGTCCCTGAATTGATCCGTAGACGAATGGTCTCCGAGAAAGTGATTTTTGTATTGATGATGTGGTTACTTGTATCGGTAGGATACTTGTATTGATGATGTGGTTACTTGTATTGGTAGGATACTTGTATTGATGATGTGGTTACCTGTATCGGTAGGATACTTGTATTGATGATGTGGTTACTTGTATCGGTAGGATACTTGTATTGATGATGTGGTTACTTGTATCGGTAGGATACTTGTATTGATGATGTGGTTACTTGTATCGGTATGGATACTTGTATTGATGATGTGGCTACTTGTATCGGTAGGATACTCGTATTATTGATATGGTTACTTGTATTGGCATGAATACTTGTACTAATGCTGATCGTGTGATGACGATGCTGCCGATCGTGTGATGACGATGTTGATCGTATGATGATGATGCTGTTGATCGTGCGATGACGATGCTGATCGTATGATGACGATGCTGATCGTGTGATGATGATGCTGCCGATCGTGTGATGACGATGTTGATCGTATGATGATGATGCTGCTGATCGTGTGATGACGATGCTGATCGTATGATGACGATGCTGATCGTGTGATGACGATGCTGCCGATCGTGTGATGACGATGTTGATCGTATGATGACGATGCTGCTGATCGTGTGATGACGATGTTGATCGTATGATGATGATGCTGCTGATCGTGTGATGATGATGCTGATCGTATGATGACGATGCTGATCGTGTGATGACGATGCCGCCGATCGTGTGATGACGATGTTGATCGTATGATGACGATGCTGCTGATCGTGTGATGACGATGTTGATCGTATGATGACGATGCTGATCGTGTGATGATGATGCTGTCGATCGTGTGATGATGATGTTGATGTTCCAGTAACTAGTTGAGTTACTGATGATGATGAATTGAAGAAAGCTTCCGATGATATATAGATGATGTAGTTAATGACTCCTTGCTCCTGCAGATGTTGTTATAATATCCTTCTCGTTAAGGGGGAGTGTTGAATATTGTAACTTCTAAGAATATTATAATTATACTTTATTATTCTGGAGATGTTTCATCCCTCCGAGGTAACCCTATTATGTATCCGGAGATGTTTATTCCTCCGAGGGCTTGTATTAACTAGGGTTATTAGACCCACCATGTGGGGGTTGGCCCTGTGGTTATATTTTTGGGGTTATTAGACTTCTCCAGGAGAGGTCGGCCCCATTAGGTCTTTTAGTCAGTTGGGAGTCAGTATAAATAAGAGAGGTGAACTCCTCATTAGATCATTCACTCACTTGTGGAAGAGTGCGCACTTGTCTGGGAGATCTGCTAAGGAGACAAAGAAGGAAGGAGCACATCTTGTATTTTGGTTGATCATCTTATTGAGGAAAGCTTTGCTGGGTTTTCTACCCCATGAGGGTTTCCCAGGGTACATTCTGTGTCTATCTTGTGATTATGTTTCTTTCAGTGATCTTGCTAGTCTATTTGGTTTAAACTTAACAGAGATCAGGAGAGAGACTGTGAAACAGAGAAGAGGAAGTGCAGCGGTTGTGCTGCAGGTTGTATCCCTTCGACTTGCTGGACGGTAATAATAATAAGGACTGGAAAATTCAGTGTGGACGTATCCCAAGTTGGGTGAACCACGATATATCTGTGTCTCTCTTGTAATGTGTATGTGTGATTATATTTGCATTTCTGTTTATTGTTATTGCTCTGCGATCCTGTTTTTCTAACAACCTGTGGATATTGGTATTTAACCAAAATGCCACAGCAACCCATTCTACAAAGAACCAATGACAATAACACTATAGCAGTCAATTGTTCATCATAAACCCAATTTATATTTCATCCTCTCAACAACCCAATAAATATCTCTCAAACATCTCAAATATCTAGAATGAAAGCCATAAAAAATACCCTATCCTATTATGGCCTTGTATCCTAATAAGCATCTTACATCTATTAAAACTACCATTATATTAGTGTATAATACACTTTAATCAAAGGAAGGACTCATTACATTCACCCTGAACAATGGCACCTTCATAATCACTAACCGTACGGGATATCATATTAAATGTACACAAACAAACAGATTAGAACTAGGATTAGCCCTACAAAGTTCATCCCACACTTCTATTTCAAAAGAGACATGGAGGTTGAAGACCTCAAGGACAAAACTAAATACCTATCACCTATGTATATTGGGCTTTAATCAAAATTCCATAGAAACCCATTCTACAAAGCACCAATGCCAATAACACTATGTAGCAGTGATAAAATTGCTCATCACAAATCCAATTTATCTTTCACCCTCTCAACAACCCAGTAAATCTCTCTCAAACAATTCAAATATCTACAATGGTAACCATAAAAACAACCCCATCCTATTATGGCCTTGTAGTATAATAAACATCTTATAGCTATTAAAACTACTATTATATTAGTGTATAATACACTTTAATCAAAGCAAGGAATCATTACATTCACCATGAATAATGGCACCTTCACAACCACAAACAGTTCGAGCTATCATATTAAATGTATAGAAACTAACATCTCAGAACTAGGATGAGCCCTACAAATTTCATCCCACACTTGTATTTCAAAAGAGACATGGAGGTTGAATACTCAAGACCAACACTAAAGACCTATCACTAGTGGATATTGATCTTCAACGAAAATTCCATAGCAACCCATTCTACAAAGCACCAATGCCAATAACACTATGTAGTAGTCATAAAATTGTTCATCACAAAACTAATTATCCTTCATCCTCTCAACAACCCAGTAAATCTCTCTCAAACAATTCAAACATCTACAGTGAAAACCATTAAAAACAACCCTATCCTATTTTGTCCTAGTATCCTAATAACCCTCTTCCTGTTATTAAAACTACCAGTATATTATTATATAATACAATTTGATCAAAGCAATGACTCATTACATTCACCATGTACAATGCCACCTTCACAGTTATTACCATCAAATCCACACCATTAATGTAAAAATGGATAACAGTTCTGATGTCAACCCAAAAAAACACTACAAAGCAATATCCAAACATAGCTAGGCAACCTTCATGTTGATTGTCTCTAAGACATAGCCATTACGACTTTAAAGGCGGTGTAAGAAAATAGTTGCAGGTCACAAATACGGTAAAACCCCTAACAGAATACATGTGCAATTTTTTCAACATTTGAGGGATATGGTGGGAAATTCATTACCATGGGTGTAAAAGTAAGTTCCATGCTTCCAATGGTCCTAAAAAGTTTGATACATTTTCATAGCCCGTAGGATGCCAACAAAAAAATTACAAAGGAGTAGCATTTGGAAAACCTGTTTATAAAAACCTAGCATAATATTTGGACCTTAACATTGAATTCCAAACTGATTCAGATTTAGAATGCCAAACCCTAAGCCATACAAAAAAAGCTCATCCAAAACCCTAAAGAATATCATTTCAATTTATTTATTAGCCATGAATTTAAAAAATAGAACCATGAAATTCACAACTTGAATATGCCATAAAATTCACACCATGAATATGCCAAACATATTTAGATTCATAATGCCAAAACCTAAGCCATGAAATTCGCACCAATGGAAGAATGCCAAATAGATTCAGATTTAGAATGCCAAACCCTAAGCCATACAGAAAAAACTCATCCAAAATACTAGCATATCATTTCAATTTATTTATTATCCATAAAATTAACATATCGAACCATGAAATTTGCACCTTGAATATGCCATGAGATTCACACAATGAATACGCCATGAAATTCATACATTAAACCATGGAATTCACACAAGAACACCATGAAATTCAAACCTAGAACCGATTCAATTCATGGAAGAGACATTCCATTACAATGTGCAGAGAACCCATCATAAACCATTACAATGCATCATTGCAGTTGAATGTGTAGAGACCCCAAACCTTATAGAACCCTTATAGCACCCATAAAATGTCCAAAGAACCCATCAACAAAAATGCAATAGAACAACTCAACCAAAATTGTAGCAAAACCCATCAACAACCCAAAACAACGTTCAAAGACATCCAAATGAGCGCATTGACAAACAAAATCAAGTGAAGGTGGTAGGAATGGAGCCCTACCAGAGGTGAGAGTGAAACCAATGACCGTCCAAGTGCGAAGCACCTCCAATCGAGCTGCCACCCTACAATCTGCATAAGAACCCACAAACCCAATGAGATGGAGGAAAGAACCTAAGGAAAAATGAAACTACATAAAGATCTAGAGGCAGGGCCAGGTTCTTAACATCAATCACCTATCTCGATTGACACTAGCATCGAATTCTCATCAGAGGAGTTTTCAAACCAACAAGAGCCACCACAAGGCCATAAGGGCACACACAGACTGGCAATAGAGGTTGCAGCACGATCTAGAGCAACCATCATAACCACTGCAACGAGGTTGCCCAACTAAACTTGACAAAAAAAACACCATAACACTAGGTCGCCACAAGAAAACCACCATCGCAATCACCAGAGCTCACATGAATAGAATACAACGAATGCGTAGACGCCATTACACAACAGGAGCATATGAGCACATAGCTAAGGGTGCATCACAACCCAGGGGATGTGCGCCGACGTTTAAATTTGAACCCTTCCCAGCCCTTCCTAGAAGTGTAAAGTTAAAATTGCCCTTCAAAACAAAATTAAAATCCGAATTTTATCCTTCCAAGAGGAAGGACATAATTTATATCAACATTTCAAAAGAAGGGCAACATTGGAAATTATCCATCCATATAAATTTCAATTTATATGTTGAAATTCCTATTCTATAAAATTCGACTAGTCAGTCAAAATATTGGAAATATCATAAATTATAATCATTCACTCACTCATGTCATGCACTCACTGCTTAGCTTTGCAAGGTGACGAGAGATGACTAACGACTACGATGTACTAGCCACTAGGATTTGACTCTGAATCCCGACTCAATTCGGGCTGAGATCTAAGGTGTGACAATGTGTCAACGACTATGGCTGTAATAACAAAACCACTACTAGGCCCAAAACAAGGTTGAAACATTGTGCCTACTACCTGTGTGAACCTGGATACCAATGTCCACTAGTTTATCATCAAAATGAAATTCAAATTTCCCCTTTGATGAGTCCTCCTCTACAAGACTTCATTTATTGCATGAATGTCACACACTCACGACAACTCTAAACAACACTCAATGGAATGCAACTACAAATAATGGCATGCAACTAGAACCACAAACCAAGCTCAGGTTGATTTATGCATTGATACAGAGAGGTGGCACTAGGAACACAATATGGAGAAACAATGAGTTAGAAAAAAAATTTGGACCAAAGTACCACAATGGTTATTAAAAAAAAAAAAAAAAATTGGCTCAGGAATTTTCTTCAATTTGATGGGTGGCATGATCATGATCATGTAATCTCCCTCCGTCCTTCCAAAAATATGTGGTTTCTCACCACGTTTCTCTTTGACACTCGCCACCAAAATATGTATAAAAATTACATGTCTTTACATCCTCTTCCATTTAAATCCTCATCGCATAGTCATGAATAATGATTATTATGCATGCACATCCTCACCTTATAATATCAATTGGTTCAAGGCGTAGAGACAACCATAAATTATCAAATGTGTCAAGACGCAAAGAGTAAGAGACAACTATAAGTAAGTCTTATATTAAATTTACCATATAAGTCTTTAATTTGCACTATCATCTGAGATTTGACACGTTGGATTGTTGAGATCTTCTTATAACTCCTTACCAATGTGACTGTAAGGCTTCTTTGATGGTGAAGTCCATAATTTTAAGTCTTCTTCCCCATTATCATGCCTTTTGGTAAGACAATAAGGAGGGAAGTGGCCCGCATTAGCATGGAAAACCGACATAGAGCTAGATACATTATTTCTTTCGTTAAATAACTTAAATTTCATGCCAGTGACTATGAATTCACTGAATTGTGGATTGGTAAAAAACACATCAAATTTTAGAGCCTCGAGCTCTTAATTACTCATGTATCTAGAATTTTCGCAAATCGAGCCATTAAAAAACTTCTTTTGTTGTTGTGGTTCAATTTAAAAGGTAGATTGTCGAGACTCAAACATGTAGCGAGTTGCAAGGCTCTAGTTGACTTAGGATTGATTCCATTTCCCCTCCATCCCATACTTGTATGTTGTCGCGACAAGTGTTGAACAACAAAATTTGATGCCCAAGCCCTTATGATGCTAGTGTTGCTAACTTGGTTGGTATGGGGGATTATTTTTTAATGTTTTTTTGAGGTATGCATTGTTTTTTCTTAGGCTCCTAGTGTCCATCATTCTTACATCTCTCAAGCTTGGATGGTTTCCCTCTCTCCAGTTTGAATTAAGGTTTTGGTTGGTTTTATATGTAGATTTTGGTTGTAGGTTTATTATAGCCTCATTTTGCTTAATGGCTTATTTTTGTACATAGTTAACAGTAAGTAATTTTCTCAGCAGTATGCATAACATCATGTAGATGCCCCAATATGGTTATTGCATAGTCTAAGTAGTTTTTCTGTATAATGAAGTGTGGTCTAACCCAGAAAAATACAACAAAATAGTTGTTATTTTAATGAATTGTAAAATTAATGTTACATATATGTCAAATTAATGTGTTCAATTTTGGTTTTATTGAAAAGATACCATTTTATCATGTAGATATTCAGGAATGCTCAATTGTTTAAGATTGTGAAGATTTGGATGGGAAATATTTGTGTTTTACATTTTTTGGGGGGAAAGGTTTAGTTAATTTATACTTGTCAATTAAAGTACAATTATTTAAATTGCCCTTCATCTTTGAAGGACTCCAAGAACAAATGCCCTTCCAATAAAAATTAATACCCACCCTTCAAATTGGATCACTGATGTGCGCTCACCCGTGCATGGAGAGGGTTTCAAAACAAGCGTGGGAAAGGGGTTGAAAAGGGACAAAAGTGCAATTTATAAAGCATTGCATGGGGGAATACATGGTGGGTTTAGGGGGGTACGGTGATGTACGCCAGCTTGACCTTTCCACATGGAGCCGTGGGCCTCACTTGGTTGGGTGCTCCACTTATGGCGTCTCTCCCCTATATGATTGCTATCGGGTTTCTCAATAGGAGGGCTTGTATCTACGAGCCATATCTCCACGAGCGCTTGTATCTACGAGCCATATCTCCACTTTCAAACTCCCACTCGCCCATCTTCTTAAAATTACTTGGGTCGTAATTTAGTATAGCTTACCCATCTAACACGTTTTTTTCTTTCCATAGATTAATCATTTCAACAAATGAGATAAGAAGATCCGTTTTGGACGCTTTGATGAGCTGAAAAGGAGCGTAAAAATGCCACGCAAATTTCGAAAAAAACTCAGTAGATGTGATAGTCAAATGCGTACTGTCAATTGCTTTAGGAGGTTCACCATCTTCGTAGATTCTAGACCCTTGTCCCATTCATAGTGTGGATACTGTTTTGTTACTCTCAATACAAATGAAATGGCGTGCTATCCACCTGGGTTGGTATTTCTTGAATAGTCATGCGATAACACCTGGCACTCACGACGAGGTTAGTGGTACTGGCCCTCACGGGTTATAGTCTATAAAGCATGGCCACTGATTTATTCGGATAGGTTAGTGCACTTCACCTAGAATAAGGAGTATCCTTTCAGCTCATGCATTCACTTCCAGTTCCAATCGTCTGTGTCAATGACTTGTCCCATCCCGAAAAGATCAAAATGACTTAACTGAGATTTCCTATAAAGTGGGTTTCCTATATCGCGGGTTACTAAATATACCAATTCGATCCAGAAATTTCAATTTTGTTGCAAACTTGTTTGGCCAATAACTCTAAGCATTTGGGTGATTCACGGGTTTAATGACTGGCTCAAGGCCATCCAACCAACGTGTACCCTTAATGCCATCACATTGTTTTTAGGGACTTCAACATTCTTTGCTCTGTTTGTTACATTCATAGGCTTTCCAATTTCCATGCAAGTGTGTTGACTTTGCTCTCAAAGACACCTAACCACATGTGCATAGCTACATGGAATGGTTTTGTATTATTAATAAACAATTTGATACCATTAATTCCCTTTCACTTGGCCACACCCCAATCATTCATTCATAAAATATATATAGTTGGTTAGATTGTCATGGAGGTGACGCAAGTCCAAATTAAGATAACCCTTGAAGTTCAAATTTGGAACAAATAATTATGAGACTTCCTCAACTTCGAGAGAAGTACTTATTTATTATCTAATATAATATATTAATAAATTAATGAGATTATTTCATAGTCAATTAGTAAAAAGTAAATTTTTTGTGCGAGGTTAAAATATATATAGTTGGTTAGATTGTCATGGATAACAACGCAAGTCGGTATTTATTTTAATCTTTAATCTTGACGGGTAAGTTAAGAGGTGGAATTGGTGGAGGTTCCAGGAGCGGGCGGTGATGGCGATATGCTGTTTAGGGTTTTCACAGTTTAGGGTTTGCTGATCTTTGCCGGCGAGGAGTGCTCGGTGGTCACTTGAATCAACTGTTGAATGAGTAAGTTATCCTTATTTGTGGTAACGACCGGCAGCCGTTGAAAGAATATATGCATTTTTTAAAATACTCTGGTTTTCTACGGCGTTTTATTGATTGGGCATCTTACGGGTATGAAGTTAGCTTATCTGCTGTGGTTAACTTCGTATTAGTTTTGGTTTGTGCCGAAATTGTGCCGGTTTTCGCTGGGGTTTTTTCTTTTCTTTGATATGCCGTGGGATGCCGGTTTTGGTTTATGGAACCGTGAACCATACTCGCCGGCATTACAAGGGTGGACCACCGAATCTACAGGATATTAAAATATTTAGACCGGTTTCCTGAGTTATTTCCTATTATCCCAACATCTTTGTCAGGGGTTTTTCTGTTGGTAAAGATTTGTTTTGCCGCTGTGAATCCGGGTCCTGTCGTCGTCTTGTGGCAGTTATGGACGGAACTATGCCGGATCCCAACATGCCAGCTGACAGCAATCTGAATGTCTCGGATTACATGATAGAAGAGGCTGGGCTATTCAAATCTGACTCTTACTTCAAAACCCAGCTGCGCGGAAAATGGGCCCTAAACCCCTGTGGACGACAGGTGGCACCAAATGGAAAAACACAAAAGGGACAATTGGCCATGGGGAAGCCACCTGGTGAGACCACGGGCTCGAATCCATCGGTCGGTAGTGGTAGGGTTTGACCGGGAAGGGGCGATGGTGAAAGGCATGGCTCGTCATCACGAGCAAACAACAGATTGGTGGGAAAATACTTTAACAGACCCGAGGAAGCTTGGCTCACGGTCGGCCGGGATATTGGTCTGGAGGAGGTTGTGGAATTTAACATGACAGTTCTTGTGGGTAAATTCTCTTACCATGCCATGAATCGACGAAACATTGTCAAGTGGGTCGAAGAGATGTGGAACCCTATTTTGGAATATACCCCACAGGTATTTGCTCTGTCTTGTGGATGGTATGGGTTTAAATTCCATCAGGAAGCTCACTGTAACCGCATTTTGGAGGGCTTATGGCTATATGGAACAGGGAGTCTAATGCTTCAAAAATGGCAGACGGATTTCGATCCGGACTCGGCTTCAGTTCGCCTTCGGCATCTATGGGTTCTTATGCCTGGACTTCCACTGGCTTTGTGGAATCGTGGGGCCTTTGAGGCCATTGGAAACCGTCTTGGTCGCTTTCTGCATGTGGAGGAGGAACACCTGAATGGGTTTGATTGGCGGATGGGGCGGATGTTGGTCGAGGTTGATGTTTCCCTTGGATTGATTGATGTTCTGCATATCAATTGGCGAGGTCGTTAGCTGGCTCAAGTTATAGACTACTGGGGCATACCTTTCCGGTGTTCGAATTGCAAAGCTGTGGGTCACCTATGGCGACAATGCAGGGCTCCGGCTTCTTCCGGCCGCATCAAGGATGGGGGTCCGTTCTGGTCGTCAGATGATGGCAGTGATTTAGAGATGGATGCGTCGGACGCACTTGATGGTTTTTCAAACCGGGTTCTCAACCCTCTCGCTCCTGACTCGGCGTTATTCCATAAGTTGGAATTACAGGACCCTCATTTTTTCCATTCGTTAAATGAAATGGATATATCTTTTATTAATAATTTAGATTTGAACAATGGCAATAATGGTAATTACATGGGTCGGCGTCAAAACAAGGATTCTGCTTCCTCCGGTACTGAAAACTCTACAAATGAAAATTCTGAATATGATGACCTGATTTCTGAGCCTGAATTGTTGGAAAAGATGCAAAATCTCAGCCCTATAGATACCACTCCGGTCATTTCGGTATCTCCCGATATTCCACCTTCAGCTGTCCCAACGGTTCTCATATCCCACGACTCAGATCAACCATTTAATAATGAGGACGTTGTGAAGAGTAGTGAGGTTGTCGAGATGAATACTGATATGAACCCAAATGTCAACAATGCCGGGGGGATGGGGACATATGGAATGAACCCTGTAAAGCTGGTGGGAGAGAATAGGTCGGTGATGGAAGGCCCTGGTGTTGGACACAGTTTAACTCCTGAATCAGGTGGGAATACTATACACATCCCATCATATTCTAAAATGGTGAAGAAATCTCCTATTCCTACTTATTTTAGGAATAGGGTGGTGGACACTATTGAGACTGCTAGAGACTGTGGGGGAACACTGGAACTGAAGGATTCCACCCCGACAGAGGGGGTTTGTAATACCTTTGTTGGGAACATACCTGATACATCTGGGGACATATGTATACTTAAAGGGGCCCATAGGGGAGGTCTAGCTTAGGACTTCTCGCCCTTAAAAACTAGAAGTGCCAAAAAAAACAAAAAGGTCACTCTGGGGGGGACAGAGGTGGACCATGGTAAGACGATTTCCCCCAACACTTCTGATTCCCGGGCTCTTAGAGGAATGAAAGCCCTTGCGAGGGTTAGGAAATGATCTTTTTCTCTCTGAATATTAGGGGGGTGGGGGGCCTGCCCAAACAATTGGCCCTCAAACGTGTATTAGAAATTGTCAAACCTGATCTGGTACTTCTACAGGAAACTATGGTTAGTGGGGAAAAAGCTCGAATCTTTTTTAATAAAGTCAAGCCGGGATGGATGTGTTGTTCTGTGGACGCGGCTGGTCTTTCTGGTGGCCTCTTAGCAGCTTGGAAACCAATGGTGTTGAGATTTACTCCATCACACATATCACTGGGCATTTTGCTGTCTGGAAACATCAGGGGATCGGAGAAGAACATAAATATTATTAATTGCTATGGCCCTTATTGTGATCGGGAGACTTTCTGGAACTTAGCGGTATCTGAACATTTGCTGGCCTTGGAGAACTTAATCATAGCCGGGGATCTAAACTTCACATGGGGGGATGAGGAATTTTGGGGGGGTTCGGCCAAAAGAGACCCCCTGGGCCCCTATTTCTGTGACTTATTCATGAAGTACTCTTTGATTGATGTGGCCCCGAGATCGATGGCACCAACATGGTCAAATGGTAGGAAAGGGGAAAATCAGATCCATAAACGAATTGATCGTTTCCTTATATCGGAATCACTGCTATCCTGTTTTCAGAATTATAGATCCTGGATTCACCAAATTAAAATTAGCGATCATCTTCCTATAATTCTCCAATTTGATGATGAGCCTTTCCATAAAACATTCCCTTTCAAATTCAATTCCACTTGGCTCTCGGATGAGGAATACACTATGGGGGTAAGGAATTTATGGATGCAGATGAATGTCTCGGGGGAGAGATCTGCTATGGACAAATTGGCGGTGAAACTCAAGATGTTAAAAGACTATACTATCAAGTGGGAAAAAAATAAAAAAGACTTGATGCGTAAAGAGCTTGCTGAGATAGAAAAGGAAGTGGAATACCTGATGAATCGTGGGGTTGAGACTGATTTAAACACTATGGAACTTTCTAGACTCTCTACCCTTGAGTGTCGTAAAATGAAAATCGTCCTGATACAGGAAGAATCCTGGAGATTGAAGAGTCGAGCTACTTGGCTCAAGGCGGGAGATCTGAATACAAATTTTTTCCATCGATTTGCTGATTCCCGTAGAATGCATAACTCTATCTGGGATCTGAATGATCATTTGGGCCGGCGGATTAGGGGGGAGGAGAATTTGATGAATGAAGCTGTTCGTCACTTCCAGGAATACTACTGTGATCCAAAAAATACTACCCTGGCTGAACAGTTTAAACTTATCAAGGAATATCCACGGATGTTCAATGATGAGGAGGGGGATAATATTTTTCTGGATGTCTCTCTGGGAGATGTGGAGAACACTCTGAAAGGGTTTGCAAAAGAAAAATCTCCAGGACCGGATGGGTGGATGGTGGAGCTATTCATTCACTTTTTCGATATTATGGGGGAAGACCTTAGGATGGCTGTGGATGAATCTCGGAAATTGGGCACTGTCTCTGGGGCACTTAATTCTACTTACCTGGTGCTCATTCCGAAGACATCTCACCCGAATAATTATGATGAATTCAAGCCGATCGCTCTATGCAATCTGGTCTACAAGATTATTGCTAAGATAATTGCTGATAGAATCAAACCTCTGCTTTCTCAACACATTTCCTATGAACAGTATGGTTTTCTCAGTGGGAGACAGATACATGATGCTGTGGGTGTGACTCAGTAAATTTTTCATACTATTAAGCAGAGGAAAATTGAAGCACTCATCCTACAACTGGACCTGGTTAAAGCATATGATAAGGTTGATTGGAACTTTATGAGACTAATTCTTATCCAGATCGGTTTACCCTGGAAGGTGATGAAATGGATTATGGCATGCATATCCTCTGTAAATTATGCTATACTGATTAATGGACATCCCACAGAATTCTTTAAGGCAACTCGGGGTCTTAGACATGGATGCCCTCTATCACCACTTTTATTTTACTGGTCATAGAAGGTTTGAGTCTCTCCATACACAAGGCTCGCCGGGATGGTAGGATTGCTGGCATTAAAATATCAAGGGAGATTTCTGTTACACACTCTTTATTTGTGGATGATGTTATGCTTTTTGGTATGGGTATAATTGCTGAATGGGTTCAATACAAGCTAATACTTGATCTTTTCTGCCTGGTTACTGGTATGCTTATCAGCTACACTAAAGCTTTTGTTGATGTATATGTAACTTCAGAATGTATTTCACATATATGTATATTGTATTCCTATAGAGATGTTATTATTCCTCTATACGGAAGTGTCGTCATTTATATTGTAAGTGTCGTAACTTATACTTGATGGGTTATTAGACCACCTTGTTTGGGGTTGGCCCTGTATAAGTCATGTGGGTCAAAGGGTTATTAGACCACCCTATTGGGGGTCGGCCATGTGGGTCAAAGGGTTATTAGACCACCCTATTGGGGGTCGGCCCAGTCAGCATTATGTTATGTGGTTAAGTTCGAGCCTACATGAGTTAGGTAAAAAGGCAAGTCAAGTCAAGTATAAATAGAGTGCGGGAGGCACTCTATTTGCTCACTCACTTCTCACTCATGCACTCAAGGAGGAGTGGTGCACTTATGGAGGAGGAGGATCTGCTACTAGGTTATGTCTATCTCTCATGGTTGGTTGTATCATTGCTCTATCTATCTTTGAGGAAGTTATTGGGGTTTTTAACCTTTATGGTTTTCCCTAAGTAAATCTTTGTGTCTCTTGTGTGCTTGCATTATTGTATCCATGATTGATATGCTGTAGATATGCTGTACATGTTGTTCTCTCAGTTAAGATCCTAGATCAGATTGAAGTAAATTCTGAAAATTTAACAGCTTTTTTCCTGAAGTATTCGGTGGTGGATGATGTGGAATAGGAGATCAACAACATCCTGCCACTAAAATTCATTGAACTTGAGGCTGGTACTAAATATCTGGGTTTCTTCATCAAGCCATCTAACTACATGATAAATGATTGGTCATGGCTTGTCAGACGCTTTGAAATGCGAATTAATCACTGGAGCTTTCGACATTTAAATCTGGGTGGCAGGCTAACGTTGGTGAAAGCTGTATTACAGAACTTAGGTGTATATTGGTTCTCACTCTGCAAAATCCCATGAACCATCCTAAGTCTTATCAGGCGGAAGGTATTCAGTTTCTTGTGGTCGGGGGGAGGTATACAGGAGAAATTCCATCTCATAAATTGGAAAGTATTGGCCCGTCCATGGCACCTGGGGGGCTGGAATATCAAGGATCTCGAATTATTCGTTATGGCCCTACATGCTAAGAGTCTCTGGCGCGTCCTCTTTAATAACTCAATTTGGGGAAGGATCATCAGAGCCAAATATTTGAAAAACATCTCGGTAACAAACTGGCTACGTTTGCATAGACCTGCTACATTGGGTGTCTCAAATATTTGGAATGGTTTATTGGGTGCCTTCAGGATTATAACTCAATGGATTGCTTGGATGCCGGGCAATGGTCGTGATATTAAGTTGGGATTGGATCTGTACATAGGTGGATCTTCGAGTCATACACTATCATTAGATTTAAGGACTCACCTCAGAGCAAATGGCTACTATACTTTGGCTCATGTGGCTTGTCGGTATGAGGATGGGCGTGCACACTGGATTTCGGCTGAGCAGCTGGGATTAACGGGCTCCTTGGGGTATGAATGGGAGGAGTATATCAGGCCAATGTACCACTCTAATTTAAGATTATCCGACAATGCTGACAGACTTGTATGGACGTGGGATGTGGCTGGAGGGAATGTCTCAGCTAAATTGGCTTATGATGCAATGTTTGCTGAATCAAGATTTTTGGTGCGTTGGTGGGATAAATATATTTGGAAACTCGTCTTGCCCCTCAAGATTAAATGCTTTGCCTGGCTAACATTGTGCAATAAGATTTTAACTTGGGACAATCTTTGTCGCCGTGGCTTCTGCGGCCCGGGTTGGTGCACTCTTTGTTGTTCCCAGGAAGAAACCGTTGATCATCTATTCTCTTCCTGTCGTTTTATCAGGGACCTCTGGAATGCAATTGCATGTAAAGCAAGATTGCATTATCTATGGAATCATGGCACATTGAATGATAATATTGAGCATTGGTCTGGCTTTGATGGGGGGTGTTCAGAACTTCCTTTTTTTATGATCTGGGAGGTTTGGAAAGCTCGTAACCTGTGTATTTTTGAAGGCAAATTTCCTTCTAGGGATGGTATTTGCTATAAAACTATTGCTGCACATAAGGAATTTGTCTCTATTCACGGTGTTGAATGTGGGAGAGATACTCTTGTTAAAAACCGAAGATATGCCCCTCCAGTGCTTGTATTCCCATGTGCTTTCTTTGATGGGGCTGCAGCGGGTCGGTATGGGGGTGGTGGAGCGGGCGCCACCTTACACATTAACAAGGATATTTCCATACATATCTGGCTAAACCTGGGGAATGGATCCAATACTAGGAGTGAGTTATGTGCCCTATGGCTTATACTTTTTTGGGCACGGTTGAGAAAGATCTCCTCACTTGTAGTTTTTGGAGACTCATTATCTATTATTTCTTGGGCGAGTGGCAAGACATCTCTCAATGTATTGCTCCTTAAACACTGGATGGATGCGGCTCAGACACTTATCCGGTATTTTGAACATATCCATTTTGAGCATGTTTTTCGGGAGGCTAATATGGAGGCGGATATGCTTTCAAAGCGTGCACTTAATTCTCAGGCTGGGGTCATCATGTGGCAGGAATGGAGGGAGGATACTCTTTTTTCTTAGGGTTCTTATCATCTACATTGGTCTTGATGCATATATGCTATTTATTTATGTCTTCTTTTGTTATTGATGCTCTTTATTTTACGGGTTGATATACTTACATATCTGTTAGCTCTATGTGCAGATCCTTCTTAGGGACTGGATCCAACCACTTGTTGGACATTTTTTATTACACTTTCTACTTATTGCGGTAGATATGACAGTCGCTATGGCTGTGGTTAGGCATATTATGTTATGTTTTGATTTATATGATGTATTTGGGTTTGGGTAGCTGTCGCTGTCGGCATATATGAACATTACTATCATGGTCATGGACACTTTGATGTACTGAGATATTTGGATCCGTTTCTCCTACTGGAGGGATTCTACTTATTGTGGACATATGGTTCTATATTTTTTGGACTTTTCTGATGTAGATGCTGACACATCTGGTATTTGTCTGGCTTGCCCATAGTGCCCCCTTGTACTGGGCTCGTGTGCAGTTTGTATGTTTCTGACAGCTGGTGTTATTTACTATTTCGTATATTAATAGTAAGTTAAATTTTTCTGTGAAAAAAAAACAACGCAAGTCCATATTAAGATAATCATTGAAGTTCAAATTTGTAACCAATAATTATGACGTTCTCAACTTTGAGAGAAGTACTTATTTATATAATAATGAATTAAGGAGATTATTTCATAGTTTATTGGTAAAAGTAAGTGTTTTGGGTGAGATATGAGGTCATAGAACAAAAATAGTCACTAAGTGGCAATGTCCTACCAATAGATTTAAGATTTAAAGTTAAGTGAAAGTGGCAACACCACACACTAGTAGAAAAATGGGTGATAACTGACTAGGAAACCAAAAAAGTTGGTCACCAAGTGAAATAAACGACTAAACCACAAAAAACGTTGGTCACCACAATGTTTTTCAGTGAAATATGACCAAATTTGAGCAGTTTTAAGTGATCACAACTAAAAATGACTGAAATAAATGACTAATTTAGCCATGGCATACAAAATATGACTAATTTAGTCATGAGATAAAAAATATGACTAGACAGTCTAAGTTAATAATTATATAAGATGTCCATTGTTAAAATTTATGAAATTGTAATTTATTACAATTTCGTAAATTTTAATGTTGCAAATGGATTTATAGAACCCCCTAGTTAAAAGGGGTCTCTATATCCATCTGCAGCATTAAAATTTACAAAATTGTAATAAAATAGGATATAATATAGGGTGCAGATGGGGGGGGGGGGGGTGGTGCACATATGATATTATATGTGTGCCTCTAAAAATGATGGTGGGGGAGAGTTAATATGTATTAGTAATATATAATAATTATATATTTTAATATATAGGTGCAAGTACCCCGGATGTAGGTGACAGGCACGAGGAAGGGGGGCACGTGGGCAGATGGACGTGTCACATGGTGGAGGAAATTTCCATATGTTGATTTGAGGAGAAGGCAAGGAGCGGGTGGAAGAGTTATGAAGGAAAGTGTATATAGAAGGGATGCTTCTTTAGCAGTCAGAGAGGTCCTTTGAATGTATGATAAAGGGGGAGGTTATTGTTGCAACTCATAGGGAATGGACATAGAGTAGGATGGCAGATCAATGATGGGTACAGAGATTGGATGGGATTTGTGGGGAACCTATGGCATCGTTATGGAAATTTATCGATTCATTGGTGTATTTAGGAATGTGAAGAAAATGGGCTGGTGCGAGGGTTGGATGTCTGTGCTTCCTGTCTCTGTTGCGAACTTGGAAGAAGTGGGAGGGGAAAAATCAAAGAATCCTGGAAGGTTGCGGTGTAGAATCGTGGAGATCCGTGGTCATTCAATTGGGAACGAGGCCAAAGGAAAGGATGAAGTTGCTTCCCCTCGCGTTAACATGGAGAAATGGAAGGCAACGAAGGAAACCCAGTTCTTTAAATTGTTGATTCCTGAGTTAGTTTAGTTGGAAATGGAGGAAGTGGAGAAGGGTTTATGGCAGGAATTGGAGGCTTTGTAGCCTATGGAGGAGTTTGAAGTGGTTGCAGACTAGATATAGAACCCGAGAAATACATGGGTCAGTATGGTGTTGTATGAGAGTTCAATGGACACCTTATGGGTGGTGAAGAATCTGTTAGCTTGAGTTTTGATGGACCTTGGGAAGAAGGATAAGGGGGATGAGGTAACTGTGAAGTTATGGAAAGAGAATTATGTGGAATCGTGACTCATGCACACAAATATTGAATCCATAGCCAAAAATTTGGGGTTGCAATTCGTGGTGAAGCCGCAGGTTGATGAGTGCAACTCGTCAGATGCGATGCAACCTATAATGAGTGTCCATTTGGGTGGCAATCAAGTCTCACAGTTTCTCTTGGTGATATTGGTTTTTGTTTTAGTTATACTTGTTGGTTTCTTAAGTTCAGTTGTAGTATGTAGTATGATAGAATGGATGAATTACTGGTTGAAAGACAATGCTTAGACTAGTTAAATTCCCCTCTTTTCCCTTCGATAAAGGGGTAGTTTTGGTCTCTAGATGGTAGCGATAGAAGGAAGTAAGACATACTATGCTATTAGAAAGGAAAGCTTTGTAGTGGTTGGTAAATCCTGAAATGTATTTTATATGTTTTTAACTTAATATAATACTTACTTAATTACAAAAAATTATATAGGTGTAAGTATACAAATTAATATAATATGTTAATATATACATAATATGCATAATATAGTAAAATATAATATAATAATAATATAGTAATATGTATGTATAACATATATAATGTTATTTTTTTTCAATGGTGGTCCACTAAATGGATACATCCACCCGGAAATATGCCAACACCTACTATTTCAGAGAATCAAAGTATGGCCAAAATTACATTCATTACATAGGGGCTCAACAAGAGCATCATGTCATTTACAAGAATTGAACCTAGATGGGGAGAGTAACAATCATTCCTTCCAACTAATATATAGTATTTTATATATATTAGAATATATGATTAGATATTTAATATATAGTATGTTAATAGATATAGATATGATTTATTAATAATTCATAGATAATATGTTAAGGTTATATATAATAATATATAATATTAATAGAATATGTTTTTAATATGTAAATATATTACAATGAAACATTATATTATATATAATATTATTATATTAACAAATTAAAACAATCAAATTTAGATGGAGGGAAATAAGGATTGGGGAAAGAAATTGAGGGTTACACTGGACTAAGAAATTGGGGGTTTTGCAATAGAAATTCAAAGATTGGGGATTTTGCAATAGAAACTCAGAAATTGGAAATTGGGTGTTGATGAAGCTAGGCATTGATGCCAATGAGTTATTATCCATAGTAGAAGGCAGTCGTGCCCAGCAGAATTGCAACTGTGTAGACAAAAACTGTGTGAAATTCTAAGTCACAACAGATCTAAAGAGTCGAGGATACCTCACAAAGAAAGAATGAGCATAAAATTTGAATAAGTGTGAAAACTGCAGTAAAAAAGAGCAGAATAATAATGCAGCAAAACTCAGATAGGAGCATACTAATGTCACATGTTCCAATAATCAGTATAATAAACAATGATGTTACAATGGAGAGAATTCGAATCGTGCAGTATAATTCGAACCTTAGTTGATCTAGCATAGGGATTATAACCACTGGAGTGCTCTTGAAGACTCAAAGTCAACTGAACTAAACCTAAAGTCAACTAACTGAAGTCATAATCAATTAACTGACTAAGGAGGGCACAACAGTGAGTCTATGATGCATGCCAGTCAGAAAAGTGCGCATGAGGCCACAATCAGTGGCATCCAGAGCTCTAACCCCCCACAAGAGTCAGATAATTTAGGTGGACTGCACCAAAACACTTAGTAGGTTCCTATAAAATAGGGAACTGATTGAAATGGTCCTAAAATGATGCATGCAGGGCTCAGAAGGTGGTAGATGGATCCTGGATGACATATGCACACCACTAGGTGGAAAATGACATCATCAACAACTAGGAAAAATAAATAATGCTAGGTAGGACAAGTATGGAGTATTGAAATATCCTAACACCCCCCCTTAATCCACACTTTTTCATCCTGGGCCCTGGTTACTAAGACCAAAGGTCACCCATACAATCAAATAAATGATAAAAAATAAAAAATTGTCCATGAACCAAGGAAATAGGGAAAAAAATCATGGGAAAAATACCCCCCTCAAAAAAAACAGTAGTAGGGAACTCAAAGAACCTTCATGCTAAGAAGAGAAGGAAAAAAATTTCCTTAGTGAAATCCTTTGCAAAAATATTGGCAAGCTGCTCCTCTGTAGGATAGCAATGCAGGTGCTAGATCTGGATCTGCTCCTCTCATGTGCCTCCCACTATGTAGAAGTTGTATTTGCCAAAACAAGTCTTTCAGGAACACTTCTTGCTACTGGAGAGAATGGCTCATTGTGGTACAAATCATGAACATTTGAGTACCTTTGGTCAAACAACCGAGATTGTTGCCTAGTTTTAGACCCCCCATGGCAAGTCCCTCCAAGAGATTGTGGATCAAACCCCACCATCATGCAACACTTCTAAGAGAGAAGTGGATCCGCATGACATAGTGCAAGTTTTGCATGATACTGAGATCTGGTGGTTCTATGTTCAGATGGATTGTCACGTACCCACCCATTCAACCAATGCATGGCAGGGTACATGATGCCAAATTCAGGGCTTTCCCATGATCTCAGCCCACTAGTTAGATTCATATAAAGAAAATTATGAATGTGCAGATGTAAAACAAATCAATTATGATGCACAGCGAAATTAAAACATCCACACACATTACTCATGCATACAACATATCAACAGTTATTGAATTTCTATAGTGCAGAAGTAAATATAGAGGCATAAAACACTTATCTTCATTTTTGCAACAGCCCAAGCAACTAGCTATGTCGCTGCAATGTTCCACCTAGCCATAGGCTCTTCGACAGCTTATACTGAGTCCGTTCGAAGGCCACCCCTGAGCTGGGGCATGATTGTCACAAGGGAAAGGGGACATTCACGCTCACACACAGTCCATTAGCCATTTTATTTTAGCCAAGCCAATCTAACTGGGTTTATCAGGCTACACTTGCACCATGGATGCTTATTCCCAAGCTCAAGCCAGAACAAGGGATTACCCATCACCCATACCCATCATACTCTTCTCTCACACAGCATGCACAAACAAGGGCAGGGATAAACAGTAGGATTTACAAATGAGATGGCCATGGGTTTTCCCAAAATGTTCCCAACCAAAAACGGATTATAGGATGGGGCAAAAAACCACAGGGAGGAAAACGATTTCTTCCCCAATATCTCAGCCTTCAACAGCCCAAAACGGCCTCTATTGAAGCCCCATTCGATTCCCCCCCCTTCCCCCAATGGTATACAACACGAAAACGCCCTTCTCTATAGGGAGAATGAGGAAAAACGCAGTAGACCTCCTGGAAAACGCCCAAGTGGCTCTAAACTCGTGAGGGAGAAAGAATGCTGGATGCATAATGGCCTGGGGAAGAAATTCATGGCTCTTTATTGCCCAAGGAGACAAAACACATTTTTCCATGAAGGGTGGCTTGCCCATACCCGAATTTGGACAGCCATACCTCTCCATTCCCAAAGCATTAACTCCCTCAACCCACTCTTGGGAGAAATCAATGGTTGGGTACAAAATTCAACATGGGTAGTTGAGGGTTTGAATGTTTTTCCCCTCCCAATTCCTTGTGAAATCATGCCCCCATCTCTTTGTTGCATTGCATAGCTAGTGGTGGGTATTTTTTTATTAAAATGCATATTACATGATGTTGAAATTCCAATGTGCCTAGCACACAAAGCATATGCATCACTAAATCGATGGCGGGGCCTTGGCATTGAGCTCCTCACCATGATTTCATACAATATTACATCGATTACATTTGAATGTAATGGGTTCAATAATGGGGACGTGACATACCCCTCCCCTTGGAATAACACCGTCCTCGGTGTTCCAATACTTTAGATTATATACCCACTTTATACATGATTCATAATTCACAGATGGTGGCAAGTCTATCCTGCAATTCGTCTCCTTACTTTGACCTTTCACGATCAAGTCCTTTGGCTTCCACAAGCTGCTCCTGCTAGCTTTGGTCTTCCAGCTCCACAAGTGGGTATTTCTCCAGAGCAATCCCTTCCATTTGTTTATCTTCCAGCTGATCTACAAGTCTGGAATTTCATGGATGCCATCTTTCTTGTTGTCCCGACAACTATCTGTGAGACTTATCATGGCAATTCCTGTTAGGACAAGCATAACACAATAATAAAATTAGTCAATTATGTTCCTAATTGACTTAGAACGTCCATGCTTTACTCATGAGACTTCCACACATTTCATGCTTTCCCACACACTCATGAACTCATTCATGTTCATCCTTTCACAAGAAAATAACTATTTCAGCATTCACAATTCATTTCAAGCAATGAAACACAATTGGTTTTCATTTATGACATGCACTCAACAATCCTTTGTTTCTAAGATGCATCAGTCAGAAGAGAAAGAAGAGTAAGAGTTTTCCCCCTCTTAGTCTTGTTCCAATCCGGAGCCACACCATCACTGGTGGTTCTATGCTCCTTGGCCTCTTTCACTTCAATGTGAATGCTTGACTTGCCCTTTCTTGGCTATGACACTTTAGTGTCTAAGGTATTTTTAATGGCTTTAAACTAAGGAAACCTTCCCCATTGTCACTTATAGAACCTTTGGCTGCTAGGACCCACACAATTCCACTAGCACCATCTTCCATTACTGCTCATATTGAGCTCTTTAGGACAGTCATATGTCCACATGCATCCTTCAGATGCTTTCATAGTCCTTGCTTCCAACAATACCTACACTCAAACATTGAGTCAATTCACATGTTTAGTGTATTTTCATAGGGTTCATTTCCAAATGAGAATTTAAGAAATCATAATTAAATCATATATTCATAAGCAAGAAGTTGCAAGATAACCAAATACTTATCTTTATTGGATGTCTTCACTTTATCCCACAGGATCCTTCTTCGCTTTCCAAGCATTGGATTTCCCATGGATACAACAATGAATGTTGGGCCAGCACGCAGGCTACTCCACAACCATTCGAACAGGCAATGTCAGGCCAGTACGCTGACTGGTTTTATCAATTGTTTAAGAGAATGTTTGGCCAGCACGCCGGCTGCTCCACAACATCAAGTGGTTAATGTTCCCACCAACTACCCTCTGAATTTACCAAGAATTTTATAGTTCCAACCAGTTACTCTCTGGCTTTACCAAGCATTTATAGCTCTTTCAAGGTCCTTGTTTCCTGTAATGGCCAGGGTCTCCAACAAAGAAACAACAGTGTATTAGCTTGGTTACAATAAGACTCGTACCTGAAATCTTCATTATTCCAAACAAGAATTAAATGAAATTGAATACTTATCTGTGTTGTGCGTTTCCTCGCTACTCCACAAGTTTCCTTCTCTGCTTTACAAGCCTTGGATCACCTGTGGGGTGGATGCTCGGCCAGCACACATGCTACTCCACAACATCATCCGAATAGGCAATGCCAAGCCAGTGCGTCGACTGGGTTTATCAGGCATCCCAAAAATCAGTATGCTAAGCCAGTACGCCGACTGGGTTTATCAAGCATTTCAAAAATTAGTATGCTAAGCCAGTACGCCGACTGGGTTTATCAAGCATTTCAAAAATCAGTATGCTAAGCCAGTACGCCGACTGGGTTTATCAAGCATTTCAAGAATCAGTATGCTAAGCCAGTACGCCGACTGGGTTTATCAAGCATTTCAAGAATCAGTATGCTAAGCCAGTACGCCGACTGGGTTTATCAAGCATTTCAAGAATCAGTATGCTAAGCCAGTACGCCGACTGGGTTTATCAAGCATTTCAAAAATCAGTATGCTAAGCCAGTACGCCGACTGGGTTTATCAAGCATTTCAAGAATCAGTATGCTAAGCCAGTACGCCGACTGGGTTTATCAAGCATTTCAAGAATCAGTATGCTAAGCTAGTACGCCGACTGGGTTTATCAAGCATTTCAAGAATCAGTATGCTAAGCCAGTACGCCGACTGGGTTTATCAAGCATTTCAAGAATCAGTATGCTAAGCCAGTACGCCGACTGGGTTTATCAAGCATTTCAAAAATCAGTATGCTAAGCCAGTACGCCGACTGGGTTTATCAAGCATTTCAAAAGTCAGTATGCTAAGCCAGTATGCCGACTGGGTTTATCAAGCATTTCAAGAATCTGTATGCTAAGCCAGTACGCCGACTAGGTTTATCAAGCATTTCAAGAATCAGTATGCTAAGCCAGTACGCCGACTGGGTTTATCAAGCATTTCAAAAATCAGTATGCTAAGCCAGTACGCCGACTGGGTTTATCAAGCATTTCAAAAATCAGTATGCTAAGCCAGTACGCCGACTGGGTTTATCAAGCATTTCAAAAATCAGTATGCTAAGCCAGTACGCCGACTGGGTTTATCAAGCATTTCAAAAATCAGTATGCTAAGCCAGTACGCCGACTGGGTTTATCAAGCATACAATAACCATTTCCAAGCCAGTTCTCCGACTGGGTTTGTCAGGAAATAACACCCTTCACCAATACCTCCACATCATACAAATAACCAATGCCAAGCCAGTACATCAACTGGGTTTATCAGGCATCCAGCAACCTTTCGCCACAACTCCCAAATAACCAATGCCATGCCAGTACGCCGACTGGGTTTATCAGGCATACAACAACCATTGCCAAGCCAGTACATTGACTGGGTTTATCAGGCAACATGAACAACATAATATGATTACGTGCCTCCTTCTCTTGTACAATCGGTGGTTCCCTCCAGGAACTCCATAGGTGACTCACTTGACTACAGGCTAGCACGGCCCCATAATACCCACTCACACTACACAAGGATGATACCCCTTTTCTGCAACACAGCTTCTTGGGCCTATCCATCCCTTCTAGTGTCCTTTAGTGTGAGCGTAGAAAGGTTACCACTGCCCATACAGTCCTCTTGAGCACCCTTTCTTCACTTTGCCTCTTACGGGCAACACCAAATTGCATCTGTGTAAGCTGATAGCACAAGAAGGATAAGCAGACTCATCAGTATTGCTGCCCAAAAATTGTAATCATATTTCATATCATTCACTATCAAGTATTGAAACACCAGGAATGCGTCCATTCCCTTAGGGTGTAGTCAATATTGAAAACCCTACCATGACCCAGCACCAGAAAAGGTGTGCACCCCCTTCCTGATGTGCACCATGTAGGCCCTAATCATACTCAAGCAGTCTGGAACAATAATGAAATAATAAAACATGCTCTGCATATTTAATCTAATAATTTAGACATGCATGTTCTTGTCTAGGGTCATAGAATACTCATTCATTTTGCATATGTGTCTCACATGCCTTCTGGGCATAGCTTTACCATCTCACTTTCATGGTTTACCGACATGCTGTTTGGCTGAGACATTATCAATGGCGTTTCACGCGAAACCCATTTCCAAAGCATGGGATCCTTCCCATCTAGTTTGGCTTCTGCAGGCGATCACACATGGTCTTCCTGCAATGTGTCATCCTGGCACACTTAATCAAATAGCCAAACAGTCAGCAACATTTAGCAATAAGATTCAAATATGATTGTTCCATAACCGATCAATAGTATTAATAATTAAATTCAATATGAATTTACAATTCTGTCTCCTACAGAAATTGATTTGCTTAGCAATGAGCCTATTCTCATTTTGTTTGGCTCCTGTAAGTGACATCACTTTGCCCGTTATGGTCTTATGCCCGCTACCATACCTGAGCATCCACTTATAGCATGTCCTTTTGACACATTCCATATAAGCCAAACAATCATTAGCAAAATTTCAAATCCGAAACATTTACAAATCTGATATCTACAACTATTCTTACTAACAGAACTTAGAGCTCTCAACCATAGGATTCCTTCTCATAAGCTCTAGATCAAATTTCACAGTCATATCATTCATACAATGCATCACAAGATTTATAAACTCTCTCAATGCCCATCTACTCAAGGCTACCTTGCATTGTTTTATGAGTACTATGCATTCAAGCATATTATGATCGAAACATGACTATCTCATATAACTTGCATTACCATAATCAGGATCACCATTCCTCACTTGCTTGGGTTATTAAGCACATAACCAATCATACACATGGCATGATATAAATTCATATGAATGCATTGAGATTTCTAAACAGTCATAGGGTGTAAGGATCATTCTCTTCACTTACCCATACATCACCAAGCTTAGTAGGTTAACAGTCCCAATCGGTATTCAATATCACAAGCAAACTAACTCAACATAGCTCGAACACAGTTGGAGAGATCTGACCAAATCCTCTTTCAACATTCATGCACTTTGGCACCAATAATCATTACCCGCATGGTTACCATTAAAATCGCTTGATGTTACCTGATCAATTGGCCTCTTACCAAGGCTGCTCAGTCCTTTTTCCAACTTTGTGATCATAGATTTGTTGCACCATCCTTTCTGCACAAGGTTGTTAGCTTCATGCAACAACATCCTCAGCACATTTAGCCATGCTCTTTGTTATTTTTGGTCCTACAACCAATACCAACATCAATAGTAATTATCAGCCACAATATTCTCCATTAGTGGTTCATTGCATATGAAGACTTCATTATTCTACCAATATGCAATATCCCATTTATGCACAATCATTTCCATATGTACTATGCAGTGTTTGTTAAGATGCCATCTAGTGCATATGCGTCTATGTAATCCCTTACATTTTTAACATTTTTATGCCATATGACAATTTCATAATTATAAGTATGATAACAAACAGGGGTTTAAGGAATTCTTCCCTTTTCGATCCCTCATTGTAACATGGAATTCCTCTTCCATATCATGCGATTGTAGAAATTGCCCATATTGACAACACAATTTGTTTGTCAAAACAGCCGCTGGCACTCTCTTGCACTAAATAACTACGATTTATGTAGACCTCATTCAAACTCTGGTCATGCATCATTGTTCCCTGCTAGACAAGCTTTCCAACGCCTGTCTTCATGCTTCATTCCGACACCGGGTGTGGAAACTGCATCTTTTAAAAAATGACAACTTTCACTCCAATTCTGCACATTTTACACAGTTGCATTTTGGTCCAGAATGCCAACTTTAGCCACCTGTGGAAGAAAATCTATGAGGAATCACAAATTTTTTTATATCGGGCGAAGCTATTCCATATAACAAGGAACACTCAACAATTCACGGATCTCAATTCTGATGCACCATTCATCTTCTATGAATTTTTGGGTTTTGCTACTTCTCACTTTTCACATTTTTCCAAAATTCCAAATTTTGGGCCAAAAATGGCTATCTCCCAAACGGTGCATTTCTGGAAAATCTTCGTCTAACGGAAACTGTCTGTCTTAATGAGAATATGAAATGTCTAGTTCAGTAAAAATTTTGATTCCCACATCTAGGGTTACTTTTACTGCCCACAAGTTTTTCAAAATCCCAAAAAAGTGGCTCAGAACAGTGCTTTTTGGCCTTCTTGCTCACCCTGACTTCACATCCCTTGGAGTTTGGTTCTAGGATTCTGAACTTAACATCGTGCCTGCTTCATGACCGCGCCTGATGAATTTCAGCTCCAACCGACCTTCTTTCAAGCCTCGGGACTCCGCCCTTCAAAAGTCACTATTCCCCATTTTCTGTCAAATCGGAGAGTAATGGGCTCGGGGTCTTCACTGGTTCTTTCATGGCCCTCGTCAATGGCCTCTGAGCCCCACAGAAATCATTCCATTCTGAGTCCAGATGTTCCTGCTATTCAAAAATCAAGTTTTCGTCACTGGTTTTTTTTTTTTTTTTTTTTTTTTTTTTTTTAATATTTTCGGGCGCCGATCGCTCCCACAATTGCAGGGCGATTCACCGAACGCTCCCGCAATTGCGGAGCCATTCGGCGAAGGCTCCTGCAATTGCGGAGCCATTCGGGGAATTCTCCCGCAACTGCGGAGCCATTCGACGAAGGCTTCCGCAACTGCGGAGCCATTCGGCGAAGGCTTCCGTTGCGGAGCCGTTCGCGGAATGCTTCCCCGGTTTTGGGTGGTTTTGCGGAAAGCTTCCGAAATTGCGGACCGATTCGCCGAGGTCTTCCGCAGTTGCGGAACGATTCGCCAAAGTCTTCCGCAATTGCGGAACGACTCGTCGAACTCTTCCGCGTTGCGAAACGATTTGCGGAATCCTTCCGCAATTTCAGAAAGGAATTCCTTCCGAAATTTTCCTTTCGAAAACACTTAGAAAATTTTCTGCTTTTTCGGAGCATTTCGCCGAATTTTTTCGTGTTGTGGGACAACTCGCGGAATCCTTCCGCAATTTCGGAAGGGAATTCCTTCCGCAATTTCGGAAGAGAATTCCTTCCGCAAATTTCGGGGCGACTTCCCAAACTCCTCCGCGTTGCGGAAAAACTCACGGAATGCTTCCGCAGTTTCGGAGCAATTCGCCGAATGCTTCCGCAGTTTCAGAAGACATTCGGGAATTCCTTCAGAAACAGTCTTAAACAAATTTTCAAACAGACTTAAACGTATTTTTCAAAGACACTCAGGAAAATTTGAAACTTTCTTTCCTTATGACTGCAATTGAATTTGGCCCATAGAGGCCCAATGCTGCAACCAGCAGCTCTGATACCATTCTGTCATGTACCCACCCATTCAACCAATGCATGGCAGGGTACATGATGCCAAATTCAGCGCTTTCCCATGATCTCAGCCCACTAGTTAGATTCATGTAAAGAAAATTATGAATATGCAGATGTAAAACAAATCAATTATGATGCACAGCGAAATTAAAACATCCACACACATTACTCATGCATACAACATATCAACAGTTATTGAATTTCTATAGTGCAGAAGTAAATATAGAGGCATAAAACACTTATCTTCATTTTTGCAACTACCCAAGCAACTAGCTATGTTGCTGCAATGTTCAACCCAGCCATAGGCTCTTCGACAGCTTATAATGAGTCCGTCCGAAGGCCACCCCCGAGCTGGGACATGATTCTCACAAGGGAAAGGGGACATTCACGCTCACACACAGTCCATTAGCGATTTTATTTTAGCCAAGCCAATCTAACTGGGTTTATCAGGCTACACTTGCACCATGAATGCTTATTCCCAAGCTCAAGCCAGAATAAGGGATTACCCATCACCCATACCCATCATACTCTTCTCTCACACAGCATGCACAAACAAGGGCAGGGATAAACAGTAGGATTTACAAATGAGATGGCCATGGGTTTTCCCAAAACGTTCCCAACCAAAAACGGATTATAGGATGGGGCAAACAACCACAGGGAGGAAAACGATTTCTTCCCCAATATCTCAGCCTTCAACAGCCCAAAACGGCCTCTATTGAAGCCCCATTTGATTTCCCCCCCTTCCCCCACTGGTATACAACACGAAAACGCCCTTCTCTACAGCGAGAATGAGGAAAAACGCAGCAGACCTCCTGGAAAATGCCCAAGTGGCTCTAAACTCGTGAGGGAGAAAGAATGTTGGATGCATAATGGCTTGGGGAAGAAATTCATGGCTCTTTCTTGCCCAAGGAGACAAAACACATTTTTCCATGAAGGGTGGCTTGCCCATACCCGAATTTGGACAGCTATACCTCTCCATTCCCAAAGCATTAACTCCCTCAACCCACTCTTGGGAGAAATCAATGGTTGGGTACAAAAGTCAACATGGGTAGTTGAGGGTTTGAATGTTTTTCCCCTCCCAATTCCTTGTGAAATCATGCCCCCATCTCTTTGTTGCATTGCATAGCTAGTGGTGGGTATTTTTTTATTAAAATGCATATTACATGATGTTGAAATTCCAATTGGCCTAGCACGCAAAGCATATGCATCACTAAATCGATGGCGGGGCCTTGGAATTGAGCTCCTCACCATGATTTCATACAATATTACATCGATTACATTTGAATGTAATGGGGTCAATAATGGGGACGTGACATGGATCCCCAACTGTGTTCCTAGTAGCTACAAGGAATTTGTGAGCTCATATTGGCCTTGGCCATGGATTGGGATAATGTGTGGATCTGGATCTGAATTTGAATCTCCCTGAACTTTATTCTCAACATCAAGATCTTGATCCTCATCTTCATTAGAAGAGGTATTACTATGATCTTTATCAGATTTTGATGGGGTCGGAAGAGAGTATGGAAAAAAATGTGAGAATTCATATGCCTTAGAGGCATGGTTTGCAAACCATTTCGCTATAATATTCCCAGTGGATATCTCTGCAATCTCAACTGTGTCAAGACGAAAGACCACTTTCTTTGGTGAACCTGTGTAAGTCATCTGATATACAGATTACAAATTTACCAAAAAAGAAGGAACAAACAGAACATTCTTGAACTTTCCGTGCTCCATATGTATTGTGCCCTTCCCTTCAATAGAGATTTGAGAGTTGTCTCCCATGTGAATAATCAGACCATCTTTGAGATCGGAAGAAGAAAATGATTCTTTGGAGGCAATCATGTGGTTGGAGGCTCCTGAATCTATGAGGAGGGTCTATGATTTTGAAAATCCAGCCTTCATTGCATGGCATGTCTTATGACCATCAGACTCACTTCTAGAATCAGTCTCACTTGCACCTTTTGGGAGGGCAATGTTGTGTTGTTCAAGAATCTTGGTCAACTAATCTATCTTCTTCTGCATGTAAGATCTCTCTGAGTGGTTTCCTTTCTTGCAATAAGAACACTTGGATTTATCAAATCCATTTTATTTGTCCTTTTTAGAGCTGGAAACTCCTTTTGATGGATTTGACTTGGCATTCAGCTTGGGTTCAGATGGCCTCTTATCCTTTCCTTTGTGCTTCCCTTTCCCATTCTCACTTTTTTCTTCTCCAACCATAAGAGATTTATCTTTGGAGGCCTTCAAGGAACCCATCTGGATCAACTTATCTTGTTCTTGGATGAGAGATTCAGTGAAAACATCTAAAGAGGGAATCTTCCAACCAGGGATTGACATTCGCCCATAATGGAAGGTAGAGACAAAGATGGAGAACTCAGGACATAGCTTGTTCAGAATGGATAGCACCATCTGCTCATCATTCTTCTCAATGCCACAATGATTGCATTGCATAACTAGAAATTTTAATTTTGAAAAGAATTGTTGAATGGTCTCAAAACTACTCGGTTGTAGAGAAATCAACTCATTTTCCAGAATATGGCCTGTTAGCTCATCGTGTTTTCCGAAAAGGGTCTCTAACTTCAACCATAATTCTCTTGGAGTCTTCAATCCTTCGATGTGGAAGAGTAGATCTCTGGAAATATGAATACACATGAAACCAAATGATTCATCCAATCTATTCAGATACTTGGTTTTCTCCACAGCTGAATGTGGCTCAGGATCCTTTCCCATTGTCACCCTGTACAATGATTTGTTGCGCAATACCATATGCATATCAGACCTCCAATCAAGATAATTGAAGGGTGTCAGGATCATGGGAGAGCGAGGAGAGTTCGAATTGTCCATTACAACTGTTGGAGCGAATACAAGGTGAAACTGCTGCTACTGCATAAAAACTGTTGCAACTACAGAAAACTGCTATAACTGTTGCAGCTGCAGAAAACTATTGTACTTACTGCAACTACTGCTGCACTAAATTTTTTTTAATAACCTGCAAAAAAATCTCAATAAGGAGGTAGACTTCTACTGAGCACTGCTTTAGGAAAGTAGGCACTTTTATTCGGATCCTTCACACCACCTTCACACCTGGCTAGACCTAATTGGATTTCTCCAATGAATTCAATGCAATGTCACCGGGATTTGTTGTGGAAATCCAGAGGCTTCTAGTGCACTACTGAAAGCAATTGTTCAACCTATTCTCTCTATGGATCTGATCCCATGTGAAATTCTAAGTCACAATATATCTAAAGAGCCGAGGATACCTCACAAAGAAAGAATGAGTATAAAATTTGAATAAGAGTGAAAATTGCAGTAAAAAAGAGCAGAAGAATAATAATGCAACAGAACTCAGATAGGAGCAGAATAATGTCACATGTTCCAATAATCAGTATAATAAAAAATGATATTACAATGGGGAGAATTCGAATCATGTAGGAGAATTCGAACCTCAGTTGGTCTAGCATATGGATTATCACCAATGGATTGCTTCGGAAGACTCAAGGTCAACTAAACTGAACCTAAACTCAACTAACTAAAGTCACAATCAGTTAAATGACTAAGGAGGACACAATAATGAGTCTGTCATGCATGTCAGTCAGAAAAGGGCGCATGAGGCCACAATTAGTGGCATTCGGAGCTCTAGCCCCCCACAAGAGTTAGATAACTTAGGTGGACTGCACCGGAACACTCAGTAGGTTCCTATAAAATAGGGAACTAACAGAAGTGGTCCTAAAATGATGCATGCAGGGATCAAAAGGTGGTAGATGGATCCTGGATGACATATTCACACCACTAGGGGTAAAATGACATCATCAACAACTAGGAAAAATAAATAATGCTAGGTAGGAAAAATATGGAATATTGAAATATCCTAACAAATCGGTACAATTTCTTGACCTTTTCTATATCCCTAGCTTGTCTGATCTAATTAGCAATATTATTTTATTTCTTTTGTGTTTCAGATTTAAACTACTGCTTAAACAATGCCATTGGATTATTGGATTGAACTCTTCTGAGCAATATTTATTTTATTTATTTTTTGTTTTAGATTTAAACTATTGCTTTGACAATGCCATTAGATTATTGGATGGAACCATCCAGACTATTAGATGGGCATAGAGCGACAATCACTTGTTTTTTGAATCACATGTTGAAACCTAACCTTTACCCCAAGCATTAAGTGTTGAACTCAGAATATCTGTAGGTGTGGTGTTGAAACAAAGTAATGACCAAAAATGAACTAGGTAGGGTATTGATGCATCTAGGGTTAGCCAGTTAATGGAGAGTTTATTTCGAGCTTGAATGAATATTTTTCTTTTCTATCAAACTCCAGGTATTGTTCTTCTCACAATTTTTTAGTCCACCCAATTGAGAAGTAAGAGTCTGTCAACCTCTGTGCTGGGTGGTGTGACTTTTATCATCTGCCCATGCTTTTTCTTTTGGTTTTTTTCCATTGCACTATATCTTCATTCAAACGGTTTATGGCCTAGCTATTTCCTTAGGACTATAGAAATTCTTATCCAAGTGAACATGATTTTTTTGACAGTAGGGTTTAGTGAGCCTATGATCTATTGTTAATATATGAGAATATCATAAAAGCATTCATATTTGAGACTATTGCAACTACAAGATTCACTTAATAGCCTCTTATCAAAGCTAAAATATGCACCCCCAAAGTTTAATAGATATTCTGGATGAATATCCCGTTGGACAAATCAAATTTCGCAGCAGATCAAGGTACCTGAGAGCAAGAAAACAATCCGATGTAGTTCTTTTTGTTTTCTTTTACAGATTCACAACCAGATTGCTCGGAGAATATGTATATGGTGTATTCCATTTCCATTAAGTAAAATACCTATAAGCAAATAATGTGTTTTCTTGGAAAATATTGTAGCATATATGTGTGCCATTAAAAATTTCCATGACTAATAGAATCTGAGCAAACAACTCTGCTACAAACTGCAAAATTTATGGTGTTTGAATAATAGAAAGGGAACAACGACTAAATGTTGCCACACAATAAATTAAGTGCACGGTTATACTGATAAGATATCTATTAATCTCAGGAACGAACTATGCTCATGATATAAATGACATAAAAGGAAAATGACTGTCATTGAGCCCAATTTTTAACCCTATACTCATTGAAGTTAAATAGTCTTGAAAACTGAAATGAAATAGGAAATTTATGAACTAAGTTGTTCAACTACTGAAATGAGATCTTAAAAATCCATTATTCTTAAAATACTCATTATTTCTTTTTCAATTATGATTCTAGGAAATAATATTTAAAGTAGATAAGGGAGGTCTAGAAAAACATTTAAAATTTAATAAATATAATGTACATATTTACTTATTTACTGTAAAATCATTGAGGTTAAGTGGTACTGTAAATAAAACCCTGCAATGACTGGGTAGACTAAGAAAAGAAAAACACATAGCCAAGGTGAAACTACCCTTATGGTAGGTCTCAATGTGCTAAAATCTGAATAATTCAGATGGTTTCTTTAAATTGTTGTCTACCTATCATTTGAACAAGTACGTTCATGTTTTGTTGCACTTTGTATACCTACATTTCCAATGGAGAAAATTAGATTTATAAAGATACACTAATGAATATATTGGAGATCACACAAAAGCCATGGGTCATATGGAAAAATTGTTGGTGTTTCACATAAGCATTGAGTATATATTACTTTTTCTAATAAATTTGTAATGCCCAACTGGAATATTTTTTCTCAACTTGAAGTGTAGTAGCCCTCTCCTTTTGATACTTTAAATACCCGACTCCTTGGTTAAGTATGCCCATCATTATATCAATACATTTGAGAAGCATCATAAACAAAACTGGATCAATACATTTGAGAAGCATCATAAACAAAACTGGCATGAGCAATACTTGCTCAACTCTGGACTAGTTTCAGTGAGCTTATTTATTATCGTTAAGCTTTTTTAAATTTTTTAAATTTACTATTTTGTCCAAAATTTTGGATAGAAAATTGTCATTTTTCATTTAACTATGCATTCGAATATTGGTCTTGTAGCTTCACGTCTTGATCTTTTGTTTCAATTAAATTGAAGGTCTTAGTCATTTCCGGCCCATTGACAAATACTATCTCTAATTTCATAGTTTACTATGCCAGTATTGAGATGAATAATTTTGAATAAATGTTGTGCAAATACTACAAACCTTCAATATGCAACTCTTCATAATCACATCTCAATTTAAAATGTTATGATACCTTACATGTAATTATTAGATGTTGTCTAGTTACAACATAATGAATTATTGATTTATGTATGTAGTTTCTTTTATGGTAACTATGTTATTGCTAATAGTAAGAAGTCAATATAAAGTTACAGGGGAAAAACCAATAAGATATTAAGGTTGTTGAAGTTATTGGGAAGATAACTATTTGATTCATAAGTCAAGTAGTTCATTGTGGAGTATTTATATTTCTTACAATATTAACATTGTGTATCATCATTAGGGCTAAATAACTAATTGTGAACCCCAAAACCTTTTTTTTCAAGAACATATCCTATTTATTTGAAATCTACAATAATTGTGCAATAAAAGGAATGTAAGATGCCACATGCAATGTGTTACTCTTTATATAAACGATGAAGAATCATGTGTGTGTCCATTGTAGTAATAATATCTTACCGAGTGATTTATGTATGAAATAAGTAGAGAAATCATCTAGACTAGTGGGAGAGGATTTGTAAATCTTCATATTTGGATGATTTGACAATCATTCCTTTTTCATTTTTGGGTGGTTTTCCAATTTTTTTTTACTTATTAACTTATTGTCTCTTGTTTAGGATTTGGGAATTGGTAAGAATTGTGGGTTTACAGTACCCTTATTAGAATTCTTTACTGATGCTACTTTTGTTTATCTCTCAATCACATATGGGGTGGCTTCTAAACGTAAGCTACTTTTGCTACTTTTGTTGAGGTATCTATCACATATGGGTGGCTTCTAATTCAAAAAATAATTATTAGATGAGGAGAGAGGAACAATGAGAGGATGGATGAAGAAACAAGATAGCGAGTGGAATTCCATAGGGATTAGGGAAGAGTCTTGGTTTGACATCCTTTGCATTGATGTCAAAACTCACACGAAAGAGACATTTATATGAATAACATACTGGTGGTAGGGACAAACAAAATATTGGGCCTTATAGCTAAATATGGAGTAAAAAGATGGTAATTACATATTTTCTCTAAAAAGGAGTGATAGTGGATATTTTTCAAAGAGTCTATGTATTCCATGGAAACATCTGTGGGTTAATATTCATTTAGATGGTTATAGATAAATACCTTGAGAGTGGTTTTAAAGGGTTTAATCCTTGAATTCTTTTGCATTATCAAGCATGTTTTTCTTTCAAAATTAGCACAAAGAGAAATGCCCTAAAAATGATTTAATTTTTATATAGATAATATATATAATTTTCTTAGTTACAAATTTTTTATTTTTCTTTTGAAATGTTGTAGCTACTAAAGATATTGGAAATCCCTTTACATATTAACTAAGCAGCCTGATTGACTTAGCTATTTATTTTTCTTATCATGGATTCTTATATAGTTTAACAGGTTAAAAAATACTACTTAAAACCATATTAAAAAGATAGTTGGTTTTTCCAAAATTGTGAATTGGACCTAAAGTGGCCAAATAACTGGTTGTCTAAAAGCTACACAATTCTTATCCAGTGTCTAAACTTATAATATCAATATACCAAATTTGTCTACAAATCAGTCTTCACTATGGGAAAGGGCAACACTATCTCATATAATTGATTCTACTTATGTAGGCAATAGGCCTTCATGGCAAAGACTGATTAAACAGTTTCCCAAGCTCTCGAAACATTTGGCGGGGAATTATATAGTTGTGATAAGTTTTATGTTAATAATAGTTGGAATAGTAGTGTGTTAATGTTTGTAAAAGTTTGTGATATATTTTTAGTGCAAAATTTGATTCTATTTAAGGGTACTAGCTCAATGGAAGAGCATCTTCCTTATAGGCAGGAGGTTGGTGGTTTGATTCCTCTTTTCCCTATCTACATAAATCAATGACTAATTAAATGACCAATTAAAAAAAATCAGTGACTAAATAAATGACCAGTTAACAACAATCAATGAAAAAATTAATCACCAATTCACATCAGTCAATGACTAAATGAATGACCAGTTAACATCAATCAATGGCCAAATAAAATACCAAATGTACTTCCCAAATGATAATTAATGACTAAATAGTGGCAACTAATGACCAAATAAATGACTAAATAACGAAAATTAATGACCAAATAAATAATTAAATATATGAACAACTCATGAAGCAATTCAAACAATTTATGACTAAAGTGATAAATGACCAATTTGGTCCGGTGATAAGTGACTGCTAATTTATGACCAATGGTCAAGGCCTCAAGTTTAGTCATTTATCTCAGATTTTTAGTCACTTATCACCCATTTTGTTCTAGTGGCAATCTTGTAATTGAGGTAGTTGTATTGAAGTTGGGGTTGTATCACTTATGTCAAAACTGCATAAACTTTACATTCGTCTTCAATTTTAATGACCAAATAAATAATTAAATATATGACCAACTCATGAAGCAATTCAAACAATTTATGACTAAAGTGATAAATGACCAATTTGGTCCGGTGATAAGTGACTGCTAATTTATGACCAATGGTCACAGTCTCAAGTTTAGTCATTTATCTCGGATTTTTAGTCATTTTTTTAGTCACTTATGACCCATTTTGTTCTAGTGGCAATCTTGTAACTGAGGTAGTTGTATTGAAGTTGGGGTTGTATCACTTATGTCAAAACTGCATAAACTTTACATTCGTCTTCAATTTTACCTTGATCTCAATGGACGCAATGCAAAAGGGACATGAAACAAAATTTCACATAACATTAAACTTTAAATCTACCACCATGGACATTGCCACTTCGCAGCTCTTGTTGTTTTATGTTTTGTAAGTATGTATAGAATGATTGTGGAATATTGATATAAACAAAACTAACAATTAAATTTCATATATGCCTTTTAGAAAGATAGATCTGTGATGTAACTTTTAAATATTGGTTCGAATTGTTGGAAATATTAATTACGAATTGATGTCTATCAAGTCTCTGATTCTTAAGTCAGTCTACAATTTTGTCAGACAGTCACTCAATCAGCCTGTCAGCAATCCAACGCGCGTCTCGTTTTCTTTAATTAGCTGTGTAGTATTTTCCAAGTCAAGTTATTAGGTAGATTTTAGACATAAATTAATTGTTTGTCTTTAATGTTACTCAGTAGATTCCGAGAGAAGTCAATATCAATTTTCTATATGTAGATGTGCATTAGTGAAAAATAATATAGAGGAGAATAGAGTAGAGCGAGAGACAAAGTAAGAGAGCTAGAGTAGAAGGTTGGAGCAAAAGATTAGCATGTGAAATATTTGCAAAAGTGTAAGGAGATCAAGCTCAGTATATAACACATAAGTTTACTGATATAGAAGAAGTCCAAGAGCACAAGCTCTGTGGTTGAAGAGGAAGTGTGTTAAGTGGAGAAATAGTTGAGAGCCCAAGCTCTAGGTATGTGAAGAACTCATGCTATATATGCACCTGTAACTTTTTATGCTCCGGTAATATATATCTAAGTTTTTTTGCATGTTATTTAAGAAGTTAACTCATGTTGCGCACTTTTCTCATAATCAGCCATGTGAATAATATTCACATTTGCTTTTTATGAAAGATAAAGAACATTTTGTGATTTACCTTATGAAAGTTTAATATTGCACGAAAGTTTCTTTTCAAGGGATTTAAAGTGTGGTGGTGGATTAACACTTTATGGATAATTATTAAATTATCTTTTACTGAAAAGTGGATTTTGAAGTCACTGTGCACAAATTTAGGACATTGTCCTAACATATCACGCATAAATTAAGTTTTAAGTTTCTTGGTTCATAAAATTTCACAAAAGGGTATTTACTTTATGTCTGCGTTGTAAATAACTTATATTTCAAAAGTGGAGTGAATATTTACAATAAAATCATCAAAGTACCTTGTTATTGTGCGGAGTTCTCAAGGAAAAATTACTTCTCAACAAAGTAATCAAAGTCGCGGTGAATAATTCCCTTGTATTGTGGGTTTGTCGAAGTAATGGATTGTTGAAGCATTTGCTGCGCAGCTCAAGTTAAGTAAGTTTTACTGTGCAGTTAATATCAAGTATTTATTGCATAGTTCAAGTTAAGATGTCGCACAGTTCCACCCATGTATTTCACTACATAGTTCATGTTGTGTCTTATTGCGTAGTTAGTTTCAAGACTTTACTATGCACCTCACATCAAAGGCAAGTTGTGCAGTTCCCAAGTTTGTGCTGAAGCAAATATGGAGACTGCATAGTAACCTCAAGATGCACGGGGTTCCCTGGATCTAGAATCAGAGCTGCGTAAATTCCTTGATTTGGTATTAGAGAAGGTTAAGAATAAGGGAAGCTTGTATAAGTGCTAGTTAAGGAGCAGGAGCAGAAGCTCGATTAAAAAAGAAAGGAGATGAGGTTGCTGGAGAAGTTGTTGAGATCAAGATCACAATATCTTTAAGAGGCAAAGTCAGTGGAGCTGAAGTTTACTTAGATAGAGAAGAGCATCAATGTTGAGGAGAGTCTCTTTCTTTGCTGTAGAGAAAAGAGTAGTCATAAGTTTAAGTCGAGGTTGATCCATTAAGAGAAGGGAGTCATGTGAAGCTACATGATCCCTCTGGTATTTGCCTATTTTTTTATGAAATCCCTTTTTAAGAAAATATCCTCTGTGTAAAGAAGAAATGGGTAGTCAGAAAAGACTCAAGCAAACTAAAAGAATGAAGAATAGGGTAGAAGCCGAGAAATATGCATAATTGTTTTGTGAAGTCTTAGCTGAAGCTGAAGAATCAATAATTTATTTGAGAAGTGTTTGTTTGGGATCTCCTCTTATTTTTGCTGGTAAATATTATGAATGTTGGCCTTCTAAGATGCAGGCATTTCTTCGTTATAATGGTTTGCAAAAATGCTTAGAAAATAGATGTGTTGAGCCCAATTGTGATGCATTAGCTCTCTCCTTCATGCAGAGAGCTCTAGATGTTAATATTTATTATGTAATTATTGAAGCAAGCACGACTAGAGAAGCCTAGGAAATTCTGAAGAGATATTTTGATGCAAGGGGGAGATGTATGACTGAGTCACAACCTGTTAATATTTCACCAAACAAACTTGCAGAGGCAACAAAAGATAGTCAAATCATTGGTGAAACCCATTGTGTTGATACAATAGTGGATGATGATAATGTGTTTAAAGTTGAAGATGAGCATCAACTCATGATACATTTGTCAGAAGTGGATGAAGGGAAAAATTGTGGAATCAATGTTGTAGTAACAACTGAATTCGACAAAGAATCTGTAGCAGTAGATGAAGAAAATATTGTATATTGTACATATGAATTTTTGAGTCTTTGCCTTGTAATACATAAATTAAAATTTAATTTGAAGAGGTTGTTGTGCCACATATAGAAGCAACAACAATAGAACTTGAGGATGCTGACACAAAATCTGGTAAAGCAGATAGATCTAAAGAAAGTAAAGGGTGTGAAGACTCTGCCAATAAAACATAGTATGCACATAATGATGATGGTGAATTCCACACTGCTTAGACATGTGTGGATGATGACTGTAGAAATACAAGTGTAGCAGTTTGTTCTTTATATATTCCAACAATGTTTATCGTTGATGACAACTATGAAGAAGCTACTAATGAAGCAGCCAGTATTGGTGAAACTTCCCAGGAAGCAATAAGGGTTAATGATGATCATGATGATGGAATGAAAACTGCCATAGAAGCAAAATTTGAAGCAACATCAGAAGATGAGAAAGTTAAAGAGCACCATGTTGAAGTGCTTGAACCTATTTGTCAAACATGGGTTTCTGAAGTTTTTGATGATTTGAATTTTATTGAAGATTTTGATAAGATTGTTGCAGAATGCACATAAGTTGAAACAATTGAAGTACAAGCAAAAGGAATCCATGATGATGCTAAAAATAAAGAGTTAGATAATTTGGTGACTGCAAAAGCAGTGATAGAAAAAAAATTGCATGATGACAACACTCAATATGTTGTATGTTTTGCTACAGATAGAGAAGCTAAAGCAATGAATGCTGTTCTTGATAAAGAGTTAAAATTCTTGGAAGAATGGCTTGAAAATCCAAGATATGATGATGAAGATGCTAGTATTGCTGCATAAGCATAGATGTAGAAGGATGATTGATTGTTGCAAAGGCAGATTTGAATGAATAGATAGAGAATGCTCTTATAGAAGAGCAAACTGAAAAGAACCAAGATGGTTCTTATTATAATGTTTTATATAATACAAGTTTTTTGAGTGCACATGAAAGCATCCAGTTGAATTTGAATAAGAAGCAATTGAAGAGAGATTTACAAATAATAAGTTTAAAGAAAGCTACGTTGAAGCTGCACTGATTGAAGAATCAGTTGAGAATATTTTCCTATCATGGACTCCTCAGGAAATTAGGTATTACTATCAATCAATGTGTTCAAATAATGGCATTGCACAAATCAGTGTTGGTGAAGTAGAAGGCAGATTGTGGGATTTTAGCATAACCACATCATCATGTTTTAAGAAAAGGATTTGGATTAGAGTCCTTGGCATGGAGGACATTCATATTTTGGATAATGGCATGAAGATTGAAGAATAATTTGTAGCTGAATATGTTGATAGAAGATTCAAGAAAGAAGATAAAATAGTGAAGTGGAAGAAGAAAGAGAAGATGAAGCTGAGAAATAAAAAGAAGAATGTAGAATTTAAAGTGTGGCATCACCAAAGAAGGAAGAAATGAATTTAAATTATATTGCTTTGTTTCTTTGGTACATAATTTTTTTTGACATTCACATGGTTTTGATTATGACAAGAATGCGAGAAAAAAAAGGGAGAGAAACAACTCATTGGAAACAAAGAAGCTTAAGCTAAAGCAAGAGCCGCCATCAAAAGATCCTGATTGAAGAAAAGAACCTGTGAAAGGTAAGATTAATTGTGGATTCTGCATTGAAAATGCATAGAGAAAAAAACTTGATGGTTTGTAAACTGAAGTTACAACTAATGAATGGCATCATGAAGATATGCGAAGTCTTATGGATGATGGTAAAATCAGGCCTAAACAACTTGTGGAGGCACACACAAAAAAAGGGTTCTATTGTAACAATATGCACAAGCAGAGTCAGTTGTGAATGAAGATGTTGAAGAAATGGCCTTAGAAACCATTGTTTATTTTGAAAGCATTCCACCTGTAGGTGTTGAAGATGTTTCCATAGCATAATAATATAGCCGCAGTAAGGATGCACATGATGTTATAGGATTTGTCGTAGAACTAGAAAGAATCTACACCAATAAACTGTGACAACAGTTTGTCCATTGCATTGTTTCACAAGAAAACCAAGCATACTGACACAAGTGAATTTTACTGTGCACATAACAAAATTCCAGCTCTGAAATGTTTTGATAATTTTTGTTTAATGATCCCCATCTACTCATAATTAAGGGGGAGTGTTGGAAATATCTATTACAAGCCGATGTCTATCAAGTCTCTGCCAAGTTAAGCTAGTCTATAATTTTATTAGACAATCACTTAGTCAGCGTTTCAACAATCCAACGCACACCTCCTTGTCTTTAATTAGTCATGTAGTATTTTCCAAGTCAATTTATTAGGTATATTTTAGACAGAAATTAATTATTTTTTCTTTAATGTTACTCAGTAGCTTCAGAGAGAAGCCAATACCAAGTTTCTATATGTAGATGTGCATTAGTGAAAAACAATATAGAGGAGAATAGAGTAGAGCGAGATCCAAAGTAAGAGAGTAGAGTAGAAGGTTGGAGCACAGGATCAACATGTGAAATATTTACAAAAGTGTAAGGAGCTCAAGCTCAATATATAAAACATAATTTTATTGATATAGAAGAATTCCAAGGCCACAAGCTCTGTGGTTGAAGAGGAAGTGTGTTAAGTGGAGAAATAGCTGAGAACCCAAGCTCTAGGTATGTGAAGAACTCATGTTATATATGCACCTGTAACTTTTTATGCTTCGGTAATATATATTTAGGTTTTTGAGGCATGTTATTTAAGAAGTTAACTCATGTTGCACACTTTCCTCATATTCAACCATGTGAATAATATTCACATTACCTTTTATGAAAGATAAAGAACATTTTGTGATTTACCTTATGAAAGTTTAATATTGTGCGGAAGTTTCTTTTCAAGGGATTTAAAGTGTGGAGGTGTATTAACAGTTTATGGATAGTTATTAAATTCTCTTGTACTGAAAAGTGAAGCTTGAAGTCATCGCACAAATTTAGGACATTGTCCTAACATATCGTGCAAAAATTAAGTTTTAAGTTTCTTAGTTCATAAAATTTCATGAAAAGGTATTTACTTTATGTCTACATGGTAAATAACTTATATTTCAAAATTGGATTACAGCTTTACAATATAATTATCAAAGTACCTTGTTATTGTGTGGATTTCTCAAGGAAAAATGACTTTGCAACAAAGTAATCAATGTCGTAGTGAATAATCCCCTTTTATTGTGGGTTTGTCGAAGTAATGGCTTGTTGAAGCATTTGATGCGAACTTAAGTTAAGCAAGATATATTGCGCAATTTTCTCGAAGGTATTTACTACGCACTTAATATCAAGTATTTACTATGCAGTTCAAGTTAAGTTGCCGCACAGTTCCACCCATGTATTCTCACTACACAGTTCATGTTAAGTCTTACTGCACAATTAGTTTCAAGAGTTTACTACGCAACTTACATCAAAGGCAAGTTGTGCAGTTCCCAAGTTCGTGCTGAAGCAATTATGGAGACCGTGTAGTAACCTCAAGCTGTGTGGTGTTCCCTGGATCTGGTATCAGAGTTGTACATAATCCTTGATGAATAATAACTTTTTCATGTACTTCTTGTTATTGAAAGGCTGAGTGAGTGAATCTAAAATGTTTGAAGCTGTGAATTTATTGCCATGAATTTTCTCCCTTTATATATCATATTTCAAATCTAGAGAATGGTAATATCCCATTTAATATTAAACTTCTTCCTCATATTACAATGTGTCATATCCATGTTATGTACAACACCGGCATGCTATGTAACTAATTGTAAATATTAGTTCTTGAAATGGCACATTGACATGGATTCTGAAATTACACACACCCGAATATTCAATTATTTTGGATCCATAAATTACATTAGCCCAAATATTCAATTATTTTGAAATTGCTAGTTCAGATATCCCAATACATTTAAAATTACTCATATAATTTTCATTGAGAAGATCATGCATATTTTTTGTTTGAGCAAATGGAAAAAATTATCCATAATAGTTTAGTGTTCTTGGGTAATTACAGAGTAATTGTATAGGCCTTAGGAAAACTTGGCCTTTACAGTCATGGATTGAGGGGCGAGCAACCTTGTAAAATAGAGCCCATGGTGTCAAAACTTGCACATAAATGCATGTACTTTCTCGGTAGATGTTTATATGGATGATCTACAACATTTAGTGGGACAATTCCAAGAGACAAAGTAGTGACGATCCCTAGAGAAAAAACAGTGACAATTTTATAAAATTTTTAACCTACATGTGCCACTTCAGCGTGACACATCTCACCCATTTAGTTTTATAGTTTTTTATAATTTTTTAGTCAACATTTTCCACGTCAGCATGACAGATGTGACACATCTCACCCACTTGCGCTGTCATCACAATAAATAATTATATCAATCATTAATATTTATATTTATATTGTATTTTATAATAAATATTTAAATATCATCATAAAACCAAATTATTTATATATGGCAGGATGGCAAGCAGTGTTGGAATTTAACTGGAATCTTGCGTGTCATACTATTTTTTTTGACATTTTGGGGTTTAACATTCCCCTTCACTGAACGTTTTACTTAAATATGTACCGGTCAGTAATAACGTTTTAGTGTTGTAATTTGGAAGTATAAAATGAACTAAATATGGATCAAGGACAACCAACCAGGTGTATTCATATTTCCTTTTACAAATCCACATACTTACAGTAAATGTTAAAGAACTGGTAAATATGAATAGATCCATGAGTATGAAACCCCAACCTAAATATGTGAATAGATCCATGAGTATGAAACCCCAACCTAAATATGTGAATAGATCCATGAGTATGAAAAAATAGATTATAATATCTTGTACAGTATGGAGAAATTGTTTTGATTTCTAGAAGTGTGATTTTGGGAAATAAAGAGAATCTAATTCCTAAACATAACTCCATGGTTAAGGAGAAACATGCTAAGGGTTAAGGTTTGGCTGATAAGGAGGTGATTGGGAAGTTGCAATCCTTGGTTCAAGAATCTAGAAAAACGTAAGGGTTGTTTTACTTCCAAGTGGAGGACATTTTGTTGGTTGTGTTTTTTATGGAAATAATATTTTAGCTCACAAAAATTAATTACTATAGTTATTTAGTAAGGGCGAAGGCAGGTGGGAGGCAATGAGGCAATCAGCCAAAGTTTCAACTGGGAGAGGTCCAACGTATTGTGGGGCTTCTTTGCAGTGTTACAATGAAATGGCTCTTAAAAAAAAGGTTTCTAGAGTTACTAGTTGTTTGGAAATGCCCCTTGGACTCAACTTTGTGCATTTATATCTATGCTCCTTCAATCAATGGTCACATATTTTTTGTGGTGAAAATCCACCTTTGATTTATCATGATAAGTGTGAGATGGACATATCATTTACCACGCGTGGGTCTACACTGAAAGAAGCAAAGTTGATTTACCATTAACTGATGTGTGTATATACTACCGTAATACCAGAGATCTAGTTTCCAAATGAGCTAGAAGAACTAAATTTAAAGTCAAAGAGAGAGAGAGCGAGGATCCCATTCAGGTATGATGATCTCACTAATAGGTATTTGCTAACTTACATCATCGTCTCTAAACCGTTAATTTGAATTTTAACATAAATCTATTTATGCAGATAAATTGCAGAGGAAAGAGAATGAAATCATAACCAATGGAAACCACTATAGGTGGAGTACATAATTGAAGCCTAAAGAGTCTAACATCGTGGAATCAAGCACCATCAAAAACTTATATGACAACAATATTGTAGGACGATCACTGAGATATGAGTTTGAGAGATAAAAAAAATTATTGGATATCACAAACATCCAAGCCTATGTTATTAACGGTACAAAGTTTAGTACCCTAAATGAAAGACCTCTACCAAATCCAAAAAAGGCATTACAAATACTTCAACTACAAGGATGATTTGCAAAAGGTAGATTTCAAATCATTATAGTCGAGAAGTAATTTCTTCGTACAGATGAGGCATATGACACTTTCTCCCTGTAGGCTGAGGTTTGACAGGCTCAAGGTCAAGCTTTGGAGAGGAATCATGTGGCCAAAGTGCATGAAAGTACGGATAGTCATACTAATTTATATTCGCCTACACTCAATTTCACATTGTTGCATAGTTTTGCAGAACATTTGTACATATAACATGATTTAATGATTTTAATCAAATTCTATTGAATTACAAATCTTATTTCATGATAAGCATAATCTTCCAAAACTATGCATCGCACTATGCTTTTCAACTCACCTCAAAAGTCCATTTTCCAGAATAACACAATGGCAGCTTGTCTCTGATTGCTTTTTGTACGAGAGTTGCTGCAATTGTGGAGTCCACACCACCTGATGTGGAAACACCATTCAAATCACAACACCATTCACTATTTCAAAGTGGAAAATTTCATACGCAATGCATCATCATGGAGGCGAGACATTTAAAAAATAAATACCAAGCTGTCCTTGAGAATGAAAAATTCAAAAATTCCATATGGTTCAGTTAGCTTCCTTTTTTGGAATTTAGGATTGCGCCCATATGATTTTGTCCCATAATCTAGCCAAGAACCATAGTCCTTTTGAACACGCTAGCCCATAATTGAATGTCAAGGATACTAGAAGGAAAATAATTCCCATAGATGTTTCAGATCTACTTTATTACTGTTGTTTCTTCCCACATATCTATACCCAGAAGTGCTAGCAATTAGCTTAGCACAAATGGCAAGATGTAGTACTAATCGAACCACTCCTTTAATTTTTTGGATTTGTTCTTCTAACACATCCTTCAGTTTCCAATCAGTTATGATGCAACAAACACTGAAAAGAAAATGTCGCAGTGCCTCCATCCGAAGAATTGAATGGGTCACCTGTGGTACATGGTTCCAAACTTGGTGTGAATGGGCCCCTCGCCTGTATTCATTAGTAGATCATCATACAAAAAGGAATGGATTCATTAAAAATAGTATTAGAAATATTGATGGGGGAGAGTCTTAAATTTTTCAAGAAGCTCAAGCTCATGAGCGAAAGGACAAGTGGCTTAAAGCTATGCAATACAGGGAAGATATTACCACGGAGGATATACTCCCTGCCAATGATCTCCACTACTTCATGATGTATATTGGAATGGGTACGAATTTTCTTAAAAAATAGGGGCATTTCCGGAAGGGGCCTTATATAAGAGAGAGCTATAATTTTTGTCTTAATCGATCGCTCCTGCATTCCAGCTCTCTATTTCAAAGAGAAGTCCATAATATCTTTAAAATGGTGGCTAAGGAGATGGCAAGGAAAGCTTCATAAGATATGAATCACTTTGAGAGTGAACTCCCTTAACCCTATTTTTTTTCAATATTGGTTAAATATAATTTGATAACCCATTACTCTAATTGACTAAGCTACCATTGACTAAGTCTTACAATACTCACTAGGTTTTTTGGACCCAAAATTCGACGGCCAAAAAGTCAGATTTTCTACATCTTGTGGTCAATCATCCGACAACCTCCATATTTTTTTAACGTCGATCCAATTTCGGCTGAAATCTGACGGCTGGAACTTCGTCGGTTATGTGACGCCACAAGGAAGTCCGATAACTGACCACGAGGAAGTCGAATAAATGACTTTCGACACTTCATAGGAAGTTAGATTTCTTCAGATTGGGCGTCGGATAACCGACGCCTAGTACACATGGAAATGGTTGGAATTCGATGTTCCTTGCCGTCGAATGTATGGAAAGAACATCATATACCTTAGGTGTGGGCATCGAATATCCGACGACCATTACACATGGAAAGGGCCACGAGGAAGTTGGATATGCGACCACGAGGAAGTCAGATAACCGACTTTTGGCACTTCATAGGAAGTTGGATATCCGACGCCCAGTACACATGGAAATGGATGGAATCCGACGTTCCTTGCTCTAGGATGTATGGAAAGTGTTGACTCAAACCCAATCGATAGGGGTTCCCATCACTGTCGAGACCAACCCACTGCGATCTCCTTGAGCACCGGCCCAGACAGGTTTTACCCTGCCCAGCAACACCTACAGAGCAGATGAGGTCACACCCAAGGCGATCAAGGGAGAGTGGACGGAACCATGTTTCCACCGAATGAAGGAGGATGTTGTGGCATTTTCTTACTTAAATTATTTATTGCAGTATCCAAAACAGATCTATGTATTCAATATTAACATCAATAGCATTACGTAACAAAGTCATTCATTGCAACAAAACGAATATAACATTAGAAGGTTAACTGCAGCAAGAAATCATCACAATAGGCAATAATACAAAAGATACACAGGGAATTTCACCAAAACAGTTTCGTCATGTCATATTACTTCAGAAAACCCTGATATAATATCTCTGCAAAACTAGATCTCAATAATATCTGTAGATCTTAGAACATACGCAAAAATCACATCTCCAAGACCTAACTCTCTTTTTCCCTACTCTTGCTCTCTCCCCTTCGACCTAAAACTTCTTGTCTATATATAGGCTTCCGCCTTTATAATGCTTGTCCACTTACTAACAACTTCCTAACTGACTCTTGGAAAAAAGACCCAAAATATAACTGACATGGTCCAAATGACCCAGAAACTCGCCTACTGCAGTACAATTTACATCTCATATGATCAAACGACCCAAAAACCCGCCTATTGCAGTACAATTGACTCAAAAATACATAAAATAGTCTATTCTTCTGCCTTTCGGGACCTCTTCTGATGTGTCGCAACATCGGCAATGCTGCTATTCTTCCATACCAAACCACCTGCCAACAGGCCCCCAACACAATCTTGTGGCTCGCCCTCGAGTCACATCAACTGGATATGGTCAAATTTGTTGTCTTCACTTTGAAATATTTGTACTGCTGCACGACTGTCGTCACCATTTCTTTGACTTTCGTAGCCACCACCTGACTGTCGACCACATCTTCTGCAGATGGATGCACCGTGAGTTTTTTCATTACCTGTTGACGACCCTTCTGTACTGCCTGAAGCGCTTCTCCGGCCTTGGTCATGAATTGGCCTCCGACATCCTGACACTCCTCCAACTGCACATCAGGCTTCTTCTGGCGCTCCTCAGCCTTAGTAACCCATAGCTGCAAGGATTTTAAGTCCTGAGACTTGGCGACCTATTCCATTGGTGGCATTGTGTGCATGGCTATCTTGATTGTCACCAATTGTCTCTTTGCGTCCTGTCAATATTTGATCAACTGTTCAACCTGCTCAGCTTGGACAATTTGGCTCCAAAACTGGACGGTATCAGCTGTGAGCTTCATCGCGGCTTTTTCCAGCTCCTCCATCTGAGTGGAAATTTCCTTAATCGCCCTTTTTCTGTCATCAACTTCAACTAGAGGCGTACTAGGATTGATCTGAGCCTTCAACTCTTGATTCTCCTGCTGCAGCTGAATAATAGAAGCCCCCAGTCGCTGCACCCATTGGAGCATGTCCACCTCTTCAGTGGGCTCCGACACATGTTGATAAGCTTCCGTGATGGCCTGGTCGAACTGTACACTATCATCCCACATACGGGCCTTCTACGCAATAAGGAAATCGTGTTCCTTTTTCAGGCCTTCAATTTCGTGTGCCTTCTCAACCCGTTATCCCTTAATGTGTGCTTCGAGGTCATCCACAGCCTGCCGTGCAGAAGCAGCCCTGTCGATGAATTCTTCAATAGTGTGCTTCGCATCGGCCTCACTCGCCTGCAATCGTATGCACATACCACTGATCTATCGTAGTCGGTCTGTCATTTCCCGGCTGGTAGTAGCCTACATAGTGGTCAACCCTTCCATGGGCAAGGCATTCACATTAATGGTCACCTTCTTCAACTACTGCAGTACGGCGTTGGCAGCTTCGTCTTCAGTCACAATCGCAATCGGGGGAATCTCCACATTTCTCACCCGCGGCTCAGTGCTGATTGTGCTTACTTGTGGTGTTGCTGGATTGTGTGGTGCTCGTCGCGAAACCATGTAATATACCAAATCCACACGAGCAGTGAGCGCGTGGAATCCTTCATTTGTTGCCCTTATAATTTTCTGAGCTGCTGTGGTGCATGCATCAGCGATTGTGTGTATCAGTCGATCCAACTGTGCTTTCGTGGCCAGGGGTAACCCACTAATTGTTGCCGAGTTCTGGTGCCCTTTTCTGCTGTGCTCTTCCAAGGTGCGGTCACTGTCATCATCGGTCGGTGTTCTAATGGACTCTTGATCAGAATCATGATGGCTGGGCAGTGCCTGTGCCGATATACGATCATCTGGACCCTTCGTCGGTCCACCAGCCACAATCTCAGTCAATGGCATAGGTTCATGCCATTCCGCTGGCCAATCGTTGATAATATCCTACAATGCTTCAATTTTTACCTTGTAAGGGGTCAAAAACCATTGCTGACCGGGGTCACGCCTTGCCTGCACATAAATCGCATGCGGCCAAACTACAAACTCTATGAGTGGCTTAAATCTTGCCGCAGTTTCTTCGGATATCCTTGGTACCTGCGTCGCGGCATTGCTAAGTGTCTCCCAGTAGAGCCAGAATAGCAATTGACAATCCTAGAGTCGCTCAGGTTCCCGTAAATACCATAAGTTCTGATAGAGCACACCCCGCCATTCTTTTGTAGCCTCAACTTCCATGCCCTGGTACAATCGGGCTCCTTCCAAGCCACAAATGCAATCAAAAGTAGCAGCCAGCTATATGTAAACGAGCCCTTACTGGCATGAACAGTCGCAACATTTACTGCTAATTGATTCAACAGAAATAGGGACCAGTTCATTTGGATGCCCTCCGCACATTGTACAACACATGCGACAAGCCCTGAGTTACACGGGTTAGGGCGACCACCCCTGATTAGCTTACAGGATATAATCTTGGTGCCGGTGAGTACCGCCTGATCATTAATACTACTAGTGCGGTAGCCATGACCATTTGTTACCAAACCATACTTCTTTACAAGCTGTCCCACCCGCTTTTTGTCATTCGCCTTCCCTATGAAGAAATGTGATGGGTCGACCCCATCTTTAGGCAATCCAGTAATTGTGAAATTAAATCAACAGTGACCGGAATTTCGCTTTCCAGCCACAACGAACCACCATGGAAGCATGCAAGTAGCTGCTTCACGTACGCATTAACTTCCACCAGTCTCCCAAAATGTGGCATTTTAATAAGCCCTAGCAAGTCGACTTGCTTCAGTCCTCGTGCCCAGCCTTGTGTAGTCGGTGTCGGGGAAAGGCGTGACTCGGGCACATATGAGGCTGATGCAATGTCAGGGTAGGCCACCATATCGTGATCATCATAGCAGAGGCGCATCAACACCGACCTATTATCAATAGAGCACTCCAATCCGTCAGGGAGCGCGAGCATCCTTACAACATACTTCTGTTTCGGGTTCAGCTTGCGTGGGGTTACATCCAGCTGACTGGGAGGGATGTACCTAGGGATGTCAATAGCCGACAGTCCCTCCCATGGGGAAAATTCATTAACATGGTGACTGGACTGCCCAACTTGTACGTGAGCTTCTCCAGCCACCCCGGCAGACGATCACAATTGCCTCTTTCTCTGCGAGGACTCAGAATGTTGGGCCCCTCGATGCTTCTTGACAACGATTGAGGCTCCCACCGGCATATTGGAAACTTCTACCTCAAGAATGACATCTCCCGCGGATGCAACTTCTTCCTCGACTACAATCTTGGTGAAAGAAGACTCAACCTCGCTACTAATCTCAACTGATTCTAACTCTCGTGGCATACCTTACCCAGCACTTACAACGGAGAGTGCCTTTGACGTAGTAGCACCCTGTAAATTCGAATGAACCTTTCCCCACACTCTACTGTACTTACTAAGCATATTCCAATACTCGTTAGCTCTGCACAGGCACTTAGCAATGAAAATCTCAGTGCCTTCCGACCAGCTTCTACCTGGTTTTATAGCTTCTAGCCGAATCCTCCGTAATCATCATGAAATCATGCATTAATTCAACCAAAATCCTGTATTAATGACGCAAATCTACCGTTGATCTTGTCATCCGATCGACCGGATTCGCTATTAATGCCAATCATTTGAACAAGTGCCGTTAAATAACTATTTTAACTTTTGTCATTTATTGCTAATTTGACCCAGTCGCAACACTGCCACTTATCGTCGACCGCTCCGTACTTGCGGCAGAAGCCTCCCTGCTTCCGCATTTCATCCTTGTTGGTGCGCCATCCTGCCACCAATCAATAAATCTACTTACCATGTTGCGATTCTTCCTTACCAAACCGCCTTCCAACAGGCCCCCAACACAATCTTGTGGCTCGCCCTCGAGCCACGTAAACTAGATATCGTGTATTCAGTGGTCTTTACTCTACTAGGGCGGAACTCGAGTTCTGCAACTGTTCTTGCTGCCTGGATCTCACGGTGTTGCTCTTCTCCTTCTGGTAAATTGATCATCTTCTCGCTATCATGTACTTCTTACCCAAAAGTGGACTCTTCCCAGCTTACTGTCACAGGATTTGCAAACTCATCCTCCAGTCTCGAGAGACCTATTGTAGACGGAGAGGAATTTTGCAAGCAATGCCAGGGTGTAAAACAGGCCAATGGTTCTGGCACATCTTTTTCGCACCAGTAAGCACATGTTACAGGGACCCGGGGGTGACAACCCCCGCCTTTTGTGTGGTCGCAGGGACCACGAGACTTCGAACCATCACCAACTTCCTAGACATCTTGGATGAGACTTCATGCTTGTAACGTCGGATTGTTCGAGGCACAGCTTTCTCTAGCCGCTCATGGACACTCGTGGTTCGTGACCTCAGCGTGCTAGGTGTGCTCACACGCGAAATAAAATGGATCATTTCCATAACCTCCTTGGAATTCCTAACTTAGCAAAATTCCTGAGCCTTTCGTAGCATAACCCCTCTTAACTGAAACAACCTCTGTGTTCTTACTCTCCTCAGGTCCTATATTTATACAGTGCATTCAGCCATTCATCTGCCTCGGAAATCCATTGCACTACCTGCTCACGATCCAGGGTAATCATAATATTCCACGGCTCCTTGTGAGAATTATCCCGACTTCAGAGGAATCGTACCTCCGCCTGGTTCTCTTCATGCAAAAATGTGCGAAGCATCTCTTTGGCCATGCCGCCGTGGTGGATGCTTCGTTCCAACCATGCAAACCATCCTGCCAGGTGCCATTGGCCATGCTGCCTTGGTGTATCCATGATTCCAAACGTGCATTCTTATGACACAATCGAAATCAACTAATGATCATATCCATCAAAAAGGGAAAATTCCAATCTCCGTAATGATTTCGGATGTGACCCAATTGCAACGCTACTACTTTTCGCACACCACTTCGTACTTGCGACAAAAGCCTCCCTGCTTCCGCATTCCGTCCTTGTTGGTGCGCCATCCTGCCACCAATCAATCTACCTTTTTTTTTTCTCGATGCGACTCAGGCATAGCAGTGTTCCAAGCCCGACCGAAATGGATTCAACCTGTTACCATTAATCAATTTGGGGAGTATCACCCCATCTAGTTGTTGCAACTGTACCGCTCCTCCTGAAGTAATGCGACTAATGAGATACGGACCAAGCCAATGCATCTGCAATTTTCCTTGATGTTTCATAAACTTGCTGTCATATAACAACACCAAATACCCTTGTTGAAACTGTTTGTTCTTGATGTGGCGATCATGCCAAGCCTTCTAGTAATACTTCTCCACCAACTGCTGAAAACCAGCAATAAAGCGATCTTCCTCCAGCTGTATTAACTGCGCGAGACGTTCCTCTAAGGCTTCCGCAGCATCCATACCAGTTGCTGCCGCTATGCGCAGACTCAGAATGATATACTCCATAAATATAACCGCTTCTTGTCCATACAACAGCTTAAATGGTGTCTTCCCTATCAACTGTTTACATGTGGTGCGATAGGCCCACAATACTGCTGGGATTTTTAGATCCCAGTCATTGCGGTTTGCGTTACACACCTTTGTCATCGCATGCTCCAATATCTTATTGAAAGACTCCACTGTGCCATTCGCCTACGGATGATATGGTGTACTCTTCTTATGCTGAATCTGCAACTCCTCCATCAATGCGCTGATGGTGCAATTAAGAAAGTGGTTGCCTTGATCGCTCAACAATATCTTGGGGCAGCCGAAGTGAGTGACAATGTGGTCAAAGAGAAACCGTGCGACTGTGGACGTGGAGCAATCAATGATTGGTTCAGCTTCCGCCCATCGTGTCAAGTAATCTGTCGCCATGATGATATACCCAGAACTAGTGCGCTTACCCGGGGGATTGATGCGTCCCACAAAATTTACTTCCCATTTGTCGAATGGCTACAATGTTAACTGAGGCATCAACGACATCTCATCTCGTCTGGATGGCTTCCCGGTTCTCTGACAAACGTCGCAGAATCATTCATACTCTGTTACATCACTGTGCAGCATAGGCCACCAAAGCCCTACTCGAAGCACCTTCCTTGCCATTGCACGACCACCATAGTGCCCTCCTGCAACACCCGCATGTGCTTCGGAAAGGATCCGCTCTTGCTCGTGTGGCAAGACACACCACCACAATATCTCATCAGCACCCATTTTGTATAGCGCTCCTGCGATTAGCTGGAAGTCCGCAGCCTTGACTACCAACTGCTTCTTCTGAGTAGTGGTGAATTCCTCTGGTGCGGTAACTGTCGCCAGATACTGAATGATTTCTTCAAAATATCCATCAACAATTTAAATTTTAAATAATTGCATATCAAGCAACCCAACTTCAATATTAGTTGGTTCCTCCCCTATTTCAATCCGGGAGAGATGATCTGGGCCAGCATTTAACCATCCTTGCTTCACAATTACTTCAAAATCGAACTCCTGAAATAGAAGTAGCCATCAACAAATCTTCCCCGCCAACACAGGCTTATTGACCAGGTATTTTAATGCAGAATGATCTGTGAACATCTTGAAATTACCTCCCAATAAGTAGTGGCTAAACTTCTGTAATGCGTAAACCATGGCCAGACCTTCCCTCTCCGTAGTAGTGTATTTTCTTTCTGCATATGACAACTTCCGGCTAGTAAAAGCAATGGGGTGATCAAGATATACCTCTCTGGGCTGGGCCAATACCACTCCCAGCGTGATCGATGAGGCATCAATATGAACACAAAATTCCTTACTCCAGTATGGAAATGCCAATATCGGCATCGAAGCCATCTTTGTTTTTAGTGTCTCAAAGCTATCCTGGCATTCCGGGCTTCACTGAAATGCCGCATCCTTCTTCAACAACTTCTCCATAGGGGCGGTAATCACAGCATAACCCCTGATGAACTTGCGATAATAGCCCGTGTGTCCCAATGTTGCCTATAACTGCTTAACAGTCGTTGGCGGTGTCAAACTCAGAATGAGCATTGCTTGCTGGGTCGAGCAACAATCCTTGTTTACACACAATATGACCCAATAGTATGCCAAACGGTGCACAGAAGATACACTTCTTTAAGTTCAACGATATTTGATGCTGCCGGCATCGCTCCAATATCAATTGCAAATTTGCCAGAAGATCACGGACCAAACCATAGACCGTCCAATCGTCCATGTATACATGTAAAAAATTCTAAATGAAATCTTTGAATGCAGCAATGACAACCCGCAAAAATATCATAGGTGCATTCTTCAAACCAAATGACATTACAGTGTATTGAAAGTAGCCCCATTCAGTAACGAAAGTTGTCTTATGGCGATCTTCTTTTGCAATGCGGATCTGATGATATCCAGAGAACCCGTCTGTGAAAGAGTACATATCCTGGCCACCCACACCTTCAAGCCCTTCATCAGTAAACGGAGTGGGGAACGGATCATGCAAACATGCATCATTTAGCTTCCCGAGGTCAACGCAAATGCGCACTTCTCCAGTCTTCTTATCCTGTACCACCATAGGACTAATCCATTCCGACTCCTCAACTGGTTCAGTGATACCAGCGGCCAACATGCGATCCAGTTCATCCTTGACCCTCTCCTTATGTCGCGGATTCAATCGATAGGGTCGTTGCCGGATCGGCTTAGCATATGGTTTTAATGGAATCTTTATTTCTCCTAAGTTGCCCAGAACCCCCTTCATGTCAGAAAACTTGGTAGGAAATATGTCCTGAAACTCATGGAGCAAATCAATGACCTTGCTTATCAGCTCATCATCCCAGTAATCCCTGACATTTGCGAACTTCAGAGTGTCCTCTGTCCCAATGTTAATGTTGCGGATCTTCAGCGACCTACTGATCGGATCACTTAGCGCATCAGGTGGTACCACAACACGACTTCCTTCTGATTCCAGGATATTCACATTATGCAGATCATCACCGTCTTCTGGCCCACCACCGATATTGAAGCATTCCATGAGAGACTGCATCTGGCAGTACGTGTGCGGATCCACAGGATATGCTACCGGGACAACCTGCAGAATTACATCACGAATGAGCTGTAATGCATTATTAACCTTTGGATCGGCATCCACAAAACTGAATGTATGTTTAAAACACATTGTGAGCTCCAGCCAAGTAGAAATTTCCCCTCGCAACTCAGCTGCAGTATACCATGAGCATGGCATCTCATCAAAAGTGTGGATAAAAGCATGGACCCACTCATCTTTTGGTCGCGATACCCATAGCCACTAACATTCCATCAAGTGACCACCAGGATTGTTTCGACCATCATACTTTCAAGTGTGGTAAACCTTAGTATCACCAAAATGTACCATCATCAAACTTCAACATTTCGACCATCCATCAATTGATGCCTTATGTGTCTCCCACCAACGTGCTGGAGTAACCTTCAATGCTTTGTTCAACGCTAGCAATCACTGTGGTTAGGAAACTCTTTCTTCGAACTCCATCAGAAATTCAGATAAGCCAGGTAGTCCTTCATATATTAGCAGTGTAACCGTTTCAGTTGCGACATGACATAATGACTGTGTGACCAACCTGCACTTACGGAGCGACACTTCGTGCAAGCGGTTCTGCCAATATTCCAGCAAATCATCAGAGTCAGAAGACGCAGAGCTGTCACTGCGCCATCCCAGCTCACCGTTGGCAGTCGGATGGATATAATCTTCAGAAATATTGGATGCATGGTCCCATCCGATGGGATCGTCGTTCTTCACTGGCTCTATGTAGCGGCATCCTTTTGCCGGATCCAACGGGGTGATAACTTTGAGATTGTGATTTTCAAAAGTCATCATCCGTTGCTTGAAGTTGATTGCAGCTCCACTTTCATTAGTCCATCCAATCCCCAGTAGTGCTGGATAAGAGCTTCCTCCCTTAACTACTTCTATTACATCAAATTCGGCATGTGTTTTCATTCCCTCAATGTCCACCACCATTCGTGGAACTCTCCCAATTGGTGTTACCTTAGCATGATTAGATAATCAGAGCTGTACAGGAGACCAGCTCAATGGGGGGCTCCCCATCTTCTGCCAAGCCTGCTTGGTCAAGATGTTGACATCCGAACCAAGATCTAGAATAACTGAATCAGCATCATAGTCGCCAATTTGAATATTCATCCGCATCTCCTCACCTGTATTCCGTCATTGCAAGGAATTAACCGCGAGCTCTTGTCGATCTTGGGCCGGTTGTCGCAAAAAGGATTCAATCGAAGCAAGAGCATCGGGATCTCTTGCTAGGGAAAAACAATGTTAAAAAATTGCTCGAAGTGTGCTAGACCACCGCGACGGGCCAACCTCCGAAGTAGCATCAAAAGTAGAGGGCATGTCGTACATAACATCTTTACCTCGGTCGTTTTCTAGTGCACGTTGTGCTTGAAGAAATGTCTCCCGCTCCACATCAATGTCAAATGATACCTTCTTTTGTCCAGCTAACCTGATCGTTGAGTTGTCTTCTCCAGTTGTCTTTCCTCCACGAGTGACCATAGCAATGGAAGCATCTTGCGGTCTTAGCTCTGCAGAAATTGTCGCGATGTTTGCACCCTGGGCCTGGTTCAACGATGGATTCCCGGGTGGGTTCACATTCTGATTATGATTCTGCCGCATATTCTAGTTCTACACTGGTTGCTACACTTGGTTCTGGGCAGGCTGCTATGCCTGTGGATGGCTCTGCAACTGGGGAGTGTTCCCTGCTTTCCATCACGCAATCAACTGTGGAAAATTATCAACTGTGTGATCATTAACAAAACAGAACATACACTAGTTCTGCAGCAGTGGGAAGTCCCATTGGTAGTGTCCCCATACAGCATAGTGATAGCATTGAACAGCTCCGCAACCACCTCGTCCTCCTCCTCGACCAAATCCTCTGCCACATCCTCCCCGGTATCCTCCCTGGAATCATCCCTGCTGCTGGTACTATAGTTGGTTGAACTATTGTTGCATTGGTGCTGGTTGCATCCCTTTCCCTTGTTGTGCATACTGCGGTTGCTGTACATATTGTGGCTGCTGTGGAGCCATCTGCATTGGAGCATATTGCGGCATGAACTACGGCGGTTGCTGCTGCTGTGGTACAAAATGCATCTATAGTTGAGGTAGCGGCTGGGCTACCTATGGCCGCGATTGCGATTGTTGTACGGTACGTTGGTCGTCCTTGACATAGAATGCATCATACATTCTTTCTTGTAGCAACCCATATGCACGACAATCTTTGTCATCGTGACCCACCGACTTGCAAAATGTACAATAAAGAGTTCTCGGGGTTGTGACCATTTTCTGCATATATGGGCAATTGTCATGGTTGTGCCCATATACATGGCAGACGCGACACCATGGCATGCTTCCACCATTCAATGGGTTTGGTGCCCCTGACACCAAATAGTTCGGAAATCCAGGCAATTGTCCTTCATATGCCCTTCTCCTCGACATTGCGTACACCGTACTTCATCACGTTGTTCCTTGCCTTTCTTCAAATCTTGCAGCTGTATAGTCAAGTTAGCAAGCTGTATCTGTTTCTGCGACATCCCGGCTGCATTTTCTCCAATCGGTGATGTCTCCAATCGCATTGCAATCTCTAAAGCTTCACTGGGCGACGAGATGTTTTGTTGCATCAATGGTAACCGAATGTGTGGTAGCAGTGCCGCAATGAACCACTCTTTATGTTGGACAACGCTCATATCGAAACTAACCTTTTCCATCAGCATCTTGAATCGCTGGTCGAAATCCCACACTATCTCATTGGGATATTGCTTAATTTCTTTCAATTCCGTAATATACTGAGCCTCCGACTTGGGATTCCTAAATTTTGGACTTCTCTGGAGCTCCTGTAGGGACTAGAACAAACTTCATAAACCAATCTAATGCACGACCTCACAGAGTCGTTGCTAACTGTCCTTTCTTAGCAGCATCATCAGAGATCTGTTTTATGGTCTAGACCGCTTCACACAAAAACCAATATTGTTCTGGGTTGTCTGTCCCATTCCCGTGGAACAACGGTAACTTAGCATCATCGCCCGCCATACTAGGTTTCCTTCCTCCTTTTGCTGTACTACTACCAATTAACTTTTGTGGTGTTGAAGAACTTGGCGGTGTCGAAGTGGTATTTCTTGCTATCTAGTGAGATAGTGAGCGGAGGTGTGGGTACGTTAGTGCTGGGGTTTGGTTCTGCCTCTATCCTAGGTGTAGCCTAGTTGTCCTTGTCAGGACTGTGAGGTCACTTCGTCCTGTGTGGTCTAGTTCCTTCACAGTCTTGCGGTTCAACCACAGCAGGACCTTCTCCTGTCCTCTGCCTCTTTTCCTATCAGAAACTCACTCCTCCCCTCGTAAGACCACTTTCTTCCTCGGCTTCACTCACAGTCTCATCATCACCTACACCCATCTACCCTTTATCATTCCATGTACCGCCCCCCAACTGTCGCGGTACCCACGGCCTACGCCCACCAGGCTGTCTACTGATCAAGATGCATCTTCAATATACCATTTTCGTAAATAAGCATCTTGATCGACAGTTGAAGCAACAGTAAAAACTTGCCCCGAGGTTCGCGGAAAAAATATCTTTCGGCTTCACTATAGGACTTCTAAGTATCATCCGCGAACTCTGTGATATAGCCCTCTAGGATGCTATTGAACCACACTTCGACAGCCCATGATGCTTTATTATCAACCTCTTGTAGCTCTTGAATCAACTCGGGGGGTCCAGGTTGTCGGTTCACCACCCTGGAAGTTTCTCTTCTGAAAGGTCAACTTCACCAACCACTCATACAAAATGACTGGGAATTCACAGAAGAACCATCCATGCGGTCTGTCGTGAATATGTCTACCCACCCACTGATCTACAGTCAGTCGAGTGTTCCGGATTTCCTCTTCAGTGAATTCCTGCAACTTCTAATCAAACCATTCTTGGATCTCCGTTTTTGTTGGGTGCCACAACATATCCTCCTTTCACTTCATACACAGTCTCGGCAACAGAACCATTTGTTGACTCAAACCCAGTCGACAGGGGTTCCCATCACTGTCGACACCAACCCATCGCGATCTCCCTAAGCACCATCCCAGAAAGGTTTTACCCTTCCCAACAACACCTACAGAGCAGATGAGGTCTCACCCGAGGCGATCAAGGGAGAGTGGACAGAACCATGTTTTCGCCAAATGAAGGAGGATGTTGCGAAATTTGCTTACTTAACTTATTTATTTCAGTATCCAAAACAGATCTATGTATTCAAGATTAACATCAATAGCATTATGTAACAGGGTCATTCATTGCAACAAAACGAATATAACATTAAAAGGTTAACTACAGCAAGAAATAATCACAATAGGCATTAATACAAAAGATACACAGGGTATTTCACCAAAACAGTTCCGTCATGTCATATTACTTCAGAAAACCCTGATACAATATCTCTGCAAAACCAGATCTTAGCGATATCTCTAGATCTCAGAACATACCGAAAAACCGCATCTCCAAGACCTATCTCTCTTTTTCCCTACTGCTGCTCTCTCCCCTTCGACCTACAACTTCTTGTTTATATATAGGCTTCCGCCTTTACAATGCTTGTCCACTTACTTACAGATTCCTAACCGACTCTTGGACAAAGGACCCAAAGTCTAACTAACATCTCATATGATCCAACAACCCAAAAACCCGCCTATTGCGGTACAATCGACTAAAAAATACATAAAATGGTCTATTATTCTGCCTTCCGCGACCTCTTCTGACGTGTCGCAGCATCGGCGATGCTGCAATTATTCCTTACCAAACCGCCTGCCAACAGGCCCCCAACATAATCTTGTGGCTTGCCCTCAAGCCACGTCAACTAGATATGGTGAACTTTGTTGTCTTCACTTTGAAATCTTCATACTGCTGCACGACTATTGAAACCATTTCTTTGACTTCTGTAGCCACCACCTAACTGTCGACCACATCTTCTGCAGATGGATGCGCTGTGAGTTTTGTCGTTACCTATTGATGACCCTTTTATACTGCCTGAAGCGCTTCTCCGGCCTTGGTCATGAATTGGCCTTCGAAATCCTGACACTGCTCCAACTGCGAAGCACGCTTCTTCTGGTGCTCCTTAGCCTTAGTAACCCATAGCTGCAAGGCTTTTAAGTCCTGAGACTTGGCGACCTATTCCATTGGTGGCATTGTGTGCATGGCTATCTTGAGTGTCGCCAACTATCCCTCTGCATTCTGCCGATCTTTGATCAATTGTTCAGCCTGCTCGTCCTAGACAATTTGGCTCCAAAACTGGACGGTATCAACTGTGAGCTTCATCACGGCTTTTTCCAGCTCCTTCATCTGAGTGGCGATTTCCTCAATCATCCTTTTTCTATCATCAAATTCAACTGGAGGCATACCAGGATTGACCTGAGCCTTCAACTCTTGATTCTCCTGCCGCAACTGAATAATGGAAGCCCCTAGTCGCTGCACTCGTTGGAGCACGTCCACCTCTTCAGTGGGCTCCAACAGATGTTTATAAGATTTTGTGATGGCCCAATCGACCCGTACACTGTCATCCCAAATACGGGCCTTCTCCGCAATAAAGAAATCGTGTTCCTTTTTCAGGCCTTTAATTTCGCGTTCCTTCTCAGCTCGTTCTCCGTTAATGTGTGCTTCGAGGTCATCCACAGCCTGCTGTGCAGAAGCAGCCCTGTCGGTCAATTCTTCAATAGTGCGCTTCGCATCAGCCTTACTCGCCTATAGTCATACACACATACCACTGATCTGCCATAGTCGGTCTATTGTTTCCCGGCTGGTAGTAACCTTCATAGTGGTCAACCCTTCCACGGGAAAGGCATTCACATTAATGGTGACCTTCTTCAGCATGGCATTGGCAGCTTCGTCTTCAGTCACAATCGCAATCGGGGGAATCTCCACATTCCTCATCCGCGGCTCAGTGCTGATTGTGCTTACTTGTGGTGTCGCTGCATCGTGTGGTGCTCATCGCGAAACCATGTCATATACCAAATCCACACGAGTAGTGAGAGCGTGTTATCCTTCATTTGTCGCCCTTATCATTTCCCGAGCTACTACGGTGGATGCATCAACGATTGCGTGTATCAGTCGATCCAACCGTGCTTCTGTGGCCAGGGCAGCCCACTAATTGTTGCCGGGTCCTGGTGCCCTTTTCTCCTGTGCTCTTCCAAGGCGCAGTCACTGTCATCGTCCGTCGGTGTTCTGATACACTCTTTATTAGAATCATAATGGCTGGGCAGGGCCTGTGTCGATATACGATCATCTGGACCCTTTGTCGGTCCACCAGCCACAATCTCATTCAATGGCACAGGTTCACGCCATTCCGCTGGCCAGTCATTTACAATAGCCTCCAATGATTCAACTATTACCTTGTAAAGGGTCAGCAACCATTGCTGACTGGGGTCACGCCTTGCCTGCACATAAATCGCATGCGGCCGAACCGCAAACTCTATGAGTGTCTTAAATCTTGTCGCAGTTTCTTCGGATATCTATGGTACCTATGTCGCGGCATTGTAAAGCATCTCCCAGAAGATCCAGAATAGAAATTGACAATCCCGGAGTCGCCTAGGTTCCCGTACATACCATAAGTTTTGATAGCACGCACCCCACCGTTCTTTTGCAGCCTCAACTTCCATGCCCTGGTACACATTGGACTCCTTCCAAGCCACAAATGCAATCAAAAGTAGCAGCCAACTATATGTAAACGAGCCCTTACTGGCCTGAACAGTCGCAGTATCTATTGCTAATTGATTCAACATAAATAGGGACCAATTCATTTGGACTCCCTCCGCACATTGTACGGCACATGCGACAAGCCCTTAGTTACACTAGTTAGGGCGACCACCCTTGATCAGCTTGTAGGATATAATCTTGGTGCCGGTGAGTACCGCTTGATCATTAATACTATTGGTGCATTACCCACAACCATATGTTACCAAACCATACTTCTTTACAAGCCGTCCTACCCGCTTTTTGTCATTTGCCTTCCCTTGGAAGAACTGTGATGGGTCGACCTCATCTTTAGGCAATCTAGTAATGTGCGAAATTAAATCAACAGTGACCGAAATTTCGTGGTCCAGCCATAGCGAACCACCATGGAAGCACGCAAGTAGCTGCTTCAAGCACGCATTAACTTCCGCCAGTCTCCCAAAATGTGGCATTTTAATAAGCCCTAGCAAGTCGACTTGCTTCAGTCCTCGTGCCCAGTCTTGTGTAGTCGGTATCGGGGAAAGGCGTGACTCGGGCACATATGAGGCTGATGCAATGTCAGGGTAGGCCACCATATCGTGATCATCATAGCAGAGGCGCATCAACACCGACCTATTATCAATAGAGCACTCCAATCCGTCAGGGAGCGCGAGCATCTTTATACCATACTTCTGTTTCGGGTTCAGCTTGCGCGGCATTAGATCTGGCTGATTGGGAGGGATGTACCCAGGGATGTCACTAGCTGACAGTCCCTCCCATGGGGAAAATTCATCAACATGGTGACTAGACTGCGCGACCTGTACGTGAGCTTCTCTTGCCACCACGACGGATGATCGCAATTGCCTCTTGCTCTGCGGGGACTCAGAATGTTGTCCCCCTCGACGCTTCTTGACAATGACTGAGGCTCCCACCGACATATTGGAAAAATTCTACCTCAAGATTGACATCTCCTGCAGACGTAACTTCTTCCTTGACTACAATCCCGGTGAAAGGAGACTCAACCTCGCTACTAATATCCACCATTTCTAACTCTCATGGCATACCTTACCCAACACTTACAACAGAGAGCGCCTTTGACGTAGCAGCACCCTGCAAATTCGACTGAACCTTGCCCCACACTCTACTGTACTTACTAAGCATATGCCAGTACTCGTCGGCTCTGCACAAGCACTTAGCAACGAAAATCTCGGTGCCTTTCCGACCAACTTCTACCCGGTTTTATAGCTTCTAGCCGAATCCTCCATAATCATCATAAAATCATGCATTAATTCAACCAAAATCCTGTATTAATGACGTAAATCCGCCATTGATCCTTTCAGCCGATCAGCAGGATCCGCCATTAATTCCCATCATTCGAACAAGCACCGTTAATTAACTATTTTAACTTTTGTCATTTATTGCTGATTTGACCTGGTTGCAACACTGCCACTTGTCGTCGACTGCTCCATACTTGCAGCAGAAGCCTCCCTGCTTCCGCATTCCGTCGTTGTTGGTGCGCCATCCTACCACCAATCAATCTACTTTTTTTTTGCTCTCTCTCCTTCGACCTACAACTTCTTGTCTATATATAGGCTTCTGCCTTTACAATGCTTGTCCACTTACTAACATCTTCCTAACCGACTCTTGGACAAAAGACCCAAAATCTAACTGACACGGTCCAAATGACCCAGAAACTAGCCCACTGCGGTACGATTTACATCTCATATGATCCAATGACCCAAAAACCCGCCTATTGTGGTACAATCGACTAAAAAATACATAAAATAGTCTATTCTTCTGCCTTCTGTGACCTCTTCTGACATGTTGCAGCATTGACAATGCTGCGATTCTTCCTTACCAAACCACCTGCCAACAGGCCCCCAACACAATCTTGTGGCTCGTCCTCGAGCCACGGCAACTAGATATGGTGTATTCGGTGGTCTTTACTCTACTAGGGTGGAAATCAAGTTTTGCAACTATTCTTGCTGTTTAGATCTTGCGGTGTTGTTCTGCTCCTTCTGATACACTGATCATCTGCTCGCTATCATGTACTTCTCACCCAAAAGTGGACTCTTCCTAGCTTATTGTCGCAGGCTTGGAAAACTCATCCTCCGGTCTCGAGAGACCGACTGTAGACGGAGAGGAATTTTGCAAGCAACACCAGCGTGTAAAACAAGACAGTGGTTCTGGCACATCTGTTTCACACCAGTAAGCACATGTTACAGGGACCCAGGGGCGATGACCCCGACCTTTTGTGTGGTCGCAGGGACCACTAGACTTCGAACCATCACCAACTGCCTATACATCTCGGATGAGACTTCATGCTTGTAACGCCGGAGTGTCCTAGGCGCACCTTGCTCCAACCGCTCATGGAAACTCATGGTTCGGGCCCTCAGAGCACCAGGTGTGCTGCCATGCGAAATAAAATGGATCATTTCCACAACCTCCTTGGAATTCCTAACTTAGCGAAATGCCTGAACCTTTCGTAGAATAACCCCTCTTAACTCAAACAACCTCTGTTTTCTTACTGTCCTCAGGTCCTATATTTGTACAACACATTCAACCATTCATCTGCCTCGGCAATTCGTTGGACCACCTTCTCACGCTCCAGGGTAATCATAATATTCTGTGGTTCCATGTGATGATTATCTTGACTTCAGAGGAATCGTACCTTTGCTTGGTTCCCTTCATGCAAAAACGTGCAAAGCATCTCTTTGGCCATGCCGCCGTGGTGGATGCTTCGTGCCAACCATGCAAACCATCCTGCCAGGTGCCATCGACCATGCTGCCTCGGTGTATCCCTGATTACAAATGTGATTTCTTCTGACACAAACGAAATCGACTAACGATCATATCCATCAAAAAGGGAAAAGTCCCATCTGCGTAATGATTTCGGATGTGACCCAATCTCAATGCTACTACTTTTCGTAGACTGTTCCGTACTTGCAGCAGAAGCCTCCCTGCTTCCGCATTCCATCCTTGTTGGTGCGCCATCCTGCCACCAATCAATCTACTTTTTTTCTTTTTCCCAATGCGACTCAGGCATCGCGGTGTTCCAAGCCCGACCGATAGGGCTTCAACCTGCTACTTGGGGAGTATCGCCCCATCCAGCTGCTGCAACTGTACCGCTCCTCCTGAAGTAATGCGACTAATGCAATACGGACCAAGCCAATGCATCTGCAATTTTCCTAGATGTTTCATAAACTTGCTGTCATATAGCAACACCAAATCCCCTTGTTGAAACTATTTGTTCTTGATGTGGCAATCGTGACAAGCCTTATGGCGATCCATCTCCACCCCCTGGTGAAAACCAACAATAAAGCGATCTTCCTCTAGCTGTATTAACTGCGCGAGACGTTCCTCTAAGGCTGCCGCAGCATCCATACCAGTTGCTGCCGCCATACACAGACTCGGAATGATATACTCCATAGGTATAACCACTTATTTTCCATACACCAGCTTAAATGGTGTCTGCCCTGTCAGCGGTTTACATGTGGTGCGATGGGCCCACAATACTGCTGGGATTTTTAGATCCCAGTCATCGTGGTTCACGTTACACACCTTTGTCAGCGCATGCTCCAATATCTTATTGAAAGCTTCCACTGTGCCATTCGCCTGCGGATGATAGGGTATACTCTTCTTATGATGTATCTGCAACTCCTCCGTTAATGCGCTGATGGTGCGATTAAGAAAGTGGCTTCCTTGATCGCTCAACAATATATTGGGGCAGCTGAAGCGAGTGACAATGTGGTCAAAGAGAAACCGCGCGGCTGTGGCCGTGGAGCAATCAATGACTGGTGCAGCTTCCGTCCATCGTGTTAGGTAATCTGTCACCGTGATGATATAGCTAGAACCAGTGCACTTACCTGGGGGATTGATGGTTCCCACAAAATCTACTTCCCATTTGTTGAATGGATGCAATGTTAACTGGGGCATCAACGACATCTCATCTCGTCAGGATGGCTTCCCGGTTCTCTGACAAACGTCGCAAGATCGTGCATACTCTGTCGCATCATTGTGTAGCGTAGGCCACCAAAGCCTCACTCGAAGCACCTTCCTTTTCGTTGAACGACCACCATAGTGCCCTTTTGCAACACCCGCATGTGCTTCGGAAAGGATCTGCTCTTGCTCGTGTGGCAAGACACATTGCCACAATATCTCATCGGCACCCATTTTGTATAGCGCTCCTACGATTAGTTGGAATTCCGCAGCCTTGAATACCAACTACTTCTTCTGAGTAGTGGTGAATTCCTCTGGTGCGGTACCTGTCGCCAGATACTGAATGATTTCTTCAAAATATCCATCAGCAATTTCAACATTAAATAGTTGCGTATCAGGCAACCCATCTTCAATATTAGTTGGTTCCTCCCCTGTTTCAATCCTGGAGAGATGATCCAAGCCAGCATTTAACCGCCCTGGCTTCACAATTAATTCAAAATCGAACTCCTGAAACAGAAGTAGCCATCGACAGATCTTCCCCCCCAACACAGGCTTATTGACCAGGTATTTTAATGCAGAATGATCTGTGAACATCTTGAAATGGCCTCCCAATAAGTAGTGGTGAAACTTCTGTAACGTGTAAACCATGGCCAGACCTTCCCTCTCCGTAGTAGTGTATTTTCTTTCTGCAGATGACAACTTCCGGCTAGCAAAATCAATGGGGTGATCAAGATCCCCCTCTCCGGGATGGGCTAATACCACTCCCAACGTGATCGATGAGGCATCAATATGAACATGGAATTCCTTACTCCATTCTGGAAATACCAATATCGGTGCCAAAGCCATCTTCGTTTTTAGTGTCTTAGAGCTATCCTGGCATTCCAGGCTTCATTGAAATGCTGCATCCTTCTTCAACAACTTATCCATAGGGGCGGTAATCACAGCATAACCCTTGATGAACTTGCGATAATACCCCGTGTGTCCCAGCATCGCCCGTAACTGCTTAACAGTCATCGGTGGTGTCAAACTCAGAATGAGCATTTCTTGCTGGGTCGACTAACAATCCTTGCTTACACACAATATGACCCAATAGTATGTCAAACGGTGCATAGAAGATACACTTCTTTAAATTCAACGATATCTGATGCTGCCGGCATCGCTCCAACATCAATCGCAGATTTTCCAGATTATCACGGACCAAACCATAGACAGTCCAATCATCCATGTATACCTGTAAAAACTTCTAAATGAAATCTTTGAATGCAGCAACGACAACCCGTGAAAATATCATAGGTGCGTTCTTCAAACCAAACGACATGATAGTGTAATGAAAGCATCCCCATTCAGTAACCAAAGTTGTCTTATGGCGATCTTCTTTTGGAATGCAGATATGATGATAGCTAGAGAACCCGTCTGTGAAAGAGTACATCTCCTGGCCACCCACACCTTCAAGCACTTCATCAGTAAATGGAGTGGGGAACAAATCATGCAAACATGCATCATTTAGCTTCCTGAGGTCAACGCAAATGTGCACTTTGACAGTCTTCTTATTTTGTACCAACATAGGACTAATCCATTCTGACTCCTCAACTGGTTCAATGATACCAACATCCAACATGCGATCCATTTTAGCCTTGACCCTCCCTTATGTCGCGGATTCAATCGATAGGGTCGCTGTCAGATCGACTTAGCATCTAGTTTTAATGGAATCTTCATTTCTCCTAAGTCGCCCAGAATCCCCTTCATGTCAGAAAACTTGGTAGGAAATATGTCCTGAAACTCATGGAGCAAATCAGTGACCTTGCTCATCAGCTCATCATCCCAGTAATCCCCAACATTTGCGAACTTCGGAGTGTCCTTTGTCCCAATGTTAATCTTGCGGATCTTCAATGGCTGACTGTTTGGATCGCTTGGCGCATCTGGTGGTACCACACAACACGACTTCCTTCTTATTTCGGGATATTCACATTCCTCGGATCATCACCATCTTCTGGCCCACCACTGATATTGAAGCATTCCATGAGAGACTGCATCTGGCAGTGTGTGTGCGGATCTGTAGGATATGCTACTGGGAAAACCTGCAGAATTACATCACAGATGAGCTGTAATGCATTATTAACCTCTGGATCGGCATCCGCAAAACTGAATGTATGGGTAAAACACACTGTGAGCTCTAGCCAAATAGAAATTTCCCCTCGCAACTCAGCTGCAGTATACCATGACCATGGCATCTCATCCAAAGTATGGATAAAAGTATGGACCCACTCATCTTTTGGTCGCGATACCCATAGCCACTGACATTCCATCAAGTGACCACCAGGATTGTTCCGACCATCATACTTTCCAGTGTGGTAAACCTCAGTATCACCAAAACATACGATCATCAATCTTCGGCATTTCGACCATCCATCAATTGATGCCTTGTGTGTGGTAAATTCATTAATAAAAGGTTGGGTAAAATGTTATATGTACCACTCCCATAGTAACCTTGTTTGTATCTACTCGGTTCAAATTGTAATTAATAAGCAACTCTTCCCCTGTAGATATTGATTTAATGGCAACTACAAAAACACGTTTTCCTTCACGCCCCTCAAATTCGCAGTTTGGTTGCTTAATTGTAGACCCTGGTTGTGTACTGTTTATAAACCTCGCAATATTCCCTGTGGCCTTTGGCCTTCCATCCATGTACAACGTTGCTCCTTTATTTTGATTTTTGTCTTTCAACTGTAAATAGTTTGTTGACAATCCATATCTACGCATAATTTTTGTATATTGGAACAGGCGCATCCAATCTTTGTAGTTGTAACAAGGTCCAACATACTCCATCAATTCTGTACATGTACCGTAAGGGACCTTTATGCCATCCATGCAAAACAACCCGAAACCATGTATTGACGACGGTGCAATTCGATATATCCTCTCATTCACACAAAAATCTATGTTCGGTTGAGGAAGATCCTTGGGTACCCATTGTTTCACTAAATGTCTGTACCTCAAGGGCACCTCGATGTCGTCTATTGTCTCATCATCATAGGAACATGACCCCCCTCGACTGTGAAAAAATTCATTGTGTTTATGGAATTTTCTTCTAGTCTTTTGACATCTAGTTGATACAACTCTTCTACAGCTACTGGATGTCTCACTTTCCTCTAGCCTTCCTAAACTCCCCTCGCTCAAGGAAGACATATCTGACAAATACCTGTTTGGTTCTACCTGCACCATGGGAAAAAAGTTTAGATGCGACCGCAAGGCATAGCGCCTCTTAAAATGTGACGTGTAGCACTGTTTATAATGTTACTTGATCCTCATTCCCTTTCTCAACATGTAGGCATTCGAGCGATGAGGAAGACGATCACTTTATCTTTCTTATGAGTAGAAATTCATGCAATTATGAGCTGTCTTTTATTGCTACTTTGGGTCTACAGTCCCATATCAAACCATCCAACTATCAACTTTGTCGTCATGGCCCTAAAGTCTCTCTCATCCCATCAGTTTGGGTTCATCACCTCGGTAATTGAAGTTCAGTCACATTTAGTAAGATATTTATATTCAACAATAATAATATAAAATAAAAATAACTAACCATTATGGAAAAATTCTAAAAGTTTTTATGACTTTTAAAAGTAAGATATTTTAGGTGGTTAATAAGTGTTCACAAATCTTCAAAAACAATATTTTATATAATGTTGTGGAACTTATATAATCTTATTCAAGCATGGTCTTCTTAGATGGCTGAAAGTAATTGAATCAAGCAAAAATGGAACCGTAAACATGTAAGTTGTTTTGAAAAATGGTAGCTTTCAGTCATACTCCCAACTAATGTTTCCTTTGGACAATTACTTGTAATCTTGACTTAGGGTATTTATTGCATAACATAGATTTTCAATCATATTGACATAGAGAAAAGTAGGGCTTTCTTTATATTATCTTAACATAGTTACAAAGACTTTCTTTTCAATCTTTATGACAATCTGAATGGACAGGCCCCACTCATAGCCAAATACTTTTGAGATATTTATAAATCATCGGAGTATGTGGGACCATATATTTCTCGAAAGACATTGGATTCAGTGCACCATGCCTTTGAATAAATAGACCTTCGAACCACACGTCTATTATGATGCATGTGGATGTCTATGCGGGTTTTGACAAGCCATTGTTCTTTGTATTTAATGTAGTACCCAAGGATTTGGTCCTTAGTAATCTTTGTCTGCAAAATATCTTTGACTTGTTCGAGAGATTCTCCAACTTCCTGTTTTAGATTATAAATAACAGCTATTTCTAATGTTGTCAGGTTGATGCCGAATGACTGCCACCAGTCTCTCATCCAATCAAGGATGTAGAATGCAGGATCCTCATGGATGTGTGTAATTTGAAGTCCAAACTTTAGCATGGTATAATATGTTCTATCTGTATTTTCGTTTCTCAAGAATTTCCACCATAATTTTTTATATTTTTCATAAGTGTGTGTAGTACTTGGAAACCGGAGACTAGCATCTTGATGTGGCCATGCTTCCAAAGAACGTATGCGGTTAATATAGTAGTATTGTTGGTCTAGTTGTAGCCTGGGGTGATGTGTAGAGACCTCTGTCGAGATTAAGTTAAGATTATGGTAGAGGTGTGTTAACCAATTGCTTGCATCAACTGCTTTTCTCAGGGAGTTGTTGTAAATCCTCTCTAGTAGAAAACTGGATACCATAGGCATTCTTCTGAGATCTGGCACTAGTCTAATAAAAGCATCAGATCCCTGTAAGTTAGCATCTAATACTTCAGTATATCTCAAATCCCACCTAGGTTTCGAATCTTGCATAGAATCCAACCAACTCATATTATCATCAATAGTATAGATCTGATGTTTTCCTTTGGTCCAAGCAGAGATTTTCATGTTTACTTGTGGGTCATGGGCCCAATGGATTCCGCTTTGACCTTCTATGCTCGCTTGCACCAGGATTGCTTGTTTAAGGCTTGATTGCTTCAAGCTTGCTTGTTAAAAATTAACAACATACTTCTATGTCAAATATTCTCTTGTTAAAAGGTCAGGAATGCTTTTTGCTTTCCCAGAAATGTGCTCATGAACAGTACAGTTATAACATCAAAACAATGCTTTCCATCTTGCTAACTATCCTTTTGTTGTTGCAAATTTTATTGTGTTGTTTAGCACAAATGGAAGACTGAGAAATCTGTTCTTATGATAAAGTCATGGTTCAACAAATGAATCTGGAACTTCTCTATGCATCTCAGTGCTACAAGGATTTCTCTATTAACAGTGGCATAGTTCTGTTCAGTTTTCTGTCAGGACACTTATTCTCCAAGATAATTTTCCTCACAAGTTCAATCGAGGAGTTCCACACTCTTAAAATTCTTTACCCAACAAATATAATCTGATTACCAACAATTTTGTCTGACTGGAGATGTCTTAACTACTTAATTCAAATTTTTTACCATATATTTGATTACCAACAATTTGATTACTTAAGTCATATAAAAAACACATATTTGATTACCTGGGTGTAGACGTTTCCTATAATATACTCAGAAGAGTTACTTTCAGAAATGACCGTGCCTCTTAGAGGCCAGTCAACTCTAGGAACCAAGTGACCCTATTATAGGGTTAGTACAAACCAGAGAGAGAAAGATGACTGGGCTATGGTACGGTCAATCAAATAAAGTCAATGACCGTCAAAAGGATTAGTACAATCACAATAAAGATGAGATGACAGCCAGCAGACTGAGGAAAAAGAGAGTCACGGCCTCCAGTAAGGTACAAGGACCAACCAAAGGGTAAAACAACCAACCAGTAAGGTACAAGTAAAAAAGAAAAGAGTGGGTATAAATTAGACTCATAACCCTTGGGACTAAGGGGGTGTACTACCTCAAATGTGGACAAACTACCATAGTTATACCCACAAGACCAAAAACATAAAAGGCGGTACAAATCAAAAAATAACTCAAGATTAGTAAAAGACCCAAAAGGTGAGAGGCAAGGTACCACAAAAAAATGAAAGGACCAAAATGAAAGGACAAGCTACCACAAGACCAATAAACAATAGGGTGTAAGGACCAAAAGTAAATCAACCATTGTGGGGAAGGTACAAATAAGGTCAAATATATATTGCAATAGCTCCTTATAACTACCTGTTATTTGACATGGAAAAGAGATGGAAGGTCAAATAATGTCAAATATATGCAATAGCTCCTTGTAACTACCTCTTATATGCAATAGCTCCTTCTAACTACCTCTTGTAAATCAAATAGGACCACCAAAAGGTATGATAGCAAGCAACCTTCCTAACTAAGGTTTGGAGGGTGGTACGAAGTGGGTATAAAGACTCATAACAACTTGGACAAAGGGGGTGTACCTCAAATGTGGAAAAACTACCATAGTACCCACAAGACCAAAAACATAAAAGGTGGTACAAATCAAAAGATATACCAAGATGAGTAAAAGACCCAAAAGGTAAAAGGCAAGGTACTACACAAATATTATCGACAAAATGGAAGGACCATAAGACAATCAACCAAGGTGGGGTACAACCAATCATCTCTCTCTCAAATGTACCATTGTTCCATATAGCCTGAAAGACCATCATCACAGTAAACGAAAAAGTCGACATGGATGATGTGATCACGTGTTCCTCTAGAATACTCCCAAGTTCAAGCGTTAGTGGCTCCATCAAGGGGTGTTCAGTCCCTTGAGGACCATCTAACTCAACCATCTCGAAGACCTAGGAGAAGAGAACATCACACATCATTAGATAATTGGTAATTGACTATGTAAGAACTCAAAAACGCTAAAGAAACCGAGCGTGCAGAAGGGGAGCTAGGAAAAGACAAGGCTCGCAGGCCAAAAAAACAAGCTCAAAAAACTGTACTGGGACCGGTGTCACAGTAAGCAAGCTGAAACAAAAGTGGTCAGAATGCCAACAAGCAGCACTAAAAAAGAAAAAGACCCTCTAAAAAGGTGAAATAGCAAGCAAACTTCCTAACTGGGAGATGGAGACCTCGACAAATTGTATCCTTCGCAAGGTGATGAAATCCAAGTCGAACAATATGAAATGAGAGATCAATAATGGAAGGATATCCCTCTACCGAAAGGAATCCTGGGTAAAAGAGCCCTAGAAGAAAAGTCACTAAACTACCTCGTTCATGACACGTCGGAAAAGGCTTTCGGAACTTCTGTCTTATCGCTCCTGTATCACCATCACGGTAGAGTACAAGTAAGACAATGGATCGATATGCCTTTGGCGCTAAGTGGAGTGCGGAATTCCACAAATTCCATCTGGAATCAATCCTCGCAGCTTAACCCCCGAAAAAATGGGAGGCCCCTCAACAAACTGGTCGATGACCGTGTCAATAAATACTAGAGGATTTTAGTACCCTAGAGGACAACAACTATGTCTCAGATGAAAATGACAAAGGGGAATTATTTGGATGCCTATCCCCGGTGTCCTACCAAACTACCAAATTCTTTTTATCCTCAAGTGAGGTTAAAGTGTGTTGAGTTAGCGAGTTAAATTTTAATGGTTGTATTACTTAGTCGGGTGATGGAAGTGAAACTCGTGATGTGATGACTGACTCAAACCATGCAAATGCATATGAATAAAATAATCCTTTCCTTTCAATGAATGCTAGCTAAGGTAAGGAGAGATTTCTTTCAAACTATAACTACTCTTTCAAATTAAATGAATGCAACAAGTGTTCAAGTTCATTCATGGGACCCCAAGGAGAGCTTCATATATACTAAAGTCATGCAAATGAATTCATCACATAAAACAAAGTGATAATAAATATAAGGAATTTGATATATCCATGTTCACAATTCTTTAGGCACACTTATAACATTCTTCAATCATTCATCACAAAAACACAGTGATAGTAGAAACAATAAACTGCATATAAATGTTCATGAGCTTAATAAAAAAATAGTAACCACAACTGGGGAAGCTATACCACAACTTGTTTTTTTATGACTATAAATACAAGAGTATCCTAATAATGAGCAATACATCCTTTAATTTTACATCATGAGCAATACTAATCATTTCCCCTTTAGCTTGCATTGAGTACCTTGACATCAATGCCCCCAAGCTCTTGCCTATGGGAATTGGAACTTCCCTCATACAACCATACAGATGATAATGATTGGTTGTTGTTATTTCTTTCTTAGTACCCAAGTTTGTCATTCATAGTGTTTGGTCAAATATCTAATTCCTTGAGATGTTAAAACTTTCATCTATGGCACATCTATCCCACACATTAGTTGAATTGGAATTTCAAATATCAAATAATTAAATTGGCAAAAAATTACCTTATACTAGAACTCCCATCAATCAGCTTATGGTCATGTTCATTTCCCTCAGTTCCTCTAAATTTTATTGTAGACAGAGTACTATCAACTAAGCTCAAAGTTTGATTGCAGACAAACTACTATCAACTAAGCTCAGTTCCTCTTGTGTGATATCCCACGCTTGGAAGAAACTCTAGACTCTGTGTACCCACACCCGCCGTCCGAGGCTTGTTGCCAAGCTGAAAATCAAGACCGCTGGAAACACTCCTCGGACGGAAGGCGTGGGTACATAGAGTTAAATCACTTTTGGTTTTGGGATAATAACAATAGAGGTCCAAGTTGAACAAAGAAAATATATTTATAAATACAAATATATTTATTTTTATCATGATACAATAGGGGAATATCATGATGCTAATGGTGTTATAGGATCTATCTCACACGGTTCTACTTCATAATGGGATGGGGCCAATTAATCTTACTGTCAAAACTCATATGGTGGCACCATGAAAAAAAAACATTATGGGGGCTCCAACCTACAAGGTTATCTGACTTTATATTAAGGATGGATTTGTAGTCCTTTTGATCCCAACCACTAATATTGTAAATTACGAGCTAGTACCATAGGAGTGAATCCATACCTTACTCATGGACTTTCAACTCGCCAAGTGCTCAAAGAAGCCAAAATATGCCCACATTAGCCTCCTCCAAAGGCTTCCGTCAAGATTACTTGTTCAACAAGCAAGGTCCTCAAAGGGGGTTTGCACCCATCAAGATTGTCCACTTTGGAAAATGAAGCAACCATCCATGTCCACATAATAACCAATAAAAGTCTCCACATGTGGAAACAAATGTTGAAATTTTTCCCAAACTAGAGGGATGTTAAGTATGAAAGAGTACCCCTCCATAAGGAAAATAATAAATACATTGAGCATATTTTTATTTTGTGTCCATATATAAGGAGAATGTGGGTCCATGCATCACATGTTACCGGGCTAAACTTCATTTGGAATGGATTTCAATTTCAAGATGCTTTCCAAATATGGATAAATAATGGTATATTGAAAGAATACAAAAATTTAGTAGCCTTAATGATATGGGGAACATGGATGGAAATAAATAGTGCCATATTTGATGACAATCATATTGCTCCATAATTTTATGTCACAAAAATTCTAGCTATCTTCATGCTCTTCCTACAGTTTGAGGGTATACCAAAGTTTAGAAGGGTGGTGGAAGAAGCAATAAACAGAACAGGTAGTTGGGATATTTTGATGGATCTTCACAGGGTGTACCAGCTAGGGGGGTACAGGAGGAACATTTTATCTGTCATAACAACATTGGTACAAATTTGCAGCAGGTTTGGGTCAGAGTACAAATAATTGCACAAAAATGAAGGATATAAAACTGAATATGTTGCTTTCAACATCAAAAGGAATTAGTAAGTTATAGGTGTTTGGAGACTTAATATTAGTATTGGGTCAGGTTAAAAATGGATCCAAAGAACATCCTCTTTTTATCCATCTATGAAGAACTGGTCCAAATTGTAGGCTTATTCCAGAACATCATTTTCTAGCACATATATAGGAGAGGAATAGGCTAATGACAATTTGATAAGGCTAATTGTTCTATAAATATTTTTAGAGATATAGCCTTCGGAAAACAAGCAAACATTATGTTTCTTTAAGTATTCAACAAACCAGGGGACAACTAATAGAGGTGAATTCTATGCCCTATGATTTGCGCAAATAGTAGAAGCGACATAGATGGTGACTTGGATGTTGAGGAGAGAAGTGCTACACATTCTACAAGGAAAAAACCCTATTGTTGTCCAAGTTCTACTGCAACTTCTAATTTGAACACTACCATGATTTACTCTGACAATCAAGCTTGTATCAAAATCTCTGAGAATCAGGCATTTCATGATCTATCCAATCATATTGATATCAATTACTAATTCATTAGAAATAAGGTACTAATGCGAACAAAGAGGCATCTATCGCTCACAAGGATAGGTGGCCTATAACTATTATGTAGTTCCACTAGTGCAGATACTTTCAATTGATTGAAATGATGAGAATCATTTTGTCAAATTTGATGAGTGTTAACTAAAAAAGTGTCTTTTGTATAACACATATCAAGCTCTATCTAGTGGACTGTTTTCAACCAAAACATAGGATTTCTAGATACTAAGACTACTTAGAATAACAACACTTTTGGATGTGGAACCTATGCCTTTTTTTGAGAAGGTAAAGTGCTTCCAGAACTATGGTTGGAGTTCCGCTAGATATTGGATAGATTTACTATCATGAAAACCCATCCCTCTTACTTTTATATCTCACACTTACAATACATGGTGGCTTGTGTAGCAATGTTCCACCAAGTTCCTAGAATGTGGGATGCAAGAGAAGGAATTAGATTAGTTTCCTCAATTTAGATATTAGATGGAAAGATAGGATCCAATGATGATATATCTAAAGGAATTGCTTCCTTTGGAAGACTATGAAAGTTAGTTTGACAAATTATGCAATTTTGGAAATGATACTAAAGCTTGGTTTGCTGATTAGACGTACCATGACTTTAGAAAAGGCAATTTTACATTAATTGCAGCCATGCAAACAACATAAATTATGGGCATATCTTACTAAAGTAGTGGTAATAGTGAGATATGGGCATATTCCCAGCATGCTTGATACATATACCATCACTATAGCACATGTTTTTGGAGTGAAGGCACTATGACAAGTGCATTTATTGCAAACTTTTGAAACAATGTCCACAGGGACAATTGTTAGCCATTCATTCATTTTATTGGTTAATTGCACTCGGGAGTTTCCTTTTTTATCCATAATTCAAGCTGAACATTAACGCCACCTAAAAGAAAATTGGTTTGTTATATTTTTTCCCCAGCAATGGTCAATGTCAAAGGAAGATATGCACATTGAAGGAAATGAAGAATTGATCTACCTGAAGGAGAAGAGGCAGATGTTGGTGAAGAAGAACTATATATATTGAATGCTATAAGAGTAAATTTGTCAAAAATTATTGGCGTTCAAATGTTATACAACTCAAAACTAATTACATCCTAAAGGGTCTAGGTCCTCTTGAGAGGATTTTTGACTCAAATGATGTTCATATAAATCCTTCTATGAAACTAGAGCAATATGAAAATGAAGATTGCAACCTTGTATCCTCAATGTATCTAGAAAAAAATTAATTATCCAAGATATTGACTCAAATAGATAAAGAGGGATATATGGATATATGAAAATTGACGAGCCTTGCTCATCATGGAGTAATTCATCACCTAGTAAAGGATGCCCTACAACAAGAGAAGATAAGAGTTCCTTGGGAGGATTTTATGGGAATCCCTGATGTGGAAAGACAAGAATATAAATATGTTGTGGAAATGCATGATGTGGAAACAAAAGATCCAAAAATCCACACTGAAACAGAGCAAGAAAAGGTTGCTGCGGAAATGCAAGGTCCAGAAATCCATACTGAAACAGAGCAAGAAAAGGTTGCTAAAGAAACGCAAGATCTAGAAATCCATACTAAAACAAAGCAAGAAAAGGTTGTTGTGGACACACGAGAGCTAGACAATAGGTTTTGTAAAATATATCACCTCATTCCTTATGCATTTAATACCTTAGAAGTTTCTTCCATGGTATTGTATGTTACCTATTTCGAGGGTAAATTTTTTCTCCAACTACTAGAAAGAAGGTCCACTAACCTTGAGATCCTATTCAATGATGTTGAATATTTGACAAGTAACATGAGAGTTCCAATAATTTCATTAAATAGTAATATGAACCCCCTTATAAAAGAGAATATGTGGAGAGAAGAAGAGGTAAGGAACCCAAGATTTCATCCTTCGGATCGAAAAGACCCCATGATAGTTAAAGAGGTCAAAAATATCCTCAATTCCATGGACAATGACCTCAACAAGGTCAAGCAAGGGAAATTTTCCCATTCCTTTGTGGGACCAGCTCTTAGAGAACAAAATTATCATGTTAGAGGTCAATCCTAGTTTAAAAAGGATCCCATTTCACCTCAAATGGACTCAAGGAAAGAAAATGAGGATTTCCCCCAGTATTCTAGGGCACATGATAACATGATTGAATACTTGAACAACAACATTTTTGGAAGTATTTGGACATCCCTGTGAAAGGTTGTGAACCTCCAAAAGGAAGAAAACAAATATACTTTGACATATGGGTATGAATAAGAGCAACAACCAACCTTAAATCCGTAATTCTAGGTGCTTTCTAGGCATGAAAAGAGACCTGTAGCAATTCTTGACATAATTCATGATGTAAAAAACCTTCTTCTTGGGTTCTGAGTTTAATTCCAACATAAAAAATTCCTTAATACTCAAACTTGGGCACCTTTTAGTCAGTTTTGAGCACAAATGGTGGTCAAAAGTCATATCACAGCCACTGAAAATCGATGACTAGCATGCTATAGTAAATTATGGGTTGAGTTTGAAGGTAGAAGTAACATCAAAACCCAATTTTGAGCATAAACAATAGTAAATATCAGCTTTCAATGACATAGGATAATTGTTGTCATGATTTCTCTTATATCCTGTTGAGATTAGGGGAACCTTTGTCTACATAAATAAGATCTCTACTAAAGGGGCACTGTATATAATTATGGTCTTATAGCATGCTCACTGATCATTTGTTAACCAGCCTTTGCTTCACTCTATTCCCCTCATTTTCCTTCCACCCTCTCTGCCTAAACGATCATCATTGAAAACAAAATGATGTAATTGGAAACCTTGGTAACTTAAAACTAAAAAAATAGCTTAAAAATGAATGTGTTTTACATCCATGACTCTCTGTACCACACTGGAGGGTCGAACCTCCTTGGAGGAAGAAGAGACTTCTTGAAGATATAGCATAGTGGATAAGTGTGCGACTTGTTTTTTAAGAAGTGCATTGTGAAGAACAAAAGTGGTGGTTAAAGTGGACCAATGATTTTCCTTTGAGAAAATTGAGATAAGGCGACTTCATGTACCTCGAGAAAGACTCAAATGGGAGTTTTATTCACAACCTTGGAAATCATTGAGACAAGCTCCATAAATGAAAAGGTGAAAATAACTTGAAATGAAAAGGCCAGTAACCCATAGTCAAAGACCAAGGATGATCCCTTTGGCCCAATAGGGTGAGAAGCATTCATCGCCATCTTTACTGGCTGGATGCCTACCCATTTTCAATGGAGATGGTTCTAGAAACCCGGATAAACATATGGATAAGTTTTTGGCTTTGTGCGATATTCATTCGACCACCCAAGTCGAATCCAGGGAATCATATGTCCAAAAACCCTAACAGGTTGCAAGCATGCGGGTCAGGAAAGCAATCCTGGAAAAGATATAATTGTATATGACAAGCACATGTATGCATTAAACATATATTTCATAGACATACTGAGGACATATCTTCCTTCTTGAGCTCCTCTGGGTTGGATTGAAATTTTTTAGGGTTTGAAAATTGATATTGCAGAGTGCCTCTCCTGATCGCATGTGTCGAATTGAAATGGGGTATCAAATCATGCTCTCCTCCAGCTCTCTGCTGCAGTTTTCATAGAGTTGCAGAGCTCCTCCTGGTGTTGAATTGAAAGTGAAATGGGGGCATGTCGAATTGAAAGTGAAATGGTAAGTGATTTTTTTTTGTATTATATATAGTTTGTTTTTTTTTCTTATTTTTTTTATTATACAATATTTTTTTTGTATTGTTTTATATTATATAGTGTTTTATATTATATATTGTTTTATATTATATATTGTTTTATATTAAGTTTTTTTATTATGCATTGATATATAGAGGTGGCACTTGGCACACTATATGGAGAAACAATGAGTTAGAAAATCATTTGGACCAAAGCACCACAATGGTTATTAAAAAAATTAAAAAACAATTTTTGTCTCATGAAGAGTCTTCAATTTTATAAGTGGCATGATCATGATGTAATATCCCTTCGTCCTTCCAAACGCTTGTGGTTTCTCACCACATTTTTCCTTGGCAGTTACCACGAAAATACATATAAAAATTACCTGTATTTACATACTCTTCTCTTTAAATCCTCATCTCATATTCATAACTAAGGATTATTGTGCATGCACCTCCTCACCTTATAATATCAATTGGGTCAAGGCACAGAGACAACCATAAAATATAAAATGTGTCAATACACAAAGAGTAAGAGACAACTATAATCAAGTCTCATATTAAATTTACCATATAAGTCTTTAATTGACACTAAATGGGGATGTGACACATTGGATTTTTGTGATCTTCTTATGATTCCTTACCAACGTGATTTCAAGGCACTCTTTGAAGGTGAATTACATAATTTTACGCCTTCTTCCTCATTCTCATGCCTTTTGGTAAGACAATAAGGAAGGTGGTGGACTACATTAGCATGGAAAACGATTTCAACATAGAGGTAGATACATTAATTGTTTTAGAGCCCTAATATCTTAATTAATCACACCTAGAAAATTCTCAAATCCAACCATTAACAAACTTCTTTGGTGTTCTTATTAAATTTCAAAGGAAGATTGTCGAGACTCAAACATCTAGCAAGTTGCAAGGCTCCACTTGACTTAGGGTTGATTCCATTTCCACGTGTTTATATGTTAACACCATTAAAATCACTCTACTTAAGTTACATTTATAGGTAACTTGAAAAACAATGTAAACATGAATGGAAAAGCAAATAAATAAGTTCCATCAATGATGTTACCATATTTCTTAATGAAGAGACCAAAATGTTTGTTATCTAATTTGATAGCAATTGAGATTTAAATGAAGATAGTGCAAAAATGATACAAGAGAAATAACAAATGATAAACCCTATATGTTAAATATTGGATGAATTCATTTAGAAACCCTAGAATACTTTGAGTACATTTGTCGATGGGATTGTGGTTTAGTGCTAGAGATGCCAACATGTTAGCACAACCACCAAGGTTCAATTCCCTTGAGGGTATGAATTAGAAGATAAGGCAAGGTGTAAGTCCTAGGTGGTTTTAACGAAAGAGTAGATCCATATCATAACTTAGCAAAATGGAAGTGTTTATGTTTAACTTGTTCAGCCATAAAGGTTCATTTCACCTATGTAAGCATGCTACTTGTGGTTCCCGACCTCTTCGAACCAATTGTAATGCTTCTCTTTGAAGGTAGTAGAAAAGCTTAGCCAAATGGAAGTGTGAACGTTTAGTTATTTTCCCTTGGAAAGTCATTTTTCCAACACAAGTGGGTCACTTGTGATGCCTTACATCTTCAAGCCAATTTTTCTTTGAGCTTAAAGGAAACACTTCAAGAAATAAATTGAGTTCAAAATAATTGGTGATTCTTAGACTTCTTTGAAAGATTCAAATGAAAATCATAAATTGGATAGTCTTTAAATATTTTAGAAATGTTATGGTCAAATACATTGGTAATTAGTCTTTGACATTTATGCTTCTAAATGATTAGTGTCTTAGCCTTCTTTGAGAGACTCGTATCAAAATCATAAATTGGCTAGTCTGTAAACATAAATGATATTGATGATGCTGATGAAGATGATGAAGATGATGATGATGATGAGGATGAGGATGACAATGAATGAAGATGATGATGATGATGATGATGATGACGAAGATGGTGATGATGAAGAAGATGATGATGAAGATGATGAAGAAGATGATGATGATGATGATGCTACCAATAGGTTTCCTACCATACCAACAAGATGCTAATGCATCCAATAGAAGTGAATTGACATATAGATTCTCTTGACCTATACGGCACAACAAGGACTTCAAACAATTCTTATAAGGAAAATTGACCCATCAAACAAGAAATTCATCCTAAAATATGCTAGTTCAACTCAAGAAGATGATGAATAGACCAGCAATTGATCAAATTGTTTCTCATGATATCAACTGATATTGTGAGGCCCAAGAACTGATGACAAATTCATTGAGGCACTAAATTCATATCACCATGGAATAAATTTGCTCAACTAGCAAATTATATTGTCTTCTTAGGCTAAGATAGAATCCTGAAAAGCATTGTATGGACAAAATGGATGAGATGGAATCTTAGCAAGCATCATACAACCATCTTGTTGCATTATACAATCATATGGCCATTTGTAGAAGAAAATAATGGTCACATAACTAGTATCATTGCAAGGAAAGTGAAATTATGATCATCGGGGTGTAATTAATTCATTTTTGTCAGCGGTAATCCTTCAATTTGTAGAAATTGATTCCATTCTTAAACAAATGGTCAATGTGAGGAGGTGAGGAGAGGGAAATTGGTTCACATATCTCTAGTTCTTATATATCTTGTTCCAATGATTAGTGTCAGTCATGTTTGAATCTGGAAACCCTCCCACACCGTCAATGCATGCCTCTAGTTTAACCATGCCAAATTTCAGTCCAAGCCAACACATATTTAAAAAATTTCAACGTTGGCCCCATGTATCACATTATTTAATCTATAGGTATGGTTTTTGATGCTGCAATGGTTAGTGTCAATCATGTTTGAGTCTGGAAACTCTCCCACACCGTCAATGCATTCCTCTAGTTTAACCATGCCAAATTTCAGTCCAAGCCAACACATATTTAAATAATTTCAACGTTGGCCCCATGTATCACATTATTTAATCTATAGGTATGGTTTTTGATGCTACAATGGTTATTGTCAGTCATGTTTGAGTCTAGAAACCCTCCCACACCATCAATGCATGCATTTAGTTTAACCATGCCAAATTTCAGTCCAAGCCAACACATATTTAAAAAATTTCAACGTTGGTCCCATGTATCACATTATTTAATCTATAGGTATGGTTTTTGATGCTGCAATGGTTAGTGTTAGCCAATTTTGAGTCCGAAAACCCTCCCACACCATCAATGCATGTGTCTAGACTAACCATGCCAAATTTCAGTCCAAGCCAACACATATTTAAAAAATTTCAACGTTGGCCCCATATTGTATCACATTAATTAATCTATAGGTATGGTTTTTGATGCTCTAATGGTTAGTGTCAGTCATGTTTGAGTCCGGAAACCCTCCCACACCATCAATGCATGCGTCTTGACTAACCATGCCAAATTTCAGTCCAAGCCAATACATATTTAAGAAATTTCAACGTTGGCCCTATGTAGCACATTATTTAATCTACAAGTATGGTTTTTGATGCTCCAATGGTTGGTGTCAGTCATGTTTGAGTCCGAAAACCCTCCCACAACATCAATGCATGCATCTAGTCTAACCATGCCAAATTTCAGTACAAGCCAGCACGTATTTAAAAAAATTCAACGTTGGCCCCATGAAAAAACTTTTTATGGGAAACAACTTGGGAAAATAGATTATCCTCGATGGTAAAAATGAAGAAATGATGATGATGTTGATGATGATGATTATGATGATGATGATGATGATGAGGATGATGATGATGATGATGATGATAATGATGATGATGATGATGAAGATGATGATGATGAATATGAAGAAGATGATGATGATGAATCCAACGACATCTCCATACCACCGACGGCAAGAGGCGTCAGATATCAAACTTCCGACTTCAAAAGAATCCAACGAGCTCGCTAAACCATTGACGAAAAACACCGTTGGTATTTCTAGGTAGCTGCGTTGGATATCATACAACAATGTAGCTTGTGGTAGCTTGTTGAACGATGACAAATTGATGTATGAGACAATCTTATATGTGAGACAAAGAACCCCATTTAAAAGAAAAAAAAATTGATTTCTTACTCTATGGATGTGTACATACCTTAACCCCTCCAAATTTAAACATGTGACATCCAAGGATAAAACACATAGAATGTCTATCTAAGATGATGATGATGATGAATACGATGATGATGATGATGAAGGCGATGATGATGACAATGATGATGATGATGATGACGAAGATGATGACAATGATGACGATGATGATGATGATGATGATGATGATGATGATGACGACGACAACATCGATGATGATGATGATGATGATGATGACGACAACATCGATGATGATGATGATGGCACCGACGATGATGATTATGATGCTGAAGATGATGGTGATGATGAAGACGATGATGATGATGAAGATGGTGACGATGAAGATGGTGACGATGATGATGATGATGAAGACGATGATGAAGAATGTCTATCTAAGATGATGATGATGATGAATATGAATGATGATGATGAATTAGAATGTCTATCTAAGATGATGATGATGATGAATATGATGATGATGATGAAGACGATGATGATGATGACGATGATGATGATGATGAAGATGATGATTATGATGATGATGAAGACGATGATGATGATGATGAAGAATGATGATGATGATGAAGACGACGATGATGACGATGATGAATATGATGATGATGAAGATGATGATGATGATGATGATGATGATGATGATGAATATGACTACAACGTCGATGATGATGGCGACGACGATGATGGTTATGATGATGAAGATGATGGTGATGATGAAGATGATGATGGAGAATATCTATCTAAGATGATGATGATGATCAATATGAATGATGATGATGAATTAGAATGTCTATCGAATATGATGATGATGATGATGATGATGAATATGATGATGATGATGAAGACGATGATGATGACAACGATGATGATGATGATGATGATGACGATGACGATGATGATGATGATGCTGAAAATGATGACGATGACGATGACGATGACGATGACGACGACGACGACGATGATGATGATGATGGCGATGATGATGATGATTATGGAGATGAAGAATGGTGACGATGATGATGATGAAGATGATGACGACGATGATGATGCCGACGATGATGATGAAGATGGTGACGACGATGATGATGATGGTGAGGATGATGACGATGTTGATGACAATGATGATGCTGCTATTGTTGTTGCTGCTGATGATGCTGCTTTTGCTGCTGATGATGATGATGGTGATGATGAAGATGATGATGGTGATGATGAAGATGTCAATGAAGATGATGATGATGGTGATGATGATGATGCTTATGATGATGAAGAATGGTGACGATGATGATGAAGATGGTGACGATGATGATGCCGATGATGATGATGAAGATGGTGATGACGATGATGATGATGGTGAGGATGATGACGATGTTGATGAAAATGATGATGATGATGGTGGCTGTGACAACGACGATGATGATGCTGTTGTTGCTACTGCTGATGATGATGATGGTGATGATGAAGATGGTGATGGTGATGATGAAGATGATGATGGTGATGATGAAGATGTCAATGAAGAAGAAAAAAAATGATGATGATGAAGATGATGGTGATGATGACGACGATGATGATGATGATGATGATGTTTGAGTATTGATAATTGTGCATTTCCTTACTAAGCTTCTCTCTGTTTTGAGAATAATTTAATATTCTCTACTAAACAGGGCCAACCAGGTGAAGGTGGAAGCTCTTATGGCCCCTCCCCCCCCCTCACATCACTCTCAATTCCCCATAACTCGACAAAAATATTTATGTACAAAAAGTTTAAATGTGTTATTTGTCATACTCTATAACAAGAAATGTTTCTAATTATAACATACAGGAAAATGGAAACTCACTAAGAAACATTTAATTTATTATTACTGCATACCTCGTAAACTTCAATGGTCTTCATCATCTTCTTCATCTAAGTCATCGTATGTACTATCATCTGATGATCCAGATTCAACATTGTAAGGATTGGCCATATCATCGTCGTCGTCAATGTCAGTTACGATCATCATGTCATCGTCAATATCATCTTCATGGACATTGTTTGATACATCATATGATTCAAGAAGTTCTTCAACATCTTCTTCTGGAACATGATCATCTAACTCATTTTGATCATGATCATCTTCCATAACATCGTCTTCTTTGAGAACGTATTCATTACCTTCATCTACGTTATACTTTATCAGCCTTCCCCTTGGATCGTGTCTCACAACAAATGACCAACCCGCTCTACTTGGAACCTCAGAGTAAAATACCTGTTCACATTGGGTTGGAATAACATAGGGCTCCATTCTTGGCTCAAACAACCTTGTATTTACCATGGTAAATCCATTATCATGTTCAATAATTGTTTTATCAGGATCACGATTATTCAATCGACACCTGTACCATTTGACAATGAACATAAATACCTTGAAGGAGTTAAATTCACATTGAAGAATGTCTTCCAGATACCCATAGTATCGATTTTCAGAGAGTTCTGGATGTCTGTCACTTCTAGAAGAAACATTGGTCACCTCAAAGACTGCAGATATCCCACAATCAGATGTTTTCTTCGTTTCATCCAACTTTTTGATGTGATATCTACATCCATTGCACCACATAGCCTTATGGTGTTTTACCTACAACAAGCCATATAGGAAAAGATTACATAATGATCCAATATTTATGATTAACTAGTACATGTTTATAATTCCATACAAGGAAAAAAATTAGCATGACGTACAACAACAATATTTTTTACAAAAAAATAAATAGTGTGGTTGATTAATATGCTTACCTGCTTATCTTTTAAACCTCTTGCTAAATTGATTTCCCTTTGTGTTAGATTGGTGTCTCCATTGCGATGTGCAACTTTAACCAATGAAGCCACACCTTCCCATGATATTCCATGACCAGATTGTTCACATCGTTCGATCCATACCTTCATCCAATCAAGATTGTTTGCGATGTATAAATGAATTGCATCCCACTCTCGACCAACTGTTTGATGAAAATAAAATTAAAATTCAATACAAATGTATAGTCACTTAACAAAGTATATAATTACACTCTAAATTGATGCAAAATAATGAATATAAAAATAGAATATGTATGATATATATACATAAAAATCAACAGTCACATGTGTTATATTACCTTTCACCTTCCTCGATCTACCTTTCCCCTTCGATTACTCCCCTTCGAAATCTTTATTGGAGTCCAAATGACAAATGTGACGTAAATTAAGCTTTGACGCTAGCATAAGAAGATATTCACTAATATACAACATGTTTTGGTATACCATATATCCCTCCATAATAGAACCCTTAGCATATGCTTGTTGTCTGACCAAACCCTTCATAAATTTCAAGTGCCTCTCAACCATCCACATGGACCTTGAGTGTGCAGGTCCACATAGTTCAATCTCCTCAACTTGGTGTATGAGGTAGTGTTCCTATGCATTGAAAAATGCCGAAGGTAGATGATCCTGCATTTCACACATGAGATGAGGAATTTCTCTCCTCCAATACTTTATGTCTCTTTATGGAATTCTTTAGATGAAAACCATCTACAAGTGACATGACAACCCAATCAAGAGATTAAAGAAAAAACATTATTTTATGTAACATGAATTAGAGAATGCAAATCAATTATAAGTTCTATGTTGAATTAAAGAAACACTAAGTGCATGGAAAAATCACCACTTACCTCATGTATTTCCCGAGACTATATATTATTTGCTTGACATTGTTGTCGAAGTTGTCCAGGATAGAGAGAGGTAGAACATACTGTAACAATAATATACAAATAATTTCATTTTATCAACAAAGAGTAGACAAACAAAAATACCAACCATATTCACTGGAATAAGAAAAAAAAATTTAAATGCATACCATAATAATTACCTTCATGAAGACATGCCAATCGTGCGTTTTCACCCCCGCGAAATCACCTTTCTTTGTTATGATATTCTTCATGTTCGCAAAAAATCCGGTGGGAAATTTAATTTTTCGAATGACTTCTCTTACAACATTACTTTGTTGGTCCATTAACATCCATGGAAGTGAGTTTATATTAATTTTCTCTCCGTTGCTATGAAATTGAATGACGTCTTTCATTGCATGGTTGCTATCTTGAATGTCTTTGCAAATTTTGACAATTTTTTCTTTATCACTCCTTCCATCCAATATTCACCATAATGTTTCAGTCACATTCTTTCTGATATGCATTGTATCAAATAGATGAGCAATTTGTAGGTTCTCATAGCAGGGCAACCTACTAAATTGTTTAGGATAATGTTTCATTCCTCGTGGAATCCCATTAATGCCTTCATGATCACATGAACGACAATCATGAAATTATATAAATCAATGTCAATTACAATAAACAACACACAATATAAAAAATACAATATAACATATCATATACGATGATTCATTATATGTACCTTGACGATTTCTATTATATTGCAACTTCCATAGGCAAGGTTTCATTCTCTATGGTTTTAATGCAGTCTCTTGCTTGCCATTGAACAAATGTTTTCGGTAGTTTGATACCTGTGATTCTTAGAGAGGAAGTGCCTATACTCATCAAACACCTCCTTTCCTAAGCTTTTTGAACGACAAGACTTGATCTTAGGACCACAAATTGGACATGCAAATTTCTCCTTTGTCTGAAGACCTACATAAAGTGATGGAATATCTATGTCAATTACAATTATATACAAAATGACTGGATTATTTAGAAAAACATGCGTGCGTAGTATATTAAATAGTAGTTCGTAAAATTAAATGCAAATAAAATGGAACTTATAATTACATACCAAAAAAATGGGTTAACCCTGGGGCATCATGTCTTGTCCATACAAGCATTGCATGGAATTGAAATTGCCTTTGTCGTATTGGTCTAGATACGTCATACATAGTGATGCAATCCATAACTTCAGTAGCTCGTCAATAAGAGGTTCGATATATACATTCATATCTTTGACTTGGTACTTACCTGATTGATTTAAACATATAAATAATATAATTATGAGACATACCATTTAGATATATATATTAAACCATATTGCACAATAGAAAAACATTATATATATATATATATATATATATATATATATATATATATATGACATTAAGCGAAAAAAAATACGACAAATGAGATACCAATACATTAAAAAAAAAACTGCAGGGTTCGTACCTGGAACAATCATCAACAACATTATGTGCTCCCTCTTTATTTTCAACCATGGAGGAATGTTGTTGTTGATAACAAAAATAGGCCACACCAAGTAAACGGATCTCATCTCTGCAAATGGATTGACACCATCTGCTGCCAAAGAAATCCTAAGATTACAAGGTTCTTCTTTAAAGTGAGGCTATTTTTCCTCCATATCTCTAAATGCAGACCCATCTGCAGGCATACGATTAATGTCGTCTTGAATTTTGTTCCGTGCATGGTAATCCATAAGCTGCGCTATGTTTTTGCACCCGAACAGTCGTTGCAAACGTGGAATAATGGGAATATAACGTAGAACCTTGCGAGGCACCTTTTTAGTTACTTGATCTGTGCGATATCTACTGATATGACATTCAAGACATTCTGTTGCAAATTCATGCTGATTGTAATATAGAACATGGTCATCGGGGCATGCATGAATTGCTTCATACTGCATTCTAATTTATTTCATGATGGCAGATAGATCTCGATATGTGCGAGGTAAAATATTTGACGGTGGTAACAAATATTCAGCTATCATGCTACAACAAATAAAAATAAAAATATAGTTAATATAATATAGAAATAATATTGATGAAACACAATTAATCCATAATAATTTGACTTATATATGAATTAACAATAAAATACACGATCATATATATTTTGTGATGGAATATATTACATACCTTAACATCCGTGTGACTAATGTGTTTGAAAGACCATTCATAACCTTCAAGTTCATTATCAACAATATAGCAGAGAGAAGATTTGTCTTGGAGCCCTCATAAAGGGGTTCGTATGCCTCATCAAGAAGAGGTATATCATGAATATCATCAAAATGTTCATAATTTTCATGATCATGATCATGATCATCATCCATTCTAACATTAAATGAATCATGGATCAAAGTATTTGTAACATCATCTTCAACTATGTTATCAGTATGATCATCTTCTTCAATGTGATCATTAACTTGTTCTCCATTACTATTCATAGCTCCATGTTCCTCCGGTACTTGTTCTGGAAGCACTTCCTTAGGACGATATGCCGTAGGATGTCTTTCCTTTCTAATTACATGAAACCAACAATAGATAAAAGTTAATATAAGAAATTCAAACGCAAAATGTAAAAATTTCAAATGCAAAATGTAAACATTTATGTGATGCATTTAAAATGTAACAAATTTTGTACTGTTGGGATGAAAAAAACAACGGCCAATTGTACTATTGGTCAAATAGGTGCATCCAAACTATCCAAGAGACATAATAATTGACCCAATTACTGAGCAAAGCTACTCAAATATAACTCAAAATTTTTCATACTGTCCACTAAGGTAAGATAAACGATGCTATGATTTCTATAGAGAAAATATAAGAGAAATTACAACATGCCAATATAGTCGTTATTTCTATTATCATGATGGAAAGTGTCACAAATCTAGAGAGTTAAGTGCTTTCCCTGGTGAGTGGGTTAGTCTCACTAACAAACAATTAAATGAGTTATTCTACTATACCCTAGATTCAACATGCACAAAAGAAAAAAAAATTATAATAATTATTAAATATTAAAATAATATTTATTGTCCATGTTAGTCCCCATCTATTGAAACCATGATCAATATATATAAGTTAATAAAAGAAATATTAAAATAATACATACATTTACAAAAGCAATCAAAATAAAAACATATATAATGCAAAACTTACAAATGGATGGTATTCATGTCCCCCCTTAGTGTGCCCATGCTCCCTACAATGTTTTCTGGTTGCTGTGATCAAAATTATTCTCCTCTTAAAGCCCTTGCATAAATTACATGGACAATAGGATTTCCCATCACCCCTTGTTTCAACTCCTTCCCACAATCTAGCAAGCAATTGTCAATTTTGTTCGTCTGGATCAAGAATATTGCTAGTTGACATTTTCTCGTAAAAAGCTTTAATGATTATTATCGATCTTAGAAAATGAAGCTCCACACTTCGCTCGCTTGAATCACAAAAACATTGGAAATAATGAAAAACAGTCCGTCGAATTAAAAAACTCTGCAAACCATTGCTTGTATAGCAAACATGTCGGAATGTTTCGATATTTATAGGTTTTAAAAGTCATCCCTCTGTCGGATATTCGACACCTTAAACTTAGTTACCGTTGGAGAGTTGATGTCAGATCACCGACGAGCTAGTGCATCATAATCAGTTGGATATCCGACATCCTTGGGTATCGCTTGGAGTCGGATATCCGACATCCTAGGGCTTAATATGAGGTTGGATATCCGACATCCTCGGGCTTAATATTTGGTCAGATATCTGACAACGTTGGTAAGTATTCCAGGTGCCTCGTTGGATATCCACAGAGACGTCGGATATTCACAGCGACATCGGATATCCGACGGCTCTTTCCATCAATTTAAAAAAAAATCATCAAATTTTGTAATTTTTAAGGTGAAATCCGACAACACAGTCCTTTTCGTTGAAGGTCGTCGTATCCTCTTGTCGGATTTTGGGTTCAAATATTGTAGTGACTAAGTGAGAATTTGTCGTGAGTTAGGTTTTCAGAAGATTGAGTTTCCCATTAAATATTAAGAATAGACATTGATGCTAACAAATCTAATCAGAAGAGTGAAAAACATAATGGAGGGATTGATTCCTTACGTTTGCACCTGGACATTAGGCGCAATCACTGTAATTTGTAAGTTGTAATTGCAAAAAATGACATTATTATGAAAGCCGTTACTCCCAAATTTGCGAGGCCCAATTTCCTGTTGATGTATATGTAACTTCGGAATGTATTTCACACATATGCATGATGTATTCCTATAGAGATGTTATTATTCCTCTATACGGAAGTGTCGTCATTTATATTGTAAGTGTCGTAACTTATACTTGATGGGTTATTAGACCACCTTGTTGGGGTCGGCCTTGTATAAGTCATGTGGGTCAAAGGTTTATTAGACCACCCTATTGGGGGTCGGCCATGTGGGTCAAAGGGTTATTAGACCACCCTAGTGGGGGTCAGCCCAGTCAACATTATGTTAAGTGGTTAAGTTGAGGCCGACCTAGTTGAGTAAAGGTCAAGTCAAGTTAGTGTATAAATAGAGAGTGTGTCTCTCTCATTTTACACATTCTATTCTCTCACTCACACTTGGGAGAGTGGCACACTTGTGGAGGAGGAGGGTCTGCTGCTAGGAGAAGACTATCTCTTATATTCTGGTTGTATCATTGCTCTATCTATCTCTGAGGAAGTTATTGGGGTTTTCCACCTTTATGGTTTTCCCCAAGTAAACTCCATGTCTCTTGTGTGCTTGCATTATTGTGTACATGATTGATATGTTGTAGATTTTCTATACATGTTGTTCTCTCAGTTAAGATCCTAGATCATATTGAAGTAAATTCTGAAAATTTAACATGGTATCAGAGCTAGCCTGAAAGAAGGCATGATATGGCATGTATGACACTTGTTGCACTTAGAATGCTAGGGCTTGATATAGCAAAAACCAGTCATCGTAGCACTTTCGCTATAAATACATTTTGGAGAAGGTTTCGGATATAAAACGTTTACAGGTCGAAGATCCGATCCCCATGTACCTTGTGTCCAAAGGACAACTTCTAATTCGTTGTACTTTGTGATTTATGATCTGTACAATATAGGGTTTCTGCCTCTTCCAGATCTGAGTCAAAAACATGTGACCTTGGAAAAAAGGTCATAACTTGGGCTAGGAAGCTCCAAATGCAATTGCATAAAAAGTGACAGGTAGTACACAGAATTTTCTATCTCAAGAAAAGTTTTTAGAGGCCAAAGTTGAACTAGTGACACGTGGAATGCCGTACAAGTTATCTCTCCTGTTTTATCCCATAAACAGGTCACGTTGCGACACTTGGCATAACTCTCTCTCAAAGAATCAAATTGATGTCAGACCTGTTGGGATGGAAATATGACAAGTTGGGCTATCTCATGAAAATGTTTCAGACTCTGTGGATCGAAAAGTGCGGAGTTAGACCAAAAACAACCAGGTACATATTTCTGTCAAAACAGAATTATTTTTGAGCACCTTCATTCATGGCTTCCAGAATTTAGGGTTTCAGAGAAAGTTGGAATTATTGTAATCAGAGACCACGGCTGAATTCTACTCATAAAAATCAAAATTTAGAGACCAATATCAGAATTTTTGGTTGGGCAGAAGGCTGGGCTTGATCAGACCCTAGTTCGAGACTTTGATCAGAAAAGTGAAAAATTAGGGCTTCTGTAAAAATGGGAATTTTTGAAATCTGTGACCACGGCTAGAAGCTACTCAGAAAAATAGAAGCTTAGAGCTTTGGATCAAACCTTTTGATTGGGCATAAGAGTGAGCTTCATCAAAACCCAGTTCAGGGTCACGTCCAGTGAATCTGGAAGTTTCAAAGGCAAAATTGAGGAGTGAAACTTTGTAGTTTTCAAATTCTGAATATACCAGCTTGATCAGCTCATCAAGGTGCATATTTCTATCCTTTCGGAAGTTTGAAATTCAAATTTTGAATTTTTGGGGTTTCTCTAACAAACCCTAATCCAGCTCCAGGTCCAGTTCTTGCAAATTAAGTGGATTGGTCACCTGCATAAGTGAAGAAGTTCCTGTGTCAGAGGGAGATGAGGCTAAGGCCTTACATAAGAATATTACAAGCAATCTCAACAGGTATGACTCATCTAGGTATGTCTCGATATTTGTTCATGATTAAGTTTATGATATGTTTGTCTTCATGTTATTACGGTTAGAACAATCTTGATTCTAGACTTGTCGTATAACCTTAATAGAAGATATTCATTGATTAAGGTTTTGACACTTATGATTGTACTAATGCATTATGGTGTTGTATGAGGTTTATGTTGTCTGCAAACATGAAAGGTACAGCAAGAAAGACAAATCATGTTCTGGTTCAAGAACATATGATCATGATGACATGAGGACAAAGATTCATCGATTGTCATGGATCGCTTAGAAGATCTACTTATGAGGTATGTATAACTTGGTCCTACAATGGATAACTTATGAGTCATGCAGGGTACTAGCACAAGTCATTGAAGAGAACCAGAAGACATTATGCGGGTATGTTAGACATAACTAGCTAGCATGCTAATCCAGGTATGTTTTTCCTATATCAAGATAGAATCCTACCTTGTGCTAGGATCTTATACTGTTGTGTTGTTGATAATGATTATTCATGAAGTCATAGGTTTGAATAGTCATGGTTGTATGCATATTATGTTTCTTACCATAATTGATGATATGACTAACCAAAAGAATCATGAAGGTATAGGTTTGAGTAATCATAGGTTTTATGCATATTATATCTCTTAACTTGATTAATGATTTAACTAACCAGAAGAGTCCTATGATCAAATAAGAATATGCATGAGTAAAAGAAGACTTCCTTGAAACCTTGAATACTAATGCTTATTATTTCTGTTTTAAATGATCATGACTATACATGCTTAAGATTATTGTGTTTTGATAGTATTGAGAATATACTAATGAATGTATGAGATTACAAGGATAACACAATCATGATACTAATAAGTATGCATAGGTACGTAGGATGAATATAGGTTCAAGGACAGGTAATCTAGGAAGCAAAGATCAAGATGGAGCTCACTCCAGTAGTTTCTGCAAGGATGGAGATATCTAGAGGGAGTTGACCATCCTTTTGCATTCCACAACAGAAAGGTGTAGAAGAAGCTACTTCAGCAGCTCCTGCAAGGAAGCAAAGACTCAGAGGGAGTCCACCCAACAAACAAACAAAGATAAGTATTTTAATTACCATTTCTTGCATATTTGTTTGTTTAAATAAAATTGTTCAATGATGTATAGGCTTATGTTCCTAGACTTAGGATATGTATTGTGCATATTAGAATGATTGCATTAATGAACAATATACCACTAATATGCATTTGATGGGTAAGTGGCCTATGACACTGTACAACATTCCATTGCTACTTATCTAGAATGAAACCTCTTTTCTGACATGTTAGGAGTTGTGCACACTCTTAACAATGTTCTGGTAGAGATTGGAAGGCATCTAGAAAGTTACGGAATATGGATAAATGTTGTATTGAAGCATTGGCTAAGATAATTGCATGACTGTATGACATATTTCTTTATGTGTAAGAATTTGTTTTGAAAACTATGAGATGTTTTCTAATCATGCAATTTAACTTGTTGTGTAGGAAAGATCATAAACCATCACCTACAAAAGAAGGACTACAGCATTTGTTCAGCAACAAAGTTATCTATTGAAAATATTGAAGATATTGAAGTTCCCAGGATTTGGAAAGAATGCCATGATCGAGGAGTACCAGTCGATCATGAAGATGTTTGGGATGCAGTCGCAAGACTTGAAGGGGAGTCTTTAGTGACTTCCAAGAGGATCTACAAGATCAAGCATGATGCAGGTGGTAGCATAGAGACTTTTGCTCCTGTAGCCAGATACACTTCCATTAGATCAGTACTTGCTCTGGCTGCAATGATGAAGTGGAAGATACACCAGATGGATTTCAAGACAGCTTTCTTGAATGGTGTAGTTGAAGAAGAAGTATATTTGGAGCAGCCACTTGGTTCTGAGACACATGACAGGGAGTCATATATGTGCAGAACTTGGTATGGTAGGATATACGGCTTTCTATCCAGTTTGGGATTTACCAAGAGTAAAGCGGATTCCAACCTCTACTACAAGGTTGAGGAAGGGAATCCTGTGATTTTACTCCTGTATGTGGATGACCTGTGTGTAACAAGAGATGACAGATTGATTTCCGACACGCAGCGGAAGCTTGTTGCCAAGTTCGAGACGAAGAACTTGGGGATGATGCACTATTTGTTTTTGGCATGGAGGTGTGGCAAAGTGCAGATGAAATCTTCCTTGGACAAGGGAAGTATGCAGTAGAGATCCTGAAGAGGTTCGGGATGATGGACTGCAAGGCTATGGCCACACCTATGGCATCGAACCTAAAGCTTCTATGTGATGCTTCATCTAATCCAGTTGATATCACTATGTATCGTCAGATGATTGGGTCCTTGATGTACCTGCCGAACACGAGACCAGATATTTGCTTTGCGGTGAACACATTGATCCAGTTCCTGATGGATCCGAAGAGTGTTCACCTAGTTGTTGTAAAGCATATTCTGAGGTACCTGAAGGGTACAGTTGATTATGGGCTCAAGTATGATGCGAATCAAAAGTTTAACCTGTAGGGTTATGTTGATTCAGATTGGGCAGGCAGTGCTGCAGATAGGGATCAGGTGTGATCTCTTGGTTTAGCAGGAAGCAGTCCTGCGTAGCACTGAGTACAACCGAAGCAGAGTATGTTGCAACATATGAGCAGGTTGCAGATGTATTGACCAAGCCATTGGCCAGAGTGTAGTTTGAGTACTTCAGAGAGAGGCTTGGTGCACTTCAGATCGAGGTTCCTTCCAAAGAGAAGTCATGAGTCCGGAAGATGCAGATGCACATGAGCTTTTCTGACATGGTTGATGTGTTCTCCCTTGGTTGTGATGTAATTGCTGAGCCATTTTTCACATGGTGGTAGATGTGTTCTCCCATGGTGAAAAAGTAAGGGTTGGAGCCTTCCCTAAATGGTGGTAGATGTGTTCTCCCATGTCGGTGGTGTAAGTACTGGATGATGTGCATCTGGGCTGTGCTTCGTGGACGATGAGATGATCTAAAGAGGACGATGCTATGATGATCAAGAGGATCATGGATGATGAGCATCAGGACAATGCTCCATTTACTGCTCTGTATATGCATCAGGATGATGCTGGATATGATTAGTTGGATCATTTATATGTATATTTATGAATGCATCATGTTGGATGCTGGATATGATCAGTTGGATCATTTGTATATATTTTGTATATACATCACGTTGGATGCTTGGACCATGTATCTGTATATGTATCAGGTGGATACATTGTATGATCAGGTAGATCATGTATGTTAATATGTATTAGGTATGATCAGGTGGATCATGTATTTGTATTTGTATCAGGTGGATACATTGTATGATCAGGTGGATCATGTATTTGTATTTGTATTAGGTGGATACACTGTATGATCAGGTGGATCATGTATGATGATATGTATCAGGTAGATGCTTGGTATGCACCAGGTGGATGCATTGTATGATCAGGATGATCATGATGACGAGCTTCAGGATGTTGCTCCAGATGACATGCAGCAGGATGTTGCAGTGATGATGATCAGGATGATCATGTGTACATCAGGATGATGTATGATGAGTATCAGGATGATACTTTGTGGCCGTGGATCAGGTTGTGCAGATGAGCATGTCTGGGAGATCCTATAGGTCGGAGTTGTGTACCCGTAACAGCCTGGGATGCTCTTTCGAGACATTGCTCTGGGAGGACATCTAATTTGTGCCCTGGGAGATCTTCAGGTCGGAGTTGATTACCCGTAAAATCCTGAGATGCTCTTGCGAGGTTTTGTCCTATGGCATGTAATTTGCTCCTGGGAGATCTGGACAGGATGAAAAAGGCCTCAGATTCTTCAGCCAGGTTTTTCCATGACCACATGTAATTTTCTCCTGGGAGATCTAGACAGGATGAAAAAGGCCTCAAATGCTTCAGCCAGGTTTTGTGGTGGACCACATGTAATGTGCTCCTGGGAGATCCGACAGGTAGAGCTGTGTGCTCGTAATAGCCTGGGATGCTTCAGCCAGGTTTTGTGGTGAGATCACATGTAATGTACAGAGAGAGAGAGAGAGAGAGAGAGAGAGAGAGAGAGAGAGAGATTAAAGGGATATACATTGGGGGGTGGTAAGGGAGAGAGGGGGTGTTGAGGTGTTAGAGGTAGAGAGAGAGGGGGGTGTTAAGGGGCTAGAGATAGAGAGATAGGGGGATGGTAAATTGGCATACATTGGGGGGTGGTAAGCGGTTAGAAGTAGAGAGAGAGAGGGGGGTGTTAAAGGGTTAGAGAGAGAGAGAGAGAGAGAGAGAGAGAGAGAGAGAGGTAAAGGGAGAGAGATTGCGGGTTGGTAAGGGGTTAGAGGTGGAGAGAGTGGGTGTTAAGGGGTTGGAGAGAGAGAGAGAGAGAGATTGGGGGGTGGTAAGACGTTAAAGGTAGAGAGGAAGGGGGTTGTTAAGGGGTTAGAGGTAGATATAGAGGGGCATGCTAGGATATTGGGGGTAAGTGGAGCAAGAAAGAAAGAGAGTGAGAGAAGGGGTGAGGAATCCAACCTAGGGATTCAAATATTGACAATATAGCGCTTCAAGGGGATAACCACCAGGCCATAATTTTTTTTTTTTTATTCGATGCACACAATCCAATGGAAAATGGCCATAGAATTTATCACTGAAGGGAGGGAAAACTCCCTCCAAACCATGTCTTTAATACAGATCCATGAAGCAGGGATAAAGGAACTGTTTTTTTTTAAATACAACCAAAACAATATGTGTATTATTATTATTAATAAATGCAAATTGAGAAATAAAATTGTAAGATAATAAAAATTATAACTTCTACGATTATTAAATATGAATATTTTAATTAGTCCATGTGTTATGGTTTGAGTACGACTACTTAGTTGGAATATGTGTGTTTGTGTGTGTGTGCGTGTCTCTGAGAGAGAGAGAGAGAGAGAGAGAGAGATAGAACTAATGGGGTGATGGTGTGTTAGGGGGTTAGAGGAGAGAGAGAGGGGTAGGGGTTAGGTGTAGGTGGAGTAGGGGAGTGAGGAAGAGTGAGAGAGGGGGTTAGTAAGATTTAGGGGGAAAGGGGGAGAGAGGGGGGTAATAGGGGTTTGTGGGGGGGGTACAGGGGTAGCTTGAGGACTACGGGATAGAGAGAATGAGTGATGGGGTTACCAAGAGTTTGGGGGAGGAGAGGCGAGAGAGGAAGAGGAGGGTAGGTTGGGGGAGGAGTAGGAGGCGAGGTTTTAGGGGTATTAGGAGTTAGGGGTGTTAGTGGGTTAAGGGAGAGAGAGAGAGAGAGAGAGAGGTGAGTTAGGTGGCGTTGGAGGAATAGGGGAGTGAGAGAGAATGAGAGTGGGGGTTAGTAAGAGAGTGAGAGAGGGGGGGAGGTGAAGGGGGGGTTAGAGGTACTGAGAGGAGTAGGGGGGTGAGAGAGGGAGAAAGCAAGGGGGTCTTAGTGGATTGGGGATATCTAAAGACAGATAGGATTTATGGGTAGGGGAGAGAGAGAGAGAGAGAGAGAGGAGGAGGAGGAGGAGGAGGAGGAGGAGAGGGGGGGTTAGAGGTAGGGAGAGGAGTAGGGGTGAGAGAGGGAGAGAGAAGGGAGTGTTAGGGGATTGGGGGATATCTATAGACATATAGGAGTTATGGGTAGGGGAGAGATAGATAGATAGAGAGACGGTGGTTAAGGGTTTGGGGATGAGTAGGGAGATTAGAGAGAAAGGGGGTTATAGGTGAGGAGTGGGGGTGATGGGTTTAGAGAGAGAGAGAGAGAGAGAGAGAGAGAGAGAGAGAGAGAGAGAGAGAGATAGCAAGAGAGAGAGAGAGATGGGGGGGGGTGGTTAGTGGCAAGGGGAGGGGGATTATGAAAGATAAATATAGAGGGCGGGTTAAGGGTTTGGGAGTAGGAGAGAAATAGAGAGGGGGCGTTAGGGGTAGGGGGATTATGATAGGGATAGAGAGAGGGGGGGTTTTCATGGGGTTAGAGGTAGATATAGAGGGGGGGTGTTAATGGGTTAGAGGTAGAGACAAAGGGGTGTTATGAGAGTTGGGGTAATTCGAGAAAGGGATAAAGAGAGTGAGAGAAGGGGTTAGTAAGGGTGATAGAGAGGAGGGGGGAGAGAGAGAGATTAGGGGGGTTAGTGGTAGGGGGGCATAGGGATGTGTGTGTGTGTGATAGAGAGAGAGAGAAAGAGAACCAATACGACGATGGTCTGTTAGGGGGTTGGGGGAGCGAGCGAGAGGTGGGGTTTAGGTGTAGGTGGAGGAGTAGAGAGAGAGGGGGGGTTATAAATGCTTAGGAGGAATAGGGGGGAGATAGGGAGAGGAGGGAGAGGTTAGTGCAAGGGAATGAGTAGGAGGGTGAGAGAAAGAGAGTGATAGAGCCATGGGGCAAGTGGGGGAGGGTGTGGGTGATTAGGGGTAGGGGGTGTTAGGGGGTTGGGGGTGGGTATTAAGGAGTTGGTGAGGAGGTGTTAGGGGGTTGGGGGTGGGTATTAAGGAGTTGGTGAGGAGGTGTTAGGTGGTTGGGGAGGCGGTGTTAGTGGGTTGTGGGGATTTTAGGGGTTGAGGGGTGTGTTAGGGGTTTGGGGAGGTTTTGGTGAGTTGAAGAGGGGGTATATTAGGGGGTTTGGGGAGGTATTAGTGTAGGTAAACATGATGTGTACATGTCTTTTCTCACTAAAAATGAGTATGTTATTTGTAATTCTAATACTAATGTGCAATGTGTAACACTACAATTTCATTGTTTGTTGGTGATAACATTAAAAATAATTTGGGGGTGATAAGGGGTTAGAGGTAGACAGGGGGGGTGTTAAGGGGTTAGAAAGAGAGAGAGGGGTAAAGGGAGAGACATTGGGGGGTGGTAAGGGGTTAGGGTAGAGAGGGGGGGGGTTTAGGGGTTATAGGTATAGAGAGAGAGGTAAAGGGAGAGACATTGGGGGCTGGTATGGGGTTAGAGGTAGAGAGAGGGGCAGGGGTAAAGGGAGAGACATTGGGGTTGGTAAGGGGTTAGAGGTAGAGAGAGAGGGGGGTGTTAAGGGGTTAGGGGTAGAGATAGAGAGAGAGAGTGAGTGATAGAGGTAAAGGGAGACATTGGGGCATTGTAAGTGGATAGAGGTAGAGAGAGAGTGGGGGTGTTAAGGGGTTAGAGGTAGAGAGAGAGAGAGATTAAAGGGAGAGATATTGGGGGGTGGTAAGGGGTTAGAGAGAGAGAGAGAGAGAGAGAGAGTAAAGGGATATACATTGGGGGGTGGTAAGGGAGAGAGGGGGGTGTCGAGGGGTTATAGGTAGAGAGAGAGGGGGGTGTTAAAGGGTTAGAGATAAAGAGATAGGGGGGTGGTAAATTGGCATACATTGGGTGGTGGTAAGGGGTTAGAAGTAGAGAGAGAGGGGGGTGTTAAAGGGTTAGAGATAGATAGATAGAGAGAGAGAGGTAAAGGGAGAGACATTGGGGGTTGGTAAGGGGTTAGAGGTGGAGAGAGGGGGTGTTAAGGGTTTGGAGAGAGAGATAGAGATTGGGGGATTGGGGGGTGGTAAGAGGTTAAAGGTAGAGAGGGAGGGGGTTGTTAAGGGGTTAGAGGTAGAGACAGAGGGGCATGCTAATATATTAGGGTTAAGTGGAGCAAGGGAGAAAGAGAGTGAGAGAAGGGGTGAGGAATCCAACCTAGAGATTCAAATATTGACAATATAGGGCTTCAAGGGGATAACCATCAGGCCATAAATGTTTATTTTTTTTTATTTGATGCACACAATCCAATGGAAAATGGCCATAGAATTTATCACTGAAGGGAGGGAAAACTCCCTCCAAACCATGTCGTTAGTACAGATCCATGAAACAGGGATAAAGGAAGGTTTTTTTTTTTTAAATACACCCAAAACAATATGTGTATTATTATTATTAATAAAATCAAATTGAGAAATAAAATTGTAAGATAATAAAGATTATAACTTTTACAATTATTAAATATTAATATTTTAATTAGTCCATGTGTTATGGTTTGAGTACGACTACTTAGTTGGAATATGTGTGTTTGTGTGTCTCTAAGAGAGAGAGAGAGAGAGAACCAATGGGGTGATGGTGTGTTAGGGGGTTAGAGGAGAGAGAGAGGGGTGGGGGTTAGGTGTAGGTGGAGTAGGGGAGTGAGGAAGAGTGATAAAGGGGGTTAGTAATATTTAGGGGGAAATGGTTAGAGAGGGGGCTAATAGGGGTTTGTGGGGGGGGGACAGGGGTAGCTAGAGGACTACGGGATAGAGAGAATGAGTGATGGGGTTACCAAGGGTTTGGGGGAGGAGAGGAGAGAGAGGGAGAGGAGGGTAGGTTGGGGGAGGAGTAGGAGGGGGGGCGGTTAGGGGTATTAAGAGTTAGGGGTGTTATTGGGTTAAGGGAGAGAGAAAGAGAGAGGTGGGTTAGGTTGTGGTGGAGGAATAGGGGAGTGAGCGAGAATGAGAGAGGGGGTTAGTAAGAGAGAGAGAGAGGGGGGGGAGGAGGAAGGGGGGTTAGAGGTATTGAGGAGAGTAGGGTGGTGAGAGAGGGAGAAAGCAGGGGGTGTTAGCGGATTGGGGGATATCTAAAGACAGATAGGATTTATGGGTAGGGGAGAGAGAGAGAGAGAGAGAGAGAGAGAGAGAGAGAGAGAGAGAGAGAGAGAGAGGAGGAGGAGGAGGAGAGGGGGGGTTATAGGTAGGGAGAGGAGTAGGGGTGAGAGAGGGAGAGAGAAGGGGGTGTTAGGGGATTGGGGGATATCTAGAGACATATAGGAGTTATGGGTATTGGAGAGATACATAGAGAGAGAGAGGGGGGGTTAGGGGTTTGGGGATGAGTAGGGAGATTAGAGAGAAAATGGGTTATAGGTGAGGAGTGGGGGTGATGGGTTTAGAGAGAGAGAGAGAGAGATGGGGGGGTGTTTAGGGTCAAGGGGAGGGGGATTATGAGAGATAAATATAGAGGGTGGTTTAAGGGTTGGGGAGTAGGAGAGACATAGAGAGGGGGCGTTAGGGGTAGGGGGATTATGATAGAGATAGAGAGAGGGGGGGTTGTCAGGGGGTTAGGGGTAGAGACAGAGGGGGGTGTTAATGGGTTAGAGGTAGAGACAAAGGGGTGTTATGAGAGTTGGGGTAATTCGAGAAAGGGATAAAGAGAGTGAGAGAAGGGGTTAGTAAGGGTGATAGAGAGGAGGGGCAAGAGAGAGAGATTAGGGGGGTTAGTGGTAGGGGGAGGCATATGAATGTGTGTGTGTTTGTGTGTGTGTGTGAGAGAGAGAACCAATACGACAATGGTATGTTATGGGGATGGGGGGAGCGAGCGAGAGGTGGGGGTTAGGTGTAGGTGGAGGAGTAGAGGGATGGGGGGGGTTAGAAATGCTTAGGAGGAATAGGGGGAGAGAGGGAGAGGAGGGAGGGGTTAGTGGAAGGGAATGAGTAGGAGGGTGAGAGAAAGAGAGAGATAGAGCCATGGAGCAAGTGGGGGAGGGTGTGGGTGAATAGAAGTAGGGAGTGTTAGGGGGTTGGGGATGGGTATTAAGGAGTTGGTGAGGAGGTGTTAGGTGGTTGGGGAGGCGGTGTTAGTGAGTTGTGGGGATGTTAAGGGTTGAGGGGTGTGTTAGGGGATTGGGTAGGTTTTGGGGAGTTGAAGAGGGGGTGAATTAGTGGGTTTGGGGAGGTATTAGTGTAGGTAAAGATGATGTGTACATGTTTTTTCACACTAAAAACGAGTATGTTATTTGTAATTCTAATACTAATGTGCAATGTGTAACACTGAAATTTCATTGTTTGTTGGTGATAACATTAAAAATAATTTGGGGGTGATAAGGGGTTAGAGGTAGAGAAGGGGGGTGTTAAGTGGTTAGAAAGAGAGAGAGGGGTAAAGGGAGAGACATTGGGGGGGTGGTAAGGGGTTAGGGGTAGAGAGGGGGGGGCGTTTAAGGGGTTAAGGGTAGAGGAGAGGGGGGGGGGGGCATTTAAGGGGTTATAGGTAGAGAGAGAGAGGTAAAGGGAGAGTCATTGGGGGGTGTTATGGGGTTAGAGGTAGAGAGAGGGGTGGGGGTAAAGGGAGAGACATTGGGGTTGGTGAGAGATTAGAGGTAGAGAGAGAGGGGGTGTTAAGGGGTTAGAGGTAGAGATAGAGAGAGAGAGTGAGTGATATAGATAAAGGGAGACATTGGGGCATTGTAAGTGGATAGAGGTAGAGAGAGAGTGGGGGTGTTAAGGGGTTAGAGGTAGAGAGAGAGAGATTAAAGGGAGATATATTGGGGGGTGGTAAGGGGTTAGAGAGATAGTAAAGGGATATACATTGGGGGGTGGTAAGGGAGAGAGGGGGGTGTTGAGGGGTTAGAGGTAGAGAGAGAGGGGGGTGTTAAGGGGTTAGAGATAGAGAGATAGGGGGTGGTAGATTGGCATACATTAGGGGGTGGTAAGGGGTTAGAAGTAGAGAGAGAGGGGGGGTGTTAAAGGGTTAGAGATATAGAGAGAGAAAGAGAGAGAGAGGTAAAGGGAGAGACATTGGGGATTGGTAAGGGATTAGAGATGGAGAGAGGGGGTGTTAAGGGGTTGGAGAGAGAGAGAGAGAGAGAGAGAGAGAGAGAGAGAGATTGGGGGGGTGGTAAGAGGTTAAAGGTAGAGAGGGAGGGGGTTGTTAAGGGGTTAGAGGTAGAGACAGAGGGGCATGCTAGGATATTGGGGGTAAGTGGAGCAAGAAAGAAAGAGAGTGAGAGAAGGGGTGAGGAATCCAACCTAGGGATTCAAATATTGACAATATAGGGCTTCAAGGGGATAACCATCAGGCCATAAATGCTGAATTATTTTTATTCCATGCACACAATCCAATGGAAAATGGCCATAGAATTTATCACTGAAGGGAGGGAAAACTCCCTCCAAACCATGTCGTTAGTACGGATCCATGAAACAGGGATAAATGAAGGATTTTTTTTTAAATACAACCAAAACAATATGTGTATTATTATTATTAATAAATGCAAATTGAAAAATAAAATTGTACGATAATAAAGATTATAACTTTTATGATTATTAAATATTAATATTTTAATTAGTCCATGCGTTATGGTTTGAGTACGACTACTTAGTTGGAATATGTGTGTTTGTGTGTGTGTGTGTGTGTGTCTTTGAGAGAGAGAGAGAGAGAGGTAGAGAGAGAGAACCAATGGGGTGATGGTGTGTTAGGAGGGGGTTAGAGGAGAGAGAGAGGGGTGGGGGTTAGGTGTAGGTGGAGTAGGGGAGTGAGGAAGAGTGGGAGAGGGGGTTAGTAAGATTTAGGGGGAAAGGGGGAGAGAGGGGGGTAATAGGGGTTTGTGGGGGGGGGGGGGACAGGGGTAGCTTGAGGACTACGGGATAGAGAGAATGAGTGATGGGGTTACCAAGAGTTTGGGGGAGGAGAGGAGAGAGAGGGAGAGGAGGGTAGGTTGGGGGAGGAGTAGGAGGGGGGGTGTTAGGGGTATTAAGAGTTAGGGGTGTTAGTGGGTTGGGAGGGTGTGTTAGACGGTTGGGGGGATCTTTGGGAGTTGGAGAGGGGGTGTATTAGGGAGGGTAAAAGTGTAGGTAAAATTAACGCGTACTCGATTTGTTATGATAAAACATGTATGTGATATGTAACATTACAATTACGTTGTTTGATTTGCTGATGATAACATTAAGAAGAATTGGTGGTGGTAAGGGATTAGAGGTAGAATGAAGGGGGGGTGTTAGGGGGTTAGAGGTAGAGGTAGAGAGATAGATTGAGAGTAAAGGAAGAGATACTGGGGGTGGTAAGGGGTTAGAGAGAGAGAGAGAGAGAGTAGATGGATAGACATTGGGGGGTGTTAATGGGTTAGAGGTAGAGAGAGAGGGGGGTGTTAAGCGGTTAGAGATAGATAGATAGGGGGGTGGTAAAGTGGCATACATTGGGGGATGTTAGAAGTAGAGAGAGAGGGGAGGGGTGTTAAAGGGTTAGAGGTAGAGAGATAGAGAGGTAAAGGGAGAGAAATTGGGGGTTGGTAAGGGGTTACATGTGGAGAGAGAGGGGGTGTTAAGAGGTTAGAGGTGGAGAGAGGGGGTGTTAAGGGGTTGGAGGTATATATATATATATATATATATATATATATATATATATATAGAGAGAGAGAGAGAGAGAGAGAGAGAGAGAGAGAGAGAGAGATTGGGGGGTGGTAAGAGGTTAAAGGTAGAGAGGGAGTGGGGTGTTAAGGGGTTAGAGGGAGAGACAGAGGGGCATGCTAGGATATTGGGGGTAAGTGGATCAAGGTAGATAGAGAGTGAGAGAAGGGGTGAGGAATCCAACCTAGGGATTCAAATATTGATAATATAGGGCTTCAAGGGGTTAACCATCAGGCATTAAATGCTGATTTTTTTTTATTCGATGCACACAATCCAATGGAAAATGGCCAAAGAATTTATCACTGAAGGGAGGGAAAAATCCCTCCAATCAATGTCGTTAGCACAGATCCATGAAATAGGGATAAAGGCAGGAATATTTTTTAAATACAACCAAACCAATATCTGTATTATTATTAATAATAAATGCAAATTGAGAAATAAAATGTAAGATAATAAAAATTATAAATTTTACGATGATTAAATATTAATATTTTAATTAGGCCATGCGTTATGGTTTGAGTACACTTACTTAGTTGGAATGTGTGTGTGTGTGTGTGTGAGAGAGAGAGAGAGAGATAGATAGAGAGAGAGAGAACCAATGGGGTGATGGTGTGTTAGGGGGTTAGAGGAGAGAGAGAGGAGTGGGGGTTAGGTGTAGGTGGAGTAGTGGAGTGAGGAAGAGTGAGAGAGGGGGTTAGTAATATTTAGGGGGAACAGGGGATAGAGGGGAGTAATAGGGGTTTTTTTTTGGGGGGGTATGGGGTAGGTAGAGGACTACAGGAGAGAGAGAATGAGTGAGGGGGTTAGCAAGAGTTTAGGGGAGGAGAGGAGAGAGAGGGAGAGGAGGGCAGTGTTGGTTGGAGTAATTGTCTAATTAATTAAACAACTGATACTACCAGAACATAAATTATCAACCTGAGGAAGTCTTTTATTTCAAAGCTATCGTGCAAGATCTATGCAAGCACAATTTCTACCTGACACTGTTATCTATTGGTATGAAATCAAAACTCTATGTAAACTAGATCACACATTCTTGAAAGTAAATCAAACCCTAATCTAATTCATAAAACCAAACTATAAATCTAACCTAGAACAAAATAAACTCTTATGAATCAAAATCTAATTGCATGAATCTAAAAGAAGTGCTATGTTGGCCAACAATCTATGAAAATAAATTAACATGAAAACAACTATGATAAATCTAATGAATAAAAGCAAACAACTATGATAAATATAATGAAATGAAAGCATGAACTAAATAATAATCAAATCTACAAAATAACAATCAACACTATCAGCATCTGCTCAGGGAAGAGGGCCCTTCCTCCACTGAGCAGAGCTAGATCTCCATAATGAAATTCTACAACTCCAGAATTAAGAAACTGCCAGCATGTTTTATCAGAATGAAACTATTACATCAGAGTTCTGGATCAAATCCTACAGCATAACATTGCTTTCTCTCCTCTTCCCAATACATCAGAATGATTACATATTTGGGTGAAAACGTGAAGGTGGGTAACACTTCTGTGAGAAATAAGTGTAAAAAAGACTTAGCGGAGGTTATTCGGTCGATTCATAAAAGTTATTCGGCCGAATAGCTGTCATTATTTGGCTGAATAATGCATAAGTTATTCGGCCGAATAACTAGTAACTGTTCTCCATTTAGATTAACGGGGACCCTCGAAGTGTGTGCGAGGCACTGTCGGTCGGGAAAAATTTCTGGGTGCGTTAGTTTATTCGGTCGAATAATTGTTCGGCTGGACACGTTTTCTACATAAAAGCCTGATCTCGTTCGCAGTTTGGCATTCTTTGCTGGCATTTTTCTGGACCCCACTTGTGGACCCGCGGTCGAGCTGTGCTGCAATCGTCGACGAGCTTGCCACCCTGCATGTTTTCCTTCTCACCACCCATGTTCGATCTTAGTCACCTTCTCGCCTACTTTCTCGCCACTCCTTTCCTTGCCATAAGCCACAGCATCCGGCCCCTCTGTTTGTCGATGAGCCCGCTATCTGCCAACTCCAACTCGTCGTTTTCCAATCGACGAGCCCACCCGCCCAAACTAGCTGTTTTCCATTGGATAGTTGCTCCCTGACAGATCTGCGTGGATTTAACGGCTTTGGTGTTGAGGTAAGAATTCGTTTAGATGTTTCGTTTACATTTTTGTTTTTTTTCTTCCAATTTGTTTTTTTAATGTATGCTTATGGATTCATTTTTTAATGTGTGCTGGAAATGTGGTAATGTGTGCAGGTCAATTCGTTTGTTGAGTTGGTGGTTGTCTTTGGTGCGGCGTTGGTGTTCTTGTGTTCGGTGCAGAGTTGATAATTTGTCATTTTCTCAGGTATGTTTTGACAATAAGTTGTTTCGTTCCATTTTCGTTTTCTTATTTTTATAGTTTTCTGTTGCTAATACAATTTGTTGATGTTTGTAGGAAATTTTTTTCATTCAGCGAGTTGGTGGTCATCTCCGGTGTGGCGTTGGTGTTCGTGTCTGGTTCGACAATCTTTTGACTGCGAGTTTGGTTTATAGGTATGCCTCATTTCTCAAATTTTTGGATTGTCAATAAATATAGTTGTCATTGAAATACTGTTTAAGATTTTGAGATATTTGATTAAGCATTTAGATGATAGGTTTTTATTTAAAAAAAATTAATAAAAATATATTTGCATTCAGAATTAAAATCAGATTGTTTAATTTTTTTTTACATTAAATTTTATGTTCTTGTTCATGAACAGAGTTTAAAAACTTTGTTCATGAACAGAGTTTAAAAACTCTTACATTAAATTTTATGTTCCTGTTCATGAACAGAGTTTAAAAAATCTGTTCATGAATAGAGTTTAAAAACTTTGTTCATGAACATAGAGTTTAGAAGCTCTATTCATGAACACAGAGTTTAAAAGCTCTGTTCATGAACACAGAGTTTTTAAACTCTGTTCATGAACACAGAGTTTAAAAGCTCTGTTCATGAACAAAGAGTTTTTAAACTCTGTTCATGAACACAGAGTCTGTTCATGAAAACTCTGTGTTCATGAATAGAGTTTAAAAACTCTGTGTTCATGAACAGAGTTTAAAAACTCTGTTCATGAATAGAGTTTTTAAACTCTGTTCATGAACATAGAGTTTTTAAACTCTATTCATGAACACAGAGTTGAAAAACTCTGTTCATGAACATAAAGTTTTTCAACTATGTTCATGTTGCTTGAAGATATCATTGAGACCAAATTTATCATTAGATGTTTCAAACAATGCTTTCAAAACAAAACGTAGCCTTTATGGGTGGGTGGGAGTGCCTTTTGAATTGACTAATGCACCACAAATATGTAACTCAACAATGACAGGCTTCATATACATCTTTGAAAAATTGTAATTGCTTATCTAGATGATATCCTAGGATATAACAAAAGTTGGGAGGAACAGTTTCAACACTTCAACATATGTAGACCATTTTGGATAACCTCCAATAACACTAATTAAAAGCTAAGATAAAAAAAAAACCTTTTTTTTGCAGGATTCTATTTCATATCTAGGATTTATCATTGATTCCAAGATGAGTCCTAAACCTGATGTTACTGACTCTGATCCTTTTAGGATCCTTGGATGCTTCTTCCCCACACCTTGTGAGGAGGAGAATCTCTGGAAAGATCTATCACAAATAATGTATACATGGCTAACTATTGATAAAGAAAAGCGATAGCAGAACATATAAAATTAGATTCAGTTAAACCGTAAAAGATCTCAATGTAACAACTATTATTCTACATGGAAAGACATCATTGCTGCTAGCATTTTCAACAGAGTTGAAAAAATCTGTTCATGAACAGAGTTGAAAAACATATAAAGAGTCATATAGTGTTGTAATTCCTTCATTATTTTTCTTTCTTATAAATAAAGTATGATTCTTATAATAAGTGGATATATATATATTACGTGTGATGTTTGTTTATTGAGATATATAATGGAATCATATGTGATGGATGAAAAATTTGTAAGGTTACTATACTACTTCAATTAACTGCATTATATCTTATATCTGATTATGAAATGATTATTAAATATATCTTTATGTTGCAATAGTAGTGATGGTAGGAATTTCAGTTAATTAATTATGCTAGAGTTAGGAGAGGGACTTACAAAAAAAAAATCACTTATACAACTTGAGACACCCCTACATTTGGTATGTAGTTCTTTATCAGATATGTCTTTAAGTCTGTAGAATTAACATGTACAATTTCAATATGTTATGAGTTGAAATTTGTGTAAATTTAGATATCATATCAAATGGAAAGAGTGGAGTCTTCGAAGTGAAAGTGTAGGAGGTCATCACATTCATCGGGAATTGGTGTCCCAATTGGTAATCAAAGGTTGTCGAATTCACCTCGGGGTTCGAGTTTACTGTATGGGTCACAGTCATCCGATCACCAACAAGGTGATAGGGGTACAAATGATTCCCCTTTATCTTCTGTGGGAGAGCGTCGATCTCAACCTTCTGTCGGTATGAACATTAATGTTTCAATACATGTATAATCTGTATTTTTGTTTGTTTCGAATTTTTGGACAAGGTTAACACTTGACTAAGGCTATATTTGAAGCAGAGTGCGGTTCAGAAGATGTGCGTAGTTCGACAGAGCGGGAGGAAGATCAAGATAGAATTGTAGATGATGGAATAAGTGCGGGTGCAGAGCAAGGTCCTGAAGATCCTCCTAAAGCTAGGACAACATATGTTCCACTAGCTGAGGGTTATACACCCATATCAACTTATCCGTCTGATTTACCTGATGAGCTTCCATGGGAAGGTGTTGTGCAACAAACTATCCTTGAAAGTTGTAGATCCCACTACGACAGGTTGAACAATGATATTTCTACTTTGGATCTTCCTCCAGAGAGCAGACAAAGTCTAGAGATTGTTTTGGGGTCATTGCAAAAATTCATTGATGGATATGAGGAACTCAGACCAACTACAAATGGTTTTGTTAATTTGATGCAGAGGCGAAGGGAACAAGTTATGGGTCCAAACAAGTGGGAGGTTGTGAAGGAGAGAGTGACCAAAGAACAAGCCAATTCAATGTTTAATTTCAAAGAAGGCCTTAAGCGAAAAATGTTGAAAGTGCAATATTTCAAGCATCCTCAAATTGCACATCTAATATATGATCGGTTTCTTGCAGCTTATGGTCGATTGCCATGGAACGATGAGGTTCCTAATTATTTTGCTAGATTTTTATATGTGGAGTTTTTTTTAGGTATGAAGCCAAACTATACTGATATTCCTTTTGACTTTTATGGAGTTGGAAAGAGTCGAATATATAATCGAAAAGGTGCTCTTAGAGACCCTACAACTCTTCGACCTCCACCCGAGATACCTCTCCCACCCAGGGTTGTGGCATTAATATCGGAGATGGAGCCCACATCCCAACTTGGGACAACTGTAAGGGATTCTGTTGGTGATGGTTTAGCATCAGCTCTTGTTGGAGTAGAAGTGGGATTGGGTCGAGAGAGGGCTCGTGCTACTATTCGTCAAAATTTTGTTTACAAGACGAATGATGAGGTAGATGGATTGAGCATCGACGATCTCAGGGCTTATGCCAGGTCTTGTAGTGACATAGCTTCAGATGTGTTATCCAATGACACATCGAGTATGGGAGAGGTTTGTTGATTATGCTATGACAATCTATTTGATCTTTTATTCATTTTGAATTGAATTTTTTGTTACATAGTAATAAGTACATTAAACAAATGTATTTTGTTTGCAGTTTTCTATAATGTTGAATGCACATAATTTTCTAGTTTCCACTAGTCAAAATGAAGAGCATCTTGGAGAGGTATATTTATTATAATATTTATGCTTGAACTTGATATTTTATCTTTATTGTTGAATTTTAATAAATATCAATGTATCTTATTGTTAATTTGACTTATCCATGCAGGTTTCTTTAGAATCGAACTTTTTAGATGATTTACCATCTCTTGTGAGCTAATGATTTTAATTTTTTTGTTTTGGTTAAGTTAATTGCTTAATTTATTTTTTGCTTCTACTATGTTTTATTTATTAACAAAATTTAAATTTGAGGGTGGAGACCATATGGAAATTGGGGGTGAAAATGTAGGTTCTTTGATGAATGCGGATATTGGCACTGAGGTAATTTTGTTTAACTTGAATTGATCTCTAATATAAGTTTAATATTTTATATTTTTTGGATTTATTTTAAAATTGTTTAAATACTTTATTGGAATCATAAATTGCTTTTGTACATGTTGCAGCTTGGCTCTCTTAGATCCTTTGGAGCCAAATGGAAGACTCCGGTGGAAAAAAGTGGTGGACATGCATTCAGAGAATTTGATGTACAACTTTTTTAATAATTGAATTGTTCTTTCATATATAAGTTTAATATTTTAATTTTTTGAATTTAGTTTAAAATTGTTTAAATAATTTATGATATTCATAATTTGTTTTTATACATGTTGCAGGCCGAGTTGAGTCCAACGGAAGGTCCTAGTGGAAGATAGTGGTCCAGATGGATAGTCGTCCAAACTTTCTTGTTTTTGTTGATATATATATATTGTAGTTGTTTTGGACATCAAGGGTATTTATTTTTTGATTATACATATATGTACATTGAACTCACATGTTCATGAACTTTTTTATTGGATTATATATGAGTACATGTTAATTATTTAGCATATTTGTCACTTGGTAAAATGTTTAGAATATGTTTTGCATGAATGTTTAAAATGTCAAGAATGAATGTTTGGAACTTTTGATAGGTGCAATCTAAAGTTAGGAAATGTTGAATGTTGAGAATGAATGTTATGGTAAGAATGAATGTTGGAAAAGAATGAATGGGAGGTGTCAAGAATGTTTAAAATGTTAAGAATGAACATGTTTGAAATTTTTGATATAGGTGCAATCTAAAGTTGAAATGCTGAATGTTATGTTGAGAATGAATGTTATGGTAAGAATGAATGTTGGGAAAGTGTTGAATCCTAAGAATGAATTGGAATCAAGTCACTTGAATGTTTAAAATGTTAAGAATGAATGTTTGGAACATTTGATAGGTGCAATTTAAAGTTAGAAAATGTTGAATTTGTTAAAAATGTTCAATGTTATGTTGAGAATGAATGTTATGGAAAGAATGAATGTTGAGAAAGTGTTGAATGATAAGAATGAATGGGAAGTGTCAAGAAGGTTTAAAATGTTAAGAAATGGATGTTATCAAAGTTTAAAATGTCAAGAAATGAATTTGTTACCAAACTTGTAGGAAGTTTAAGAATGTTGTACCTGATATGAATATTTAAGAATGAATGAATGTTAGGAATGATAGGAATTTTTGATAGAAATATGAAGTTTTAATAAGTTCAATTTCGAATGTTATGAATGAAAATCTATGAATTGTTTGATAAAAGTTTTAATCTTTTGGTCATTTGATCGATATGATGTTGCATATGTAAATTTCAAATTTCAACTAATGTTTCTTATATGTTCATTGTTCAGGTACTTTGTAGTTCGTGAATTTCTAGATGCTGCTGAAATCATGGCAAATGGGGATAAATGATTTTTTGTTTTTTAATCACAAGTGAGGATTCCCAGATTGTGAAGTTTATGATAAGTTAGAGCAATGAATTTTAGACAACAATTCGATGAATTTTTATCGGTTTGTTGTAAATAATCATTGCTCTAATTTAGCATAAGCTTCACAATCCAGAAATTCTTGTTTGTGATTAAAAATCAAATGATCGTTATCTCCATTTGCCATGATTTCAGTTATGTGTACTTACATGTAAGAGATATATTATCTTTGTGCAACAATCATTTATTTAAAAACCATATAGATTACCAACTTGTTTTAAAAAACTCATGGATTATATTTATGGCGAAGTACATTAGAGAAACATGTTCAATGAATTAGAAGAATACAAAATCTAGTAGGTTTCTCGGTGATTTCTCATTGCCATCAATCAATCAAAAGTAAAAATTCGGAGCGGAGTGTGGGGATAGCCACATCCGTTATCCCATCCCTTAAGTGGTCTAATAGATATATGGGGACCTGAATAAATTATTTTATATTACGAAATTACAAATTAAAGACAAACATTCCATATAGCTAAAATACAACATTTTTGAATTTTTTTCAATTTTTATTAAAAATTTCATTACCAAATAATTTTTGAATTCATTTTTAAGCACGCTAAAATACAACCATTTAAACTCTTATTCTAGTTCTCATTCATGATAATAGTCATAAAATTCAAAGAAAAAATATATTGTACACAACATTTGTGACACATGAACAAAAAATATATTGTACACAACAATTGACATGGACAAAAACATAGATCAATTCATTTTGATATATAGTTAAAAACATCGCAATGGAATGCCATCCTCAATTATCCGTTCATGGTCACATATGGACAGTTTCCATTTTTTTGTTTTTAACTGTTTTTTTTATGAAACTTGTACCAACCTTATTCGAGATGCACATACTAAATGACTATACTGACAACATATAACATCGGGTTCATAATATTGAAAGTAGACATAATTTTTAGTCATATGAGTCTGCTGAAAAAAATAGCCTTTTAAAATGATGGATCCTCTCTCGTATGTAAATCCGTTGTCATTGTAGTCCTTCAATAACTTCAGCTTTCCTTCAATGCATCGCATCAAATAATATTTCACATTTTCGTTGTTGTCTAAAGGTGCAATCACAATGAAAACATCTCCTGCGCAAATTACAATTGGTGTTAACGTTTTTAAATCAATTAAATTGACTATACACATAAGGTGATGGACAAGAATGAACAATCAACTTAAAAGTCAAGTAAGTTCATTACCTTCTCTAACAAGATTTGAAATTCTATCGCCATCAGATGATATTGTTATTTCTTCTGATTCTAATGCTTCTACACTTGCTAGTGGCATTTTTCCTTTTGGATTAATCTCTGTGTGTTTCCAAGCTTTTACGTAGTTGTTTGTTATGTTTTCACAAACTTCTGTAGATTCAACATTTTCAGTGCAAATATGACAAAAGCATAATTGCTTTCTACTGTCAAATGCAAACACATTTTGGAATGATTTTGTTTGAATATAGTGAAGATCTTTAGTCCCATGTATGGTGCTAGCGTCATGTGGTATTGATCTATTTATATCTTGGACCCCAACAAGCCAAAAAAACCTACACAATAACTCATAAATCACAAAGAACAACTTTTAATGTTAGTGTACATGTACTTAAATGTTAGTGTACATTTTTTTAAATTTCAAGAAATAATATAAATTAAAAAAATAGTGTACATACCTACGCACATCTTTTGATTGTTGATTATAATCATGGCTTAGATTTAATTGACACCATTGGACAACCTCTGAAGCTGAATGAAACCATGCAAAAGAATAGTTCATTTGCCATCTTCGAAGTGCTCTTTTTATGCATGCTCCTGCACCATCATGTTCACCTTTTCCATGTCCAGTTTCAAAGAAATTCCAGTGATGTTTAATGTTCAACGCTTTATGAAGTCGACATAACAAAAAAAATGATCATGAAGATTTAAATTGAACCGCACATCCATCAGACCATATCCAATGTTTATTGAATTTAACTTCGCATTTTTTCAGTGAATCATAGAAAATATTTTCTATACAATGTTGAACAAAATGTGTATCGTGTGTATGATCATCGCTGATATAGAAGTGATATTCTTTAATCACATCTCGATTGTCACATGTGCTTTCAATGCCATCAACATCCTGTTGATAATGTTTATATACAACATGGACAAATATCGAAACTTGGCTAGAGTGATAGTATTCACTCTTTATCTCTTTTTGTGCAGCAAATGTATAGTTTTCAGCAAAATCAACCACGGACAAAATTGTTCCGGGTGGAAAAATTTCATGAGACTGTTTGAATTGAAGATCTTGCCATCGTGCTCTATGTGAATGTTGGGTGTATTTATAAATTTCATTTATAAATTTTTTGAGAAAATCCATCACGCATATCTTATCTTCTAGTAAATCAATCCTTTTGGAATGTGAATCACTAGAACTTGTAGTATAATTGATGTATTCATATCTCCTCCAATCAACATTTACATTTGACAACGATTGATCATTATCGATAGGATATTTATTGTGGAATAATACCAGATTTTCACAACGATGACAATGTTTTCCATTGACACATTTCTTTGAATAAAATACTTCATCGTGATTTCTCTCACATAGAATTTGAGATATGAATTCACGTATTATGGGAAGAGGTGGTGAATTTGTCCAAAACATTTTACCAAATTTAAGAAACGTGTCATAATATAACTGAAATTGCACATGATAACGATAACAACATGTGTCACGTATAGTAATAGGTCTAACATACCATGGTTTTTGTTGCACAAATGTAGTGAATGATATATTAATTCCACGATGATCTTCCTTGAATTTATTGAACAATTGTACTTGTGTCATGTCCATTATATGTTCCGGTTGGCTTTCATATACATTTCGTGATATTCTTTTGCATATCATATCTCTTGAATTTGGTGAAACTCAAGCATGTTCCAACCAATATTCCCGTACAATATCTTTAATACCTGCTCCCATTCTATCTTTGTAAGGTTGTCTACAAATAATTGCCCAACAAGCAAGTTCATTATTTTCATCTATTTGCATTCTGAATTTGCTAAGTTTGTATAATGTCTTTTTTGATGTTCCAATTGCTTTTGCTAGTTCTGTTGTCAAACGATTTTGTTTAGTACTAGCTGATAGAATTGCTGTAGGAATTGCTTTACGTGCAGCACTGATATCTTTCTTCCTGGATTTTCAAATTTTTTTTATTGCATCACCTATATTTTCTATCACATTTTGTTTCAATTTCGACTCTTTTGTTGCCTTGTGAATACCCAATAATGATGTAGCACCTTCTAACTTCTTGGACACTAATAAACATCTCAAAATTTGTGCTTGTCCTGCTATTGAGTAATTCTTGAGAACTTCATCATAAAATTTTGTAGCACGATATCGTGCAACATGTATTGGTATTTTTTCTCCATATTTGTCGCAATCAATGTTTTCTAACATTTCATCATTAATGGTGAAAGTACCTATACATCAAGTTAAATTTAATTTAACAAATATCCAAAAATACAATTCATTATAAAAAAATGAATTTGAAAAATATATGATATATACATACTAGGTCCAATTTCTGGATCTTGAACTTGATCTTCAATATTGACTTCATCGACATTAGCATGTAAATCACTATTTACATCTTCTACAATGGTCTCTTTAACTTCAATTTGTTCTTCTTGTACTCTATTTTCAATTTCCATTTCCTCAACATTATCATGTAAATCTGTATTATATCTTCAATAATTCTCTCTTCCGTTTCGGCAACCTTTTGCTTTTTGGCAATATATATGATTTTTGTTTTTTTCTATTACCATCATCATCATGTTTACAAGCACCTTTTTTTTACGTTTTCTCTTATTGCCCATGATTATTTAATCTATAGATGATAAATTAAAGAATCATCACTTTATAGTAAAAATAAATAAATTAAGATTTAAAAACATTTACGAAATTTATAAAAACATGAACTGAAATTTACTTCACCTTATAAAAATCTTGTAAGAGTCTTTTGAAGAAGATCTCTTTGGAATTAAATTTCCTTTGAAAAAACTCTTTGAACAAAAATCTTCTTTGAAAAAAACCTTCTTGGAAAGAAATAAGAACTCCTTGATAATAAATCACCTTTGAAAAAACCCATTGGAAAATAATAAGAACACCTTGTAAATAAATCTTCTTTGTAAAAACCACTGGAAAAAAAACCTCTTTGAAAAATATCTAGGAAAAAAGCCACTAGGAAAAAATACTTTGGAAAAAAACTTATTTGTAAACATATCTTGGAAAAAACCCTTGTAAAGAAATAACTCATTTGCAAAAATACTTTGAGTAAACAACTCTTTGAAAAAACCCCTTTCAAATAAATAAGAAGTGCAAAACTACATTGGAAAAAAACCCTTTGCAAAATACCTTAGCAAAACAACTATTTGAAAAAACCCCTTTCAAATAAATAAGAAGTGCAAAACTACCTTAGAAAAAAACTCTTTGCAAAATACCTTAGCAAAACAACTATTTGAAAAAACCCCTTTCAAAGAAATAAGAAGTGCAAAATTACATTGGAAAAAAACATTTGTAAATTACCTTACCAAAAAAACTCTTTGAAAAAATTCCTTTGAAAGAAATAAAAAGTAAAAATACATTTTTTTTGCAAAAATACTTTGAAATAAATACTCTTTAAATACAACCCTTGAAAAGAACCTCCTTGGAAAGAAACATTCTTTGCATAAACCACTTTGCAAACATGTCTAAGAAAAAAAATATTTTGAAAAAACTCCTTGCAAATATGCCTTAGAAAAAAACTCCTTTACAAAAATGCCTTACAAAAAAACTTTTTCAATGTGCCCTTTGGAAAAAAAAAAGAAGAAACATACATTGTAAAAACCTTCTTTTGCAAAAAATATCCTCTTTGAAAACCCTTTCAAAAATAGTTTGACAAGAAATATGCAAAGTTAAAACATGCGAAAATAATGAATCAATTTAGGTTTATTTATACGAGTATAGAAAACGTTTTTTTTTTTTTCTCGGTCGACGAGACTTTTTTTCTGTTTCATTATTCGGCCGAATAACCTTTGCTGTAATTGATGATACCGTTACAGAAAAAGGTTATTCGGCCGAATAATCTCTGAGACATGGAAGCTTGACGATTCTGTAGAATTTTTAGGTTTCTCCATTTTCGGAAGGGAAAAACAACCTCTTACACTACAAAACGAATGTCGGACTTGATACCATTAGGTTCATCATTGAATCTACTTTACGTGGGTATAGATTTTGTTGTGTATAGATAAGAACTGATATTTTTAATGTTTTATTTTCGTAACATGTGTCGAGTTTGGATTCATCTCTTTAAAAAAATGGTCAAAAGAAAAATCCATAACTTTAAAAATACACCACCAAAAAAATTGAAAAAATGTGGGAATCTTAACTGGCGTGTCTACTTCAAAAGGGTGTTCGTAGATTTTTTATTTTTAGAGCCAATTGAGAAAAAAGTGGCGCAACAAAAAAGATGTTGAAAATCGACTAAGTTTCCCCATTGATCGAATTTAAAAAAATATAATAATTAGTATATAGATCCATTGGTTACAAACTTATAGTTAGGCACTAGTACATTGTGTGTAGATTGTTGTAGCATTTTCTGTTTTTGCAAAAAAACAAGTCTAACAACGATTTTACTAGCGCAACAAATCATGACTATTTTGTAGTCTTTTCATTTTATAAGAACACACTGTCAAACATTTGCGAAATCGACATATCAAATCTCAAGAAATCTAACATAATTCTCTAAAAGTTTTCTTTTTACTGCAAAGTGAAATTCTAAACACAAATATCACTTTTGTTCGCCCAAAGTTGAAAAACATGAAAAAACCAGAATTATTTTTTCATGAGACCCCCCAAAATAGACACCCATCTTCATTTTTTCACCCTTATACATAAAATTCTCCCAAGAGAATGAGAAACCGAACCCCAACTTGCGATCTGTAATAGCTAGAACATGGCCGTAACTGCTAATAATTTTGAAACTGGATGCAACGAAAAATCTGGGAATTACATGCTTAGAGAACCAGCTGTATAGCTCAAACCGTAGCTCTTTTTGGTGATTTCCTCTGAAGTCAGGTAAATGAGGCCATTGCGCACAAAACCCATGTCCCGTATTTTCAAGATTCATCTCCCGTTGCCCGCAAATCGAGACGCGAATCACTGTGTTCTTATTTGACACGCGTTTCTGGTTGGACCTGTTTGAGTATGAGCTGGAGATTGCCAAGTTGGACTTGAGCACAAATTGAAGTCACAAATGCACATAATCAATCCTAGGAATGAAAACATGTTTTAAATCTCCATGTGTACGTGTGCTAGCATGCCAACTTTGGAGGCTTGAACCATGGCTGATACAGCTGCTAATATGAACAATCACTCTATAAACCATCATCAGTAAAATTATGCATAAGAGTCTTCAATTCATAAAAAATAAAGGAAAATAATCATGATTAACCACTAAAGCATCAATAAGATTAATATGGCATTTCTCGAGCAGTTACAACAAATGGATGGAAAATGGAATGATAAATGGATGATAATAGGAAGAAGCGGGATGAAATATATGTCGAAAGGTGATGAAAATATGGACTAATTCGTGACCCAACAAGCAAGTTGGGAGAGGAGTAGGAGGGGGGGTGTTAGAGAGATTAGAAGTCGGGGGAGTTAGTGGGTTGCGAGGGTGTGTTAGATGGTTGGGGGGCTCTTTGGGGGTTGGAGAGGGGGTGTATTAGGGAGGGTAAAAGTGTAGGTAAAATTAACGCGTACTCGATTTGTTATGATAAAAAATGTATGTGATATGTAACATTACAATTACATTGTTTGGTTTGGTGATGATAACATTAAAAATAATTGGTGGTGGTAAGGGATTAGAGGTAGAATGAAGGGGGGGAGTGTTAAGGGGTTATAGGTAGAGACATAGTGAGGAATTAGGATATTGGGGGTAAGTGGAGCAGGGGAGAAAGAGATTGAGAGAAGGGGTTAGTAAGGGTTAGGGAGAGGAGAGAGAAAGGGGGTGAGAGAGGGATAGAGAAGGAGTGGTGTTATGGGATTAGGGGAGATCTAGAGAGGGTTAGTAGTTATGGGGATTGGGGGAGGAATAGGGATGTGTGTGTGTGAGAGAGAAAGAGAGATAGAAAGGGAGAGAGAGTGAAATAGTAGGGAAATGGTCTGTTAAGGGATTAGGGGAGAGAGGGAGGAGTGGGCATTAGGTGTAGGCGTATCTGTGTGGGAGTGAGAGAGAGTGAGAGAGGGGGTTAGTAAGAGATAGAGAGAGATAGAGATAGATAGAGAGAGAGAGAGAGGAGTGGGGGTTAGAAGTAAGGAAAGGAGGGTAGGTTTAGTGTAAGGGAGTGAGTAGGAGAGTGAGATACAGAGAGAGATGGGGAGAGAGAGAGATTCATGGGGCAAGGGGGGAGGGTGTGCATGATTAGGGGTAGGTGGGTGTTAGTGGGTTGGGGGGGAGAGAGAGGGGCAGGGGTTAGGTGTAGGTGTAGGATTATGGGAGTGAGAGAGGATCTTAGTAAGAGTTATGGGGAAGAAATGAGAGAGAGAGAGAGAGAGAGAGAGGAGGACCTATGGGGGTTAGAGGTATGGAGAGGATTAGGGGGAGGGGGGTGGGTTTGTTTAGTGGCTGGGGAGGGTGAGAGAAAGAGAGAGATGGAGAAAGAGATAGAGTTGTGGGGCAAGGAGTGGAGGGTGTGGGTGATTATGGGTAGGGGGTGGTAAGGGGTGGGTGTTAGAGGTAGAGAGAGGAGGTTTTAGAGGTAGAGAGGGGGTTATAGGTAGAGAGGGAGTTGGAGTTAGAGAGAGGGGTGGGGGGTGTTTGGTGGTTAGGGGTAGGGGGAGTAGGAGAGTGATAGATAGGGGGTTAGGGGTAGGTGGTTAGGGGTAGGAAGTTAGTGGTAGGGAGTTAGATGTAGATAGAGGGGTTTTTTTTAGGAGGTTGGAGGTAGAGAGGGGGGTGTTAGGCATATGGGGGAGTAGGAGAGAGATAGAGAGAGGGTGGGGGTTATGGGTAGGGGGTTATAGGTATGGGGTTAGAGCTAGTGAGGGGGGTGTTAGGGGGATACATATATAGAGAGGGGGGGTGTTAGGGGATCAAAGGTAGAGAGGGGAGTGTTAGGGGGTTAGGGTTAGGGGTAGTAGGAGAGATATAAAGAGAGGGGGGTTAGAGGTAGGGGGAGTAGGAGAGAGATAGAGACTAGGTGGCTTAGTGGTAGGAGGAGTAGGATAGATATAGAGAGACGGGGAGGTAAGGACATAGGAGGTTAGTATTAGGGGGTTATATGTAGAGAGAGAGGGGGATGTGTTAGGGGGTTGGAGATAGAGTGGCAGTGTTAGAGGATTAGGGGTAGGGGGATTGGGAGAGAGATGTAGAGAGAGGGTGGGGGTTGGGGGTAGGGGGTTAGAGGTATAGGGTTAGAGTTAGAGAGAGGAAGGTGTTAGGGGGGTTGAATTGTAGATATCCATAATGTGTATGTATTTTATAATGCTACCAATAGTTGTGTTTCATCCAGGAGTATTGTGCAACAACCATGTAACCAACACTTTTAATGTTACAAAACGCACATGTTTTTTATAACTACATAATAAGTACACATTTTCCTTTGATATAAACAACAATTTTGCATATCCGACAGACACCCTAACAATTTGAACTACAAACTGTAGTAAGATCCATGCATTGTTGAGGAAGTCTTGCAAAAATAATTTCAATTTGATCATCACGTTTGACATTCTCCATAATTTAGTTGCTAAGAATTGAGGAGCACCTTGAAATCATTCAACAATTTTGAAGAATATCCAATAGAAGAGGATCACATACCATCTCCAATTGAATATCACCATATCCAATTGAGGACTTTAATAAGCCATCTCCATCATTCACTTGAGGATAACCTTGAAGTCATTCAACAAATTTGAAGAATCTCCAATAGAAGAGGACCATATACCATTGCATATTGAATGGAACCATATCCAATTGAAGTGAAACATCTCTAATTGAAGACTCCAATAAGCCATCCCCACCATTCACTTGAGGATCATCTTGAAGTCATAGAACAATTTTGAAGAATATCCAATAGAAGAGGACCATAAATCATTGCATATTGAAGAGCACCATCTCCAAAGACATTGAGGAGAACCAAGGAAATTGGGAAATGTTGAATTATCTCCAATATAAGAGGACCATAGAAGATTGCATATTGAAGAGCACCATATACCAATTCTAGAGCACCATATCCATTTGAAGACAACCATATTAAAAGAAATTGGGAAATGTTGAAGACTCCCGAATAAAATAGGACCATACACCATTGCATATTGAAGAGCACCATATACCAATTGAAGAGCACCATATCCAATTTAAGAGCATAATATCCAAAGACATTGAGGAGCACCAAAGACAATATTAAAGGTTGAATACTCTCCAATAGAATATAACCATACACCAATTTAAGTGCACCATATCCAAAGACATTGAGGAGCACCAAAGACATTGGTCAATATTAAAGACTCTCCAATAGAAGAGCACCATAGAATATCTCTAATCAAAGAGAACCATATAAAATTTTGGTGACGAGAAATTTATGCAATTGAATAAGAATATCTACAAGGAAGAATAAACCTCAAGAAATCATTGAAGAAGACTAAGAGAAGAAAATACTAGACATGATCATTGATCAACCGAAGGAATTCTATGGAAACTCATCCAACTCCAATTATAGATGATGGCATAGTTCTTCCTACCAATCCAAAACAAGAAAAAATGAAAGCATTCACTAGAGGGGCCTTCAATTTACACAACATGTGAGGAACAAGCACCCCATGGAAGTCATCAAGAAGTAAAACGTAGGTACTCATTGGGGGAAGCTTTGATCCCCACATCAATGAAATTTAAAACCTTTACTGATTTGGTCTCATGTGGTTATAAATGTGATGAAGTTAGAGAGGCTTTGCATGTCAAACATATGCTCTAAGAAGAAAATGTTATTGAGATCATATAAGAGGATGTCCAATTGCCACCATCTAGCTACCAACAAGAGAGAGAAAGACATGAAGATCTTGTTTAAATGCCAGACTGGACAGGTGATGTGGTACATGGTACAGTTCCAACCTCCCTACCTCCATTAGCAATTTCATGCCCAAGAACATCAAAATGTATATAGATTGATGAAAGTCTCATTGGTTCGATTAAAGGTATGCTACCTAAACGCAATATTGCATATCAAACTTGACATACACTTGTTAACTATTTTGACTCTAAATGTGATGAAGCTAAATGTCAATATTTTATCATTGTTAAAATATAGGTGTATGAATATTGTTAGGAGAAATTTAAGGATAAAGATGATAAACATTTCTTAATGAATTTCTCATGTTGTTAAAATATTAGTAGATTCCTTTATCACAATTGGTAAGAAGACTTGTTTGAAGGATCGCAATGCTGCTCGTCGAGTGTTGTAATAATCAATCTTAAATAAGAGCACTAGGGCCCTATGATTTCTTAAGCATACATCTAGACTTGTTAATTTGAATTTAAAAACACTCCATAGGTATTATATTAGAAGAGAACATCTTGAAACTGGCCAGATAGATTTTTGGGCCTTCATCAATAGGTTGCTACGTTTCGACATGAAACTAATTGATGCAGTAAAGGGATAAATGCAACGTTTTTGACATGATAAAATTAGGCCTTCTTCAAACCAGAGTGATGCACTAAAATTTAGAAGTGGTTCATGGGATTGTGAACCACACATTAAACACCTTATTGACATAACACAGATGAAATTGTACGATAAATTCAAGATTGAGCATAGGGAATTGAACTTGGGACACATATATTTTGATAAATGCAAGCCCTGGTATGTTATAATAAATACACTCTGTAATACTTGTTGTTGTATATATAATGTAGAATATGAATATTACGATGATACATTTTCAAACATTCATCGTGTGTTTCATACTAACCATGTGCAGGATTGGTCTGTCAATACCACCATCTTCATCAAGGGAATTCATCCATAACATCATGTGTGATAGGTATGAGGGGCAAGCTTACTATGCAAAAGATTGTATAAATGGGACGTGTTGCAACTATGGTGGCATGGTGTTATTGGACAAGTGCATTCATGAAAGTGGAGATAATGAATTTGGGAATACTATGGACATAGACATAAAAAGCTTCAAATACATCGGCTATGAAATAGGTGCTAGGAAAGAAAGCAAAAATATACAATTGATGACATCTCAGGTCCTTATTTAACTCTAAATTCTGATTTCAATTATGTTTCAATCCTTAAGTATAATAATAACTTATTCCGATATAATTTTGTGCCTCTAGGTATAGGTCAACCACTTCATCAAAGAATTCATTAGAAAGACACAACAATATGTTAAGCATGTCCACCTGTGTAGATGGTAGCATGAGTAATTTAGACTTTTTGGGATAAATTTCTATGTGGAACTATACTTTTGGTGGTTGATTTTGCAGAGAAATACACTCTACAGCCTCAAAATGAAATTTAAAGCTAGTATTATCATTTTGAGTAAGTTTCTTTTATGGTCCATATCACATACAAGCATGGCCCAAATAGCAGTGAAGAGAAATTAGAATTTCTGAATAAATATCACTTCTACATAAGTGATAATAAGTGACATTAATTCCATTATGTACGTCATTGCATGCTTAGTTTATATAAGAAATTGGAGGGGGTGAACATATAGATGGATTGACACTATATTTGGTTAGATGGATGTGTTAGTCAATTAAAAAATGCACGCATATTTCAATGGTTGTCTTCATTCCACAAAAATTACAGGGTGCCACAATTTTGGAACTATTTTGAGACTAGGCATGGTAAAGGAGAGCATGATGGAGTTGGAGCATGTGTCAAAACAACCTTACGTAGAGAGGAATTAAAATTATCTACTAAAACTACTATTCAAGATGCTCAATCTATAGTAACGTGGTGTAGGGCAGTAATGGGAGTGGAATAAGCTATGCAAGAAAAATCCACAAGGAAAAGGCATGTGCTAATATTTTTTGGTAGTTGGTTGATGTAGATCATTCACATGCATGGGGATGCAGGAGAGTGACTAGGATTCATGGATTTCATTCGATTCAAAGCTCCAACAACCCCATATTTGAAATATGGACCAAAAAACTTACTTGCTTTTGTTCATGATGTAGCGATGGTGATTGGGATGGGTGTGAGTCAACTTATTGGGTTGATACATGGGATCGAATATCACTTCCACTTGATAAATGTGCAATTGTTGAGTTAAATCCATTGGAGGCAGATCAATCATCTATTTCTCTAGATTTTGATAATGACTTAGATGTTGTACAACCTGGTATGATTTGCAATTTACTTGACATATTTACATGGTATTTAGTTGGACATTAATGATATTTCATTGAATCTCGAATGTTAATTGCATACCTACTCTCATCTTTTACAGGGCACCTATACGCAGTGATTTCCTTGAAAGTTAGTGAATGGGGTGGGTACTATTGGTTGGCACGCTATATAGAGGGAAAGAAACTCCTCAATATGTCCATGACCGATGATGAACATATTGAATTCCAAATTGGTTCAATGGTTTTTAAAGGTACATACTTGGCATGAGACAAGAATTCAAGAAAGAATGGTGGATATGTTTTCACGGATTAAAGACCAGGTGCTATTGTATCACTTTACCAACCTAATTGTTGGTATGAACCTCTAGTTACAAATGATTCCCATGACACATTCCTAGAAGGTATTATAATTCCTACCCAATGCAGAGAATGAGAGACTATTGGAGAGCATTAGAACTAGAGAAGATCTAGAGGGGTTGGATGTATAATAAAAGGTATGCCAACACAATGAGGTATATCAAAAAATGATTATGAGGTTTGATGGGACTTGTATAAAATATTTTTCACATGGTATATATTGTTACATAATGGAAGGTTGCATTTAGATTCAAGGTTTATGAATATGCCAAAGTTCATTTTTATGCATATGTTCGTAATACTAATATTTTCTTAGAGTTAGTGAGTGGAGACATGGGAATTCAGTCTCCCACAACCTATCAGGTACATGCCTCTCCCTCTCCTAGACAAGAGGTCATTGTAGGTATGTACAATAATTTCTATTATTTATATATGTGAGTCTCATATGTATGATTGTAATGTGCTTGCAGGCCCTTCCACAAACTCTCAAAGAGGAAAGTGCTTTGGCATCACAACATAAGGGTTGAGTGATTGATCCATATATGCTCACACCCCTTGTGGCGGCCACATATACATGCAAAGTAAGTTTTTTTTGTATTCAATTTCAATTATAATAATTGAACATGACCTTCCATTATGTGCGTTGGGCGTGAGGCACAATTTTTGTATAATAATTTTTAGTTGGAACATTTTTTAATATAAATACATGACAGATTTTGGTTATGTTTCTTTTCTTATGTTTCTATCAATATCTATCTATGTTGGTTAAAATTTTGATATTCATAAACAACTTGTTAAATTGCATAAGCTTCTACATGGATTCATTGTCTTTGTTTTTTGATCTCATCCAAGTACACCATAAGATACTCATCCATCATCATAATCATGCTTCACCATCCCCATTCTCATTTTTACCATCACGGTCATGCATCATAAACACCGTGCATCTCACATTGTGCCACTCCCACTACTTTCCAAGCAAAATATCCTTTGTTTCTATGTTGGTTCAAATTTTTATATTCATAAACAACTTGATAAATTCCACAAGATTTTCCATGGATTCATTGTATTTTTTTTTCTCATCCAAGCACACCATCATATCCTCATCCATCATCATCATTCTTCTTGAACACCATCCCCATGCTGATATAACCTAGATAAACTAAACCTAGACTTTCCTACCCCACTAAACAACCCTAATCTAGACTAAACTACCCCAACCTCAGTTACTACCTTAACTTGACATACTAAAACTTCCTAAACTAAACTATATTAATATAACCTAGTCTGCACTTACCTAAACCATCGACCTATCCTTGCCTTGCTCAATCCAACAAAGCTAGAGGCATTGCAATTTTTGCACTAAGGGATCAACTTGGGAAATACATTGTCTGTGAACTTGTGGCTAGCATTCCCATAATGAACCCAACCAAAAACACTTGTAGGATCTCGCAGAACTCGATCCTACTGCTCGATTGGGATTCTATGCCCTTGGCAGGGATTCACCACGTGTCCCTGAAAGCCTCTAGGATGTGAGATTCAACTGGACATAAAATGATGACAATGGCTCAGATTGATGAACTCTTGACTCTATTGGATTCTTGATGTGGTCATAATGCATCTCGTGTTGTTTGATAATTTCATAAACTAGGGTTTCCTTCAATAAGAGTTATTGCAATTTTTGCACTAAAGGGTCAACTTGGGAAATACCTCATTCATGAACTTGTTTCTAGAATTCCCGCATTGAACCCACCCAAACACACTTGCAGGATCTCACCGAAATTTGGTCTGCTGCTCAGTTGGGACTCTATGCCCCTGTTAGTGATACACCATGTGTCCCTGAACGCATCTAGGATGCGAGATTCAACTGGCCATAAAATGATGACCATGGATCAGATAAACAAACAGTTGATTCTATTGGATTTAGGATTTGTTCATAATGATATGGGTTCCTCTCTCCTCTCATTCCATGGCCCATAGTTGGTGTTGTTTGACAATTTAGAAAACTAGGGTTTCCCTCAATTAGAGGCATCACAATTTTTGCACTAAGGGGTCAAATTGGGAAATAAATATTCCATGAAATTGTGGCTAAAATCCCCCATTGAACCCACCCAAAAACACTTGTAGGATCTCATGGAACCCCATTATGTTGCATGGTTCAGATTCTATTCCCCCAACATGGATTCACCATGTGTCCGAGAAAACATCTAGGATGCAGGATTCAACTAGACATAAAATGATGTTCATGGATGGGATCGAAGAAATGCTGACTTCATTGGATTCGGGACATGGTCATAATGAAAGGGGTGCCTCTCTCCTCTTGGTCCATGCCCCGCAACTAGTGTTGTTTGAATATTTCAAAAACTAAGGTTTCTCTCAATAAGAGGCATTGCAATTTTTGCACCAAGGGTTCAACTTGGGAAATACCTCATCCATGAACGTGTGGATAGAGATTCCATGTGAACTCACCCAAACACACTTTCAAGATCTCACAGAAATCCATTTGATTTCCCTATTGGTATTCTATTCCCTCGGCAGGGATTCACCATGTGTCCTTGAAAGCCTCTAGGATGCCAGATTCAATTGGCCATAAGATGATGATCGTGGATCGAATTAATGAATTTAAAATCCATTGGATTTGTGATGTGGTCATAATTTTAGTGTTTCCTCTCTATTCTCGGTCCATATCCCGCAAACTAGGGTTTTCTTCAATAAGATGCAATGCAATTTTTGCACTAAGGGGTCAACTTGGGAAATACCTCGTCTATGAACTTGTGGCTAGCATTCCCATGTTGAACCCACCAAAAAATACTTGTAGGATCTCAGGAAACTCTATTTTGCTACTCGGTTGGGATTCTATGCCCCTGATAGGGATTCACCATGTTTCCCTGAAATCCTCTAGGATGTGAGATTCAAATGGCCATAAAATGATGATGTAACATCCCCAAATTTCATCAAAAATTAAAATTTTTCTAAGCATTCTATTTTCTATTAAATTCTATGCAGAAGTAAAAGTGCGAATGTTTATAATCTTTATTACTGTTTGATTATATTCTTAATTGCGATAATTAATTATTTACAACTGTCGTCGATTTTAAAGTGTCTTATCAACATCCAGATGGGTATGTGATCCTATGACTGGAATTGATATTTTACTTTCTATATTACAGCATTACACTTGTGGAAATTCTTTTAATAGATATTTGTATCAATGCCACATGCATTCAATTGTTTTGTCCTATAATCCCATATGTCGTCATTTATTTATTTTGTCACTATATCATTAATAGGTCTATGGGTCGCTATTTACTGTTTGTGAGTACTTGTGAACTCAGTTGTTCTTTATCTATAAACCATTGAGTGTTTGATTATTATGCACAATGAATCATATTGTAATTGAAAATCTTGAATATCTCACTCTGTATTTTAACTCTCGTTTATTAATGTGTTGATATTTTTATTCTCATTCTTATGTTGTGAAATATTTCTGTTTTAAAGTTGAATATGTATAAAATTCCTTTTTGCTTGGAAAGAGAGATTTCTGATGCAAACCTAGGATTACATAGCTATGACAGCTAACGCATGTTGCAATACTCTGTCTAGGTTGTACGTAGGACTTCTCATGTATCCATTGATTGAAGGTATCGTTCATTATTAAGGCTTTAATCTAGCCATACAGTTTATATTATCAAGACTTATTATTAAGATCCTAGCTAAGGGTGTGGGTATTCTAACACTAATGGTATCTACCAAGTCATGGCGTAACAAAGGTTAATAATGGTGTTTAAATTTTACACATTAAATTTATTTTTATAACAATCTAACCAAGGTGTTAGCACACTTAAGGAATGGAGTTCAAATGGAAACAAAGTGTTTAAACTATACATTACGGGCAAGAATCGAAAAGGTAGTGGAGGGAACCCAGGCTCTTTTAAGATCCCACGTGAAGGTTCGTGGAGAGTTATCACAAGGGAGGAAAACCCTAGCTTAATGATGAACTTGGCACTTGTTACATGTTTCTTGCATGAAGGTTTGGAGAGCCGAGCTCTCACTTGGCCGCCATGGCCAGATGGCACCTGTGCGAAGTTTCTAGCGTTAATCTTTTGTAATGTAAGTGACCTTCAGGGTCTCAGAAATTTTCAGAGCATTGATAACACCGCGGTCTTGGTTGCTAATGGAATTTACTCTCACAGCACTTCAACAACACTGCAAATGGTAAGAATGGTTCCAACCATGACCTGGTTCAGACCTTTAATTCTTTTGTTTGCTTAAGTGTTAATGTCTAAAGGTTTCACTTTTTTTTACAGGAGACTGCTTGTTTTCTCTTGGTTCTCTTCTTAAAATTACGGCTTCGTCAATCTAAAGGCATGGCAGTCATGGTGGTAAGCCCTGGTTTCTCCGACGAAGTCTTCTCTGTCAACGACTGTCAGCATTGGTGTAGATAATATTGTAAGCCTTCGGGTGTTCAAAGTAAAGTTAGTTTATGAGGTTTGGAGTTGAGATTCGATCAACATTTTAATAAAAAATTTTACTGTGTTGTTCCTTTTATAATTTTGTATCTCTGTCTCTGTCGAGGCCATTACTATTTTTCTCTTGAGTATTTACTATGAAATATGTTTGGCTTGGGTAAACTATGGACTACAATTTCAGTCTTTTAAATATATCGATTTGGTTTGGGCTTGAAGCTTTATGATGGAAAATCGTAAATCTTTGCAGTATGTTTTAGTTCGCAATGTATTGTGATTATTTTTTTTAATGCTACAGAGTTTTAACCCTCAACCCTGTCAATAAAAAGATTAGGCGAGTTCATTGTTGAGACTCAAACCCTAGATCTTTATTAACCTATTCCTTTGATAATCTGGCAGCGTTACATTCAAATGGATTCCCTCGAGCTCAGATTGTTTTAATATTTTAACTATATCTTTTAATTGTTTTGAATATAATATATAAGTTATATGGATGCGTAAAAAGGGTCACACTTATCAGTGTTAGGGTTATCCTTATTGGGTTGACTCTTTATTAATTATGAGTTATGTCGCACCCAGTTCACAATTCCTTTGGGTTGAGCCATTACGGGTCTTGAACCCTAGATAACTTCTATGTGTTTGTTAAATTGATTTCTAATATATTGGCTATGATCATAATTTATTTATAAATATAGATTCTTTATAACATATTGATAGAACTTCTACAAGGTTTGACCCTTGACGAAAAGTGTACTGTATGTTGTTTACATAGGAGCAGTATAGACTGATATCATAAAGTATTTTTGATGTATGTAATTCCCAGAACTCTGTGTCTATTTGGTAATTTAAACAATATTTAGTTTATGAAGATCGAAACCGGTAGGGTTATCTAGGAATATCTTAAGGAAGTGGTTAAACCCTACACTTCTAAATTATGGAGATTCTATAGAGTATATAAGAACTCTGTACAATCTGTTAGTTTAATTTTGTAATAGTTCAGTATAGTTCGATGGATTTTGGAATAGGATTATAATACTTTTGTATTTACAATTGTAACTTCTGTAATATTTCGATGCTAAAAACTCTTCTTATTGTATTCCTAAAAACATACTCTGTTTATACAAGAATACTATAATGTTATCTAAAGTGACTATAAGATTTTAAGGTAAGGTTCTAAGTTGATTTCTGTACAATTTGATAATAATAAAATGCTTCTGTTTACCACGGGGGCTTCACTCAATACTACGGGGGCTTCACTCAATAAACCACTATCATAGCAAGTTCGTTCGTGGCATATGAAACAATACCCCTAATTTAACTAAATATTGGAAAATACCTTCCAAAATCATTTTTTTTAACCCACTCCCAATATGCCTTCCCAATTTAAAAAAAACCCTATTTTCACTAGATATTGTATGTATCAATTTTTTCATTGAAATTTTTTATACCCCTTTATATTTCTACCCAGTATATTGATATGATACCCCTCTTATGACCCCACATGCATTCTACAATGCACCTTGCTTATTTCGATGTATATTGTGGATGCACATTACTTTACCCACAATGCAATTACTCAACCACATGTCATTATGATTTGAAACATCTAATGGTCTAATGGAGAGATAGGAGATCACTACTTGTATGTCACTAGAGCCAACACACATAGTACAACATTTAGATTGCATGTTTCAGGTCCCCAATCGCTGACTAAGCCTATTGTGGGCTAGGTATACAATCCTCCAATGCCTGTAACAAGCTCTAGGAGGCTAACTAAACCTCCCAAGTCCTGTAATAGGCACGAGTGGTTGGGTATTCAAGCCCCCAAGGCCTATCAAGGGCCTATAACAGGCCCTAGAGGCTTAAAGCCTCCCAAGGCTATTGGTAACAACTGGCTGAGTGATATTGGTAACAATCGACTATCAATGACCACTGTCTCTCGACTATGATCGATTGGAAACCCACTTCACCACGAAACCCTTGTCCTCAAGCATACATCAAGACGCGATTTCCTTGCGTACTGGTAAGCTCGAGCCTTGCCTCAACCCGATTTCTCATCTGGTCATGATCTCGCCATCTCCATTTGGCATATATTTTTCAACCCGCCCATATAAAAAATACCCCAAAGTATTTTTGTATTGTTACATTAAATAAAAAAACCCTTTCCCCCTTAATATATAAGCAATATAATTTTTAGGTTTTCATGAATATTTAATACGACAATATGAATGAACATGATATTATATTGCTATCTAGTGAAGCCCCCGTGCTGTTTATAAGATTTAAACTTCTGTATGAACTTGATTTTGTAACTTCTTCTGGTTTATGTGTATTAGATCCGGTCTATAAATATTAGCTTAGATAGAAATATGATTTATTTAAGTTTGATAAGTATGGTTACTGTATACAAATCTGTAATGAGATAGAGTGGATTTTGCAGCTCGTTTCCTGACATTTATGTTTGAAAATAAAGTATATACAGTATGAAATTTCCTGTTTAAAAGAGTAGCAATCTGCGTATAAAATTCATTCTATTTTGTAAAATAGAACACTACTATTTACAGATCATTTAATTCATGTTAATTAAACCCTTCTTGTACTAGAGTACATCACCCTACGGTGAAAGGAAAAATATAGGAATAATTTGTTCATTATTCAATATCAATCTCATAACTTGATAGGGTGGACAAACACCCAAAGAGGACCATTCCTCCCAAAATTCTCCAGAAAGCATCCAAGATCAATTGGTTTTGGACCCCTGATCCTGTTCACTTAACCACTAGGACAAAGATGCTGTGTAGAAGTAAGGCACTCAGGTTGTACTTCAGTAATCAAGAACATACAAATCGCTAATATGTACTTCAACAATCATGGAGACTTGCATACATATCACTCTTATATACTTCAGCAATCATGTAGACTTGCATACATAACACTACCTCTGCACTCAACAGGAATACCTCTCCACTCAACAAGAATAATACAGTCTTACTTTGCAACTCAATACATAGCTTCCCCTCATCGAATCTCTTGTGGGATCAATTCTAACAACACAAGGAATACATTTCATCTCCACAGAGAATGTGTGAGCCTCTGCTCAAATTCGATGGTTATAAAAGATTGCCTAGATCTTTAGTGGTCAGTTTTGCATTCAATGAGCCATCAACGCAGTTCCTCCATCCTTGGAGAACATGACCACATTTTAAGGGAGTTGTCCCATAACACCAACTAGTAATGAGTTCAGATGCTGCCACTTGTCCATTGCCTTCTACCCCAGATTCCATTCCTCCTAGTGGGTCAGTGAACACTCTTTCAATAGTCTCTTTGGGTGAGTGTCCCCTATTTTAATTTATTAAATAATAATATTATTCATTTACTGTCGTCCTTGACCACTCTTGGTCATTAATACAAAACTTTACAATAAAAGTTAAAGTAATGCTTTTCCACAAACATAAAATGTTTCAAGTACTAGGTAGGTTACAAACAACCCCTCTTAAGTTCAACATCGTCCTTGATGTTGCTTATTCATCATCAGAGCCTTCCTGGAACAAAATTGGATATGCAGTCTGCATATGAATTTCCAATTCCCAGGTTGCTTCATCTAGACTAAGGTGCCTCCATTGCACCTTTACCTGTCTAATGGTATGATTCCAGAGCAAAATTTACCTCCTATCGAGGATACAATCCGGTTCCACCTGAAAATCTCCTTCGGGCTCCACCTGTATGTCATTCCAATTGATTACATGAGTAGCATCATGCACATACTTTTTCAAAACATAAATATGAAAAACATTATGGATTTTCAGATTAGATGGTAAAGCCAACTGATATGCAACTGGTCCAATTCTTGATAGAATTTGAAATGGTCCACAATACCTGGGTGCTAATTTAGCACAACTCCCAAGCTTAAAAGAGATTTTCTTGGGTTTTACCTTAACAAAAACAAGCTCACCTACTTGAAATTCTTTCTCAGTTCGTTTCAGATATGCATAACTCTTTTGTCTGTCTTGTGCAATTTTTAAATTGCCTTGTACCTGCTTCACTGTTAGTTCCATCTATTTTAACAAATATGGTCCTAACATTAATATGTTTGTTAGCACTCAGATCTTACCCTTTGGTTGTGGAAGGATAAACCTAAGGTAACTCTTTCAAACCAATCTTGAGGAAGGAAATTAGCCTTTTCCCTACCAGAGAGGGCTCTCTCAAAAATATGTAAATGGATAAAGATATATGAGAATGATTGAGGTTTTTAAAACAAATGTATGGTTGAAATTCATACAAGTATCCTTGGGCATGGAGTCAAAACTAAAATATTTATATACTAGTAGATAAACAACAACAGAGATTTTCACAGAGGAAAGGTAATTGTCAGAATACAGTCAAATCTTTTTGCAGGTGATTTAGAAAGAAACATAGACAGTCCATCAATAATGGGCACCAAATTACAGATGAATCCACTATCAATTTTAGAGAAGCAATGGATACTCAGACTCGATAAACCAATGAATAAACATATGAATCTCAATTTATATCAAACTCTCATTTGAGTATAGAAGACATAACATAATGGAAAGTATAACAAAGAAAACGAACATACACATATAAGAAGTGAAAAATACAAACTGTAAATAAGATTAACACACGAATCTCTGATTCTGTAAAATTGTGTTATTTCCTGTATGGCTCTTTATATTTCAGATATATCAACTCGATACAAAATTCTTGTCTCTCAAAAGGTTTCCAACCCCTTCAAAATAATTCATATTGTCTTTTATACAAAATTCTTGTGAAGCAAAACCTAACTACTTTTTTTAACTAAAAACTTAAATAACTTAAATAAACTTGCCAAATGTCATTTGAGTCAAAGTCCTCAAAATATTACAAATTTCTTTTAAATAATAATATTTCTTAAGTCTTCATTTGACGTAGGATCCAACAGCTACTTTCAAGAATGAATTGTGTACTTCATTTTCCCGTATCTCTCCATGCTTGTCCACTGATCAGTAGTTGGAAGATCGTAGCTTGCCATTTATTTTACCATGACTCTCATTTCAACATGATCTACAAAGGAAATTTGTGGAAGTCTTTCACCAATTGAAACCAACTTGTTTAGAATTTCAAAATCTTCTGCAATCTTCTCCATTAAAATTTTCCCTATAAGTAAATGATTTAGATGTTGAAACTTCCCATGGTCCATTCTTATATTGAATAATAATTTTTTATATTCATCTTGGGAAATTAAATCCTGATTTTCATCCCAGAATGCAGGTAATCCTTTCTCTATCAATTTTTCAAACTGTTTTTTGAATTCTGTTACTTGTCTTCTCATTGCTCCAGCTTTGGCTTCGATATTCTCGACGTGTGTATGCTTTCCTAAAATTCTTATTTTTGCTGTAATTGCCCCCAATCCTGTTCTTAATACCCGAGACCTTTAGATATTCTTCTGTTAAACTGTTCAAAAAGGTAATTATGTTTTGTGCTGTCTCCTTTGGTTTCCTGTTCAGATTTTCTCTTATTGCAGTACAACTTGTAAAAGCAGGTTTAATTACTTTTTCCTTTACTCTCATAAAATCCAAAAATGGTCTAAAATTTTCATCTTCTTAAATGATTAAGTACCATACCATGTGCTTACATCCTTGCATAGCTGCTTGCCCTGTCACTTGGTGTGCCAATTTTTTGTTGGTTTCAATCAATTATTTATATTTGTCTTGTAAAGATTTTGTTTCTTTGTCTTTTTTCTCACTTTCTTCTTTCAATCTCTGAGATTCTTCTCTTAACTCCTTAATCTCGACATCCTTTAAACTAACTTGAGACATAGCCTGTAAAAGACTATTAGCATCATTTCCATCTCCATTCCAACTTATACTTGTTTGTTGTTGGCTCAAATTTGACAATTTATTTTTCAAATCATCAATCTGATTGATCAAACTTATTTTTTCCTTTTCCCAGCTAGCTTCTCTTTCAATAAATTTCAATAATTCTGCTTTACTATCATTGACTTCTTTAGACAAATCTTCTTTTTCTTTCTCTAGCTTTGTTTCTTCAGGAGCTTGGATCAACTAAGTATTTGGAATATTCATCTTCTTTTGTAATGTTGAATCAAATTATGTTTTTCGATCAACAATTGTTTGCTTTCTTTGCCTCCACCATCGCTTGAGACTAAATCAAATTGTAATTTTTTGACTTGTTTTTGGTGAGCTTTATTCTCCAATCTCTCTTGCTTCAATTGACCTTCCATTTTACTTACAGCACTTTCCAGTTTAGCAACTTTCAATGTTGCTTCTACAAAATCTTCAGATATCACCTCTCCAATTTGCTTATGCAATTGGATCTTGCCAGGTACTGGTATTTTTTTCAAATTGACCTTTATCTCGGTCATCTTATCTTTGGTTGATACTGCCAAATTTAAAGTGTTCTCTTTTATATCCCTGCTTGTTATTAAAGAAGTCTTTGAATTTTATAAATCCCCGACGTTTGGCAGTAAATTATAAAGCCTTTGGGAAGAGGCTTGCTTATTTTGTCCATAATGTTTATACATATCAAGCCTAGATTGAAATTTATTTACATCACCACTCTCTTTAACCTCTTGAAATTTATATTCTTGTACCTGAATTTCTAGAACTGAAAACTTTTCTTCCTCACATCTTTCACTGTCTGCTGAAATAACTAGTTCCTATTGTGTTTCCACCCTAATCCTTTTGTCTTCATTTCTTCCTTCACTATCAACATCTATTATCTCCTGCAAATCTCTTTTTCTTCCAATTTCCAGAGTATCTAGCACATGATCTGCTTCTATTGTTGACTCTATCAAAATAAGATCTCCTACTTATGAATTTATAATGTCTTCGTCTTCAGATTCATAACGAAATAAATTTCGTCCTTTTAGCAATCCCTCTGTTTCTTTATGCTCAAAAGCCTTTGTATTATTTTTCCTCCTCCTCTCAGAAATGATATGTAGAGGGTCATATTCAACTGGTACATCTTTCTTAAACTCCATATTCTCCAATAACTTCTCCACATCTGAAAGAGCATCTTTGATTTTTATAATGAACGAGCCTACTTTCCATGGGTATTTTAAATCGGAGGCTTTCTTAAATTTTAAGAAATGCTCGTCTTCTAAAGTCAATTTTTGTCTAATGAATTCGAGAGAAAAAATCCTCAGAGTTAAAAAAGCAGGCAGCATATAATGGTTCATGTACGAAACCGTACAACCTAATCACTGTATAATCCTTCAAGAAGAACCAATCACCTACTGCTACTTCATCTTTTAATTGCATCAAAGACTCCATTTCAGGTAAAACCCTTGGTAATTCTTCTCCAAAAATCACTCTATATACCACAGACATAATATAATTCACATAAATAAATACATTATCTTCTAAGGTATTTGTATAGAGTATTTGTGAGAACTATAAATCTTCTATGCTGTTAAACATAACCATCTTCATTAACTGCGTCTGAAACCTAAAATGTCGGGTATTGGAAAAACTGCTCAACTGTGAATGAATTCTTTCTGCTAAAAAGTCTTCGAATTTGAGGCATGACACCGAATCATTCTCAATTCCTAGTGAACTGATGCTAATTCTGAATAATAAACTTAATTGTAACTCTGTCACCCACATATCTGTATCTAGACCTAAAAACTAAGGTATCAAAGAAAGAACCAATTGGGTATTGTCATTAAAGAAATTAATATCCAAAGGGTATGGGGTATTCTCAACTTCCAAGTCAGGTTTAAGAAAGGTGGTTAAAAAGGTTTGTCGGTTCTTAGAGGAAGACTGCCTATATGCAGCAACAACATACTCCTAAAAAAAACTCTCGGACTCAGGTACTTGGGATGCAGGGATTCCAAAAGAACTGCCGATGACTGACGAATTTATGGAACAGACAATCTTATACTTCTGGGAATTCATAATAACTCGTTGGGTTTCAGAAAAATTAGACACACACCAAGACACGAACTTAGGGAAGGGCATAATTTGGTCAAGGCAATAAAGGATGAAGGACGACTGAAACACTCTATGCACATCTAGACCTTCCTTAAGCAAATACTTCAATCTTCTCTTAATTTCAGGCACAGGCAGTAGAACCTCTGTAGCAAATACATCAAAACCCCTATCTTCCAGAGCAATATTAAACCTAATATTGCTAGAACTTGGTTCTTCATCCATTTTCTTACTATAAATAGACTCAGATTACTAACAACAGTGGTTAGAGGTCCCACCTGTCACCGAGAAGTTCTGAGAATGATATTTCCTGTCATCTTCTTCGTCTTCCACACATCTAGAAGCTTCTGACTCCAACAACTCCAAGAAACAAATGTCAACTTCACGTACTCATTTTTTTATATATAACCTTTTTCCCTTATCCTTCGGTCTTCTTTTCCAGCTGTCAACTTTTTCATTCGTTGATATTTTGTGCATTGCTCTCAGCCGTTAGATCTGATCCCTTTTTATTGACTTGACATCCTTTTTCTATCAATCGTCCGATCATCCTTTATGCTCTAATATCCGTCGTCTACTATTAGCATCCTATTCTCTTCAGTGGTGTCATGATTTTCTAAGGTGGTTTTCAATACCACTTTCCCTTCTTGAGACAAAACCTAGTGTTGACACCTGTCAAGTGGCTTTGTTTTTCACATCCCCTACATCTTCTAACTGTCATGCATCTTTCCGGTGCGTCAATCATCCAGGACCGTCGATCGTCTCCTGCTACGCATCCACGGTGGAGATCTACAAAACATTTAATCTTTCAACCCTTTCCCATTGATGGGCTCCACATCACTATCCTTCATTCACCTCTAAATTTCATCGCTATTGATTTAATTTTCCTTGCAACTCGAGCCATTGATCCACTTAAGATTTGCATAATGATTAAAAATCCTATCCCGAGCCATTGGATCTTATGTCGTAAATATGGACCATTGATTTACTACGGACCTTTCAACACTTTCGCATGATTTTCAAGTAGGTTAGCGATACCGCTTCTCCTCCATGCAACACATTCTGCATCCAACACGTGGCAGCCTGTTTTTCGTTTCGCGACCACCTGTGCCTGTTTTCTCCCACTCATCTTGGCCATGCGACATCAAATAAAGACCATAGATTTCCTTTTCACGCCCAATCAATGGCGCATTTTGTGCAAGAGTTAATATTTACAATATTTTGCTTTCAGGCTATAGTTTTTGGCCTTCTTTTGATAATTTTGGTCGAAGTTTTTCATATTTCTTTAGTTTTTCACCTTAGTACTTCCATTTACAAGCTTCTTTTTATTCTTTGGCAAATGATCATGAAAACAAAAAACATTTCAGGCTTCCTCAGGAAAATTTTCAAGACCTCTTTCCATTACACATTAGTATTTGTGCTGTGAAAACTAGGTGCTAACAATGCCAACGGGATTACTCCAAGAGATAGGAGTATTGCACTTTCTACCATACATAATTTCAAATGGGCTAAGTTTAGCAGAAGCTTGATAGTGATTATTATAAGCAAATTCAACTAAGTGCAGATAGTCTTCCCACTTAGTTGGTTAATCTTTAACATACATTCTTAACATGTCTTCTAGAATCTTATTTACCCTTTCAGTTTGTCCATAAGTTTGTGGGTGAAAGGATGTACTGAAATTTAACTTAGTATCTAAACCTTTAAACAGTGATTTCCATAAATTTCCAGTAAATTTAGAATCTCGATTAGAAACTATTACCTTAGGGATTCCATGCAAACGAAAAACTTGCTTCATAAACACATCAACAATGTTAGCAGCCTTAAAAGTTGTTTTAACAGATATAAAATGAGATACTTTACTAAGCTTATCTACAACTACCATTATTGAATCATTCTGCTTTTGATTTTTAGGTAAACCAGTTATACAATCAATGCTGATAATTTTCCACTTCCACTCTAGAATTGGCAATGGCTGTAATAGTCCAACTGGGTGTTGATGTTCAGCTTTAACTTGCTGACACTCAAAGCACCTAGCTATGTATTCAGCCACCTCGTTCTTCATATTTGGCCAAAAGTAATCATTTCTTAACATCGTTATCGTCTTTTGGTAATCAAGGTGTCCCGAATAAGGAATTTTATGTACTTCATTTAAAATCAACAACCTAATTTCAGATACAGTAGGCACATATAGTATTTTTTTATACAGCACTAGACCCTTTTTATTGAAACTGTAATCTGTTATTAAATTTTTAGAATTATTTTCTGCAACTTTTTCCTGTAATTTCTGATAATTTTCATCCAATTTTATTCGTCCTTCAAGCTGATTTTCTAAATCTATTTTATAAGTGCTGATTGCTACCATGAAATTTAATTTTGCATTTCTGCTTAAGGCTTCAACCACTTTATTTTCTTTACCTTTAATGTGTTGAATTTCAAAATCATATTCGCTAAGGAAAGTTAACCACCTAGCTTGCCTTGCATTTAGATTTGGTTGATCCAACACATATTTTCGACCCTTATTATTTGTCATTAACGAAAAAATTTCTACCGATTAGATGATGGCGCCACATCTTTAAAGCATGTATCACGACTGCCAACTCTAAATCATAGGTACCGTAGTTCTTTTCATGATTTTTTATCTTTATCGACTCATGCGCTATAACATGACCTTCTTGTGTTAAGACTCCGCCAAGTCCATCATTGCATGCATCAGTGCATACAACAAAGTCCTTGTTTGGATTTGCAATTTTTAGAATAGGTGCAGTTGTTAATAGTTCTTTCAATTTCTTAAAACTTTCTTCACACTTTTGATCCCAAATGATTTTCTTTCCCTTTTTCTGCAAACTGCAATTCCATCCTTGGATATCACATGCCCTAAATACTGTATTTTATCTTTGAAGAAATCACACTTACTAAATTTAGTGTACAGTTGATGTTCTCTTAAGACTTGTAAAATTATTCGTAAGTGTTCATCGTGTTCTTCCTTAGTCTTTGAATAAATTAAAATGTCTTCAATGAAAACAATTACAAAATTATCCAAATACTTATGTAAAACATTATTCATTAGACACATGAAAACTACGGGACCGTTAGTTAGCCCAAAAGGCATAACTACGAATTCATAATGCCCATAACAGGTTCTGAAAGCAATTTTAAAGATGTCTTCATCTTTTATTCTGACTTGATGATATCCAGATCTCAAGTCTATTTTAGAAAATATCGTTGCTCCGCATACTTGATCAAATAGATCATTTATGCGGGGCAGAGGATATTTGTTTTTTAATCATCCTTTTATTTAACTAACGGTATTCTATGCATAAACGCAAAGTACCATCCTTGTTTTTAATGAAATTAATAGGTGCTCCCCATGGAGACACACTTGGTCTTATGTAGTTTTTATCTATTAATTCTTTTAACTGTGATTTTAATTCGTTAAGATCCAGAATGTTCATCTGGTAAGGATATTTTGAGTTTGGTACCACACCCGGTACTAGCTCAATGGTGAAGTCCAATTCCCTTTTCGGAGGTAGACCTGGAATTTCTTCCGGGAATACATCTGAGAAGTCTCTTAGAATTGGTATATCTTCAAGTTTTAACTTATCTTCTTTAGTTGTGCGTTCTTCATTAATTACATTTACAACAAACATTTTACATCCCTTTCATACAACCTTTTTCACTTGTAAAGCATAAATCTGTCTAGTTGAAGTTTTTCTGGGAATTCCTTTTACAGTTTCTGTTTCTCCTTTATTATTCAAGCATGTAAAAGTCTTTTCAAAACAATTCAGAACTACCCTATGCTTTTCCAACCAATCCATTCCGATTAAGACATCATAAGACCCTAATGGTAATACGTTCAGTTTTACTTGTGTCTTTAACTGACTCATAAGCAAATCACATTTTCTAACAAAATCAACTACCTTTCTTTTTGTTCTTGTTGCTAACTGAACCATCCAAGACTTCTCAAACTTTTCTACTTTTAATTTACAGCTTTTTACTAAATCAGGTGATACATAACTCAAGCTTGCACCTAGATCAATTAAAATAGAGATAGGTCTGCTCTGTAGCATACCTTCGATTTCAACCATTGAAGTTTGATGATCAGCCTGTCGATTTTCGAAGGTTGCATTGATCCTAGGCATTTCCCTTGCTAAGTCACCAATTGTTGGTTCTTCCTGCACTGTATGGATGTTGTTGACTGTTCTTCTCCTGTTCGGACAGTTTGCTGTAGTATGTAGTCCTTGACATTCATAACATTTTAAAGGTGCTCTATGTTCATTAATTCTAGCATTATTAGGCATGTTTCTTCCAGCTGTAAAATTTTGTGGTGCATTACCTCTGAAATTATTTCCATGAAAATTTTTGTTAGTGAAGTTTCGCTTGTTATTTCCAGAATTCCTATTAAAATTTTCTTTTTATGCTCAAAGTTACTAGGTTTATTACTTCTCCAGTTAGATACTCCTCTTTTTTTGTTCTATTCAAAACAAAAATTCGCCTTTCTCATAGCTTCCTCAAGAGTCTTAGGATTGTCGTACTCAATTCTGTCCTTGATATTAAAAGGTAAGCAACTCAGAAATCTTTGTATTTTCGGCTTCTCATCCACAATGTAAGGTACATATGTTAAAAGACTTAGAAACTTACTGCATAACTCTTTCATGTTCATAGAACCTAATTTTAAATCATAAAACTCTTTTTCTTTTTCTTCGTAGTACTGTTCAGACAGAAACTTCTTCTTAAAATATTTCTAAAATGCACTCCAAGTTACACTGTTTTCTTTAATGCTTTTTACTCTCTTTATATCCTGCCACCAAATATATGCTTTCCCAGTTAGATTGTAAATGGCCATCTTAGCTTTCGACTGATTTGAATAATTGTATATTCAAAAATACTTCTTCATACCTGACAGCCATGCTTCGACTGCCTCTCCCTTTTCACTTTCATCGTTAAACGTTCGGGGTTTTATCTTCTTGAACTCCCCTGAAATCTGTTCATGTGGTTTATAATTCCTCCTTTTTGGTCTGCAGTCACCTTCACTGCTGTCACTAGAGTATTTATGTTTCTTTTTACACATTTTAACATTAAATTCAGAAGAAGAGCTACTATCATCATTTGAAAATTTTAACTTCTTACCCTTGTGTTGGTAGGACAGGGTTCCATACTCAGAATTTATTTCCGTTCTTTTGTCCTTTTTGTAATTATGATATTTATCCAGTAAAATCTAATTTAGTTCTTCTTGTGCTCTTAAAATTCTTTCATTCTCTTCTTTAACAAATTTTATCTCAGCCGTTTTAAATCTTTGACTATATGTAAAATTTCAGATGATTGATCATTTAATTCTATGTAAATTTCTTCATTAACATGTTCATGTTCGTTATTATTATGTTCGTTATGATGAGATTTGTCCTCAACAGATTCTTCTAGTCCTTCCATACCTGCAAATTAAATACCAAATGTTCTGTACAGAAACAATTTAAAACAAAAGAAATCAATAACTGTATTTTTTGTTTTCAATTTTCATTTTCGCACGCTGAGACACATTCAGGCCTAACATTTGAACTTGCGCTCTGATACCACATGTAACATCCCCAAATTTCATCAAAAATTAATTTTTTTCTAAGCATTCTATTTGATATTAAATTCTATGCGGAAGTAAAAGTGTGAATGTTTATCATCTTTATTACTGTTTGATTATATTCTTAATTGCGACAATTGATTATTTACAACTGTCGTCGATTTTAAAGTGTCTTGTCGACATCCAGATGGGTATGTGATCCTATGACTGGAATTCATATTTTACTTTCTATATTACAGCATTACACTTGCAGAAATTCTTTTAATAAATATGTGTATCAATGACTCATGCATTCAATTGTTTTGTCCTATAATCCCATATGTCGTCATTTATTTATTTTGTCACTGTATCATTAATAGGTCTGTGGGTCCCTATTTACTGTTTGTGATTACTTATGAACTCAATTGTTCTTTATCTATAAACCATTGAGTGTTTGATTATTATGCACAATTAAACATATTGTAATTGAAAAGCTTGAATATCTCATGTTGTATTTTAACTCTCGTTTATTAATGTGTTGGTATTTTTATTGTCATTCTTATGTCGTGAAATATTTATGTTTTAAAGTTGAATATGTATAAAATTCCTTTTTGCTTGGAAATAGAGATTTCTGATGCAACCCTAGGCTTACTTAGCTATGATAGCTAACACATGTTGCAATACTCTGCCTAGGTTGTACGTAGGATTTCTCATGTATACATTGATTGAAGGTATCATTCATTATTAAGGCTTTAATCTAGCCATACAATTTATATTACCAAGAATTATTATTAAGATCCTAGCTAAGGGTGTGGGTATTCTAACACCAATGGTATCTACCAAGTGATGGCGTAACAAAGGTTAATAATGGTGTTTAAATGTTACACATAACATTTATATTTATAACAATCTAACCAAGGTGTTAGCGCACTTAAGCAATGGAGTTCGAATGGCAACGAAGTGTTTAAACTATACATTATGGGTAAGAATCAAAAAGGTAGTGGAGGCCACCTAGGCTCATTTAAGAGCCCACGTGAAGGTTGGTGGAGAGTTATCACAAGGGAGAAAAACCCTAGCTTAACGCTGAACTTGGCACTTGTTACATGTTTCTCACGTGAGGGTTTCGAGAGCCGATCTCTCACTTGGCCACCATGGCCAAATGGAACCTCTGTGTAGTTTCTAGCGTTAAGCTTTTGTAATGTAAGTGAACTTCAGGGTCTCAGAAACGTTCAGAGCATTTCTAACACCGTGGTCTTGGTTGCTACTTGAAGTTACACTCACAACACTTCAACAACATTGCAAATGGTAAGAATGGTTCCAACCATGACCTGGTTCAGACCTTTAATTCCTTTGTTTGCTTAAGTGTTAATGTCTAAAGGTTTCGCATGTTTTCTACTGGAGACTTCTTGTTTTCTCTTGGTTCTCTTCTTAAACTTACGGCTTCGTCAAGCTAAAGGCATGGCAGTCATGGTGGTAAGCCCCGGTTTCTCCCACGAATTCTTCTTTGTAAACGACTGTCAGTGTTGGTGTAGATAATACTGTAAGCCTTCGGGCGTTCAAATGAAATTTAGTTTGTGAGGTATGGAGTTGAGAATCGATCAACATTTTAATAAAACATTTTACTGTGTTGTTCCTTTTATAATTTTGTATCTCTATCTCTGTCGAGGCCATTACTATTGGTCTCTTGAGTATTTACTATGAAATATGTTTAGCTTGGGTAAACTATGGACTACGATTTCAGTCTTTTAAATATATCGATTTGGTTTGGGCTTGAAGCTTTATGATGGAAAATCATAAATGCTTGCAGTATGTTTTAGTTGGCAATGTATTGTGATTATTTTTTTTAATGCTACATAGTTTTAACCCTCAACCCTGTCAATAAAAAGACTAGGCGAACTCAGTATTGAGACTCGAACCCTAGATCTTTATTAACCTATTCCTTTGATAATATGGTAGTGTTACATTCAAATCGATGCCATCAAGCTCGGATTGTCTTAATATTTTAACTATATCTTTTAATTGTTTTGACTATATTATATAAGTTATATGGATGCGTAAAAAGGGTCACACCTATCAGTGTTAGGGTTATCCCTGTCAGGTTGACTACTTATTAATTATGAGTTATGTCGCACCCAGTTCACAATAATTTTGGGTTGAGCCATTATAGGTCTCGAACCCTAGATAATTTCTGTGTGTTTGTTAAATTGATTTCTAATATATTGGCTACGATCATAATTTATTTATAAATATAGATTCTTTATAACATATTGATAGAACGTCTATAGGGTTTGACCCTTGACGAAAAGTGTATTGTATGTTGTTTACGTAGGAGCAGTATAGACTGATATCATAAAGTATTTTGGATGTATGTAATTCCCAAAACTCTATGTCGATTTGGTAATTTAAACAATACTTGGTTTATGAAGATCGAAACCAGTAGGGTTTATCTAGGAATATTTTAAGGAAGTGTTTAAACCCTACACTTCTAAATTATGGAGATTCTATAGAGTAGATAATAACTTTGTACAATATGTCAGTTTAATTTTGTAATAGTTCTGTATAGTTCGATGGGTTTTGGAATAATATTATAATGCTTTTGTATTTATGATTGTAACTTCTTTAAGATTTCGATGCTAAAAACTCTTCTTATTGTATTCCTAAAAACATACTCTGTTTATACAAGAATACTATACTGTTACCTAAAGTGACTGTAAGATTTTAAGGTAAGGTTCTAAGTTGATTTTTGTACAATCTGATAATAATAAAATGCTTCTGTTTACAAGATTTAAACTTCTGTATGAACTTGATTTTGTAACTTCTTATGGTTTATGTGTATTAGATCCGGTCTATAAATATTAGCTTAGATAGAAATATTATTTATTTAAGCTTGATAAGTATGGTTACTGTATACAAATCTATAATGAGATAGTGTGGATTTTGCAGCTAGTTTCCTGACATTTCTGTTTTAAAATAAAGTATATACAATATGAAATTTCCTGTTTAAAAGAGTAGCAATTTGCGTATAAAATTCATTCTATTTTTTAAAATAGAACACTACTATTTACAGATAATTTCATTCATGTTAATTAAACCCTTCTTGTACTAGAGTACATCACCTTACGGTGAAAGGAAAAATATAGGAAGAATTTCTTCATTATTCTATATGAATCTGATAACTTGATAGGGTGTACAAACACCCAAAGAGGACCGTTCCTCCCAACCTTCTCCAGAAAGCAACCAAATCACTTGGTTTTGGACTTCCGAGCCTATTCACTGAACTACTAGGACGAAGATGCTGTGTATAAGCAAGGGACTCAGGTTGTACTTCAGCAATCAAGAAGTCTTTCATACAAACTGCTCATATGTACTTCAACAATCATGGAGACTTGCATACATATCACTCTTAGGTACTTCAACAATCATGTAGACTTGCATACATAACACTACCTCTGCACTGAGCATAAATACCTCTGCACTTAGCAGGAATAAGACAGTCTTACTCTGTAACTCAATACATAGATTCCCCTCATCGAATCTCTTGTGGTCTCAGTTCTAACACCACAAGGAATAAATTTCATCTCCACAGAGAAAGTGTGAGCCTCTACCCAAATTCGATGGATATAAAAGATTGCCTAGGTATTTAGTGGTAAGTTTTGCATTCAATGAGCCATCAACTCATTTACACCATCCTTGGGGAATATGACCACATTTTAAGGGAGTTGTCCCATAACAATAGCCAGTAATGAGTTTAGATGTTGCCACTTGTCCATTGCCGTCTACCCCAGATTCCACTCCTCCTAGTGGGTCAATGGACACTCTTTCAACAGTCTCTTTGGGTGAGTGTCTCCTATTTTAATTTATTAAATAACAATATTATTCATTTACAGTCATCCTTGACCACTCTTGGTCATTAATACAAAACTTTACAATAAAAGTTAAAGTAATGTTTTTCCACAAACATAAAATGTTTCAAGTACTAGGTATGTTACAGATGATTGTTTCTTGGATCAATGAACCATCAAATCTGTTGGATTCGTGGCGCCATCATAATTCTAGGGGTGCCTCTCTCCTCCCATTCCATGTCCCGCAGCTGGTGCTTTTTGACAATTTTAGAAACTAGGGTTTCCCTCGATAAGAGGTTGCAATTTTTGCACTAATAGGTAAACTTGGGTGTTGGAGCTACTCATCATATGGCCATTATGGCTATCATGAAACCCTATTAAAGGATATGACTAGTTTTTGTGCACACAATGGTATCTTCGGTTAAGTTAAAGGAAATATTAAATGCACAATAGACCTTTAAGATTTCAAAATTACGTCATATTTTGAGTTGTTAAATTATTAAAAACTTTAAATGATGGACTTATAATGATCTTGTCTCTTTCAATATATTATTTGGAGCAATATGACGTTGTGATGATAGGATTGAGACTTTGCTTATATTTTTTTTTTAGATAATTTATGTTTGTGGATATGATGCAACATAACTCAACACCATTTGATGCACAACAAAACTCAACAAAAATCAACATAATTTTACCATGTGTCCTTGAAGTTGTTTACCTAAACACAATAGGGGGAACAAAATAAAAAAAATGAAAACCAAAAAGAAGTGTATTGATATTGATTAGATTTTATGAAGAAATGTTGGCTTATGATGAAATTGTTGGATTTAAATTGGATTGTGGTCAAGAAAATTGTAAATGTGCGTTGTGTGTTAAGTTGTGCATTGTTGTTAAGACATGTATTGTGTTAAGTTGTGCATTGTTGTTAAGACATGTATTGTTAATCCACTTTTGCACATGTCAAGCAAGGACCTAAAGACTCTACTCTCCCAAAGTATGCTCTTCACCTCACACTTCTTGTGAGCTTGGTGAATCAGAAAAGGGTGAGAAGTGTGAAATATCTACATTGCGCACTTTTAATTCATTATAAATTTTGTTAGCAAGCACCATTAGCATCTTTCAGAGTTGAAGTTAAATCTCCATTTGCATTTACTTTCAACATCTTTTAGTTAATTGCAATAATCAATTTTCATATCTCACATGTGCTTGCTAGCACACACTAAGGGACTTAAAATCTATTCCAACCCGAGTATGCTCTTAAATTCATATTACTTGTGATCTTGGTGAATCATGAAATACCTCCCTTACACTCAAGTGAATTTAGACACTTAAAATCAACACCTAAAATTCCCAAATAACTAAAAAAATTCACAGGAGGTCACAAAATAACATTTTAGTTGGGTAGGATTGATTAGTATAGGCATCCATTAATTCCCACCAATCTAGCATCATTAAGTTTTTGAAACATAGCATTTGTTGACTCATAGGGTACTATTAAATCCCGCTATCAGCAAGTGCCAAAAGAAAACCCAGATAAGAAGCGTGCCATGACCAAGGAGGTCAAAGCCAAGGTATAGCTTCCCTTCCCTCTACAAAGAGCCACTAAGATTTTTGTGGAGGAGACACTATACCACCAAGGCATAACCACTTATCCACAGCATTAGAGGAAATTTGGGTGAAAATGGGCCTTTTAACCCTAAAGTACAATTTCTTGTCATCACATATTAGCCAATCAAAATGCTTCAAAATTCAAACAAGGTGCATGTAAAAAACTTGGAGGGAAAAAATAAAACTACTTTTTTGGATCGTATTTTAAACTTATTTCCTTGTAGGTTTACTCAAATTTCAAGTGGGAGGACTCATTGGATGCAAAATTAAATTATGCATCCAATGAGTACCCATAATGCATACTTTAAACAACATCCACACCATGAAAAAAAAAACGTGTTTTCTCTCACTAGAAACACGTTTTAATGTATTTTCAATTTTTTGTGATGTGGATACAATCAAAAGTATGTAATGTGGGTACTTGTTGGATGTAGAATTTAATTCTGCATCCAATGAGTGCTCCCGCTTGAAATTTGAGTAAACCTATATGGAGATAAATTGAAAATACGAGAGAAAAAAGTAGTTTTTTACTCTCTCTCTACTATTATTTTATTATTTTCCTTAGGAGGCCCATTTTTTACCTAAATTTCTTCTAATGTGACGCAAGTATCCTAGTGGAAAAACTTAAGATATCACCAAGGAGCAATTGTGAGTGCAATTGAATCCTGAAGTCAGAAATTCCTGTTGGGAAATGTTTCGAATCTCTTTCAGGACATAGCCCCATCGCTCGTATAAATGGCTCTTTGTTTTATTCACTAGTCAATTGTTGTGTTGATCCCAATATCACCCTTGATTGTGATTTTGGAAGGCCCAGTTACATTTGAGAGGAAGGACATTAGGTATTTAGGGAATTTACATTGATTTTATTTTTAAATACAAGTTCACTAACTCATAATTAAAAAAGAACCTACATGTGGGAACTCTTTCACTAAAATGAAATAGCACATATCACTCACTTTGCACCATTTTGCATATGTTGTAGTTGACATATTTTTTCATTTGATCATTTGTGTTTATTTCCATCATCACTCTCACTTGTCGCTGAGCTTCCACCATTGAGGAACAAAACCCCTAAGGATGTCCAGTAGACTATAAGGCCTTTCCCCTCTCTCAAGGGGTGTTTCTCCACTCTAGATGGGGCCACTCCCAGGCCCCATTGATAGGATTATCGGGGTGAAGATGATCCTTGGTTGAGTCATTTTATCCCCTTGGATAAAGTGTAGATCCTTTTGCTTCATCCTCTCATGGAAGAGGCATCCCTTCAATTTCTCCCCTTGGAGATAGTTTATACCCCTTTGGTCCACCCTCTCATGGAATAGGTCCTCCCTTATTTCCACCCCTTGACGAAAGTCCACCTTCCTACCCCTCTTGAGGAGGAAGGCACTCTACATACTCATATTCCCATTAGAGACAAATATCACTACCACATATACCTAGTTTCCCCTAAAGGAAACACCACAAATTGTACAATGGTGTCCTTGAAACCCAATACCAACTTACCTTTCATGGCTAGCTTAAATCTTCGTGATCTGGACAAAATAATCAATGACCCTATAGCACATGATCAAGAATGGCTAGCTATACCTGATAAGATCCCCTCAGATATCCCTAACATGAAGGGAAGCATGGATATGACCCTGCAAACCATGTTATGTCATTCCACTTATGGAGTTGTTCCTCCAATAACATAGTATAAGACTCAGTGAGGCTTCACCTGTTTCAGTGAACCCTTACAAGAACCATGGTGAAATTATATGTGAAGTTACTAGCGGCATCCCATACCACCTTTGAGACTATATCCACTACGTTTATCGCATACTTTCAATTTCCAATACGTCATGAAATTGGTCTCAAAATTCTCACAGAGTTTCCATAAAATACCTATACCCACATAGTGATCCATATCTATGAGTGGCGTAGACATCACACATTGTGCAAGATCGACACTGAACCTCAGTTCTTATTGAATTGGTTCATCATATCACTCCAACACGCTATAGAAAAGGATGTGGAAAACTCACTTCCCCAGACTGGGGAAGAGGCCATCATGAAGGCCTAACATTTTGATCTCATTTACGCACAACCCGACTACTTATATACCATCATACCTGATGCCCCCCAGCATTGATCATTGGATCCCACACCTGTGGGTTTGTCACATTCGGCGGATGGGCTTATAGGGTCCATTTCCACAAAAGGAAAGGTTCCTCATCCTCCTACTCCTGTTCCATGAAACATGGCACCAAAGCACCCACCCATCCCTTCCATGACAACACCCCTTGCACATGTACCAAATACACAGTTTGGTAAGCTACAATATGGACCTTATAGTCCTACCTATCCTAATACAAGACAAGCAATAACAATACTACCACCATAAATGGAGCAAGCCACTCCTACATCCACCTCGTATGGAGTGCAAACCACATATATCCCACCTCCAGGGTATAACACTTATTACTTGTTTCCATGTCCCCCTAGTTATTCCCCCATGCCCCACATAAGGTTAAAGTTAGTTCAATATTCTTTCATACAACAAGATCAACAGTTTGAGCAGTTGAATACCGCAAATCCCCAAAATCCTCAAAATCAGGGGAAGAATAAAGGTAAGAAAAAATAGAACCATTAGTAGGGGCAAGAGGGAAACCCCCTCCCTAGCAAAACCAGAACCAGGGTAACCAAACTGCGAGGGATAATAAACCTCCTAAGCAAGGGAATAATGCTAACTTGAGGACTAATTACTCTTGCTCGCTTTGCGAGGAGTGTGGTCATTACAATCACCATTGTCACCTCATCCCCGATTGTCAACAATTGGTGGAAGCTAAGAAAAACATAGCCATGAATCCTCCTCAGGAACCTAATGTTCCACAACCCCAAACTGTTTTCTTATAGCAACCCTTTTCCAATACAGGAGTTGTTACTCAACAATCAGACCCCCACCCCTCCCAACGATGTCTCTTTCCAGAATATCTACATGAACATGGCAGACACCAACCTCTAGATTTGAGCCAAAGGCTGTGTCGCGCCTGATCCCCATAAAGTAGAGAATGAACCTACCCTCATTTTGGTTCTTGATTACTATCAAAGAACTGAGTGACAACCCCAATTCTTCCTCCTCCACTTACTTTAATTGGTTGTGGAGACTCTTCTATGTGGTAGAAGAGTACCTCACTTTGACTTTTGCACCAAATTTTGACAATTCCACTGAGAATTTATCCTCATATCTACCCTTCATTCAAGCTATGGGGTTTCCTCTTATGTTTTCCTAGTTCTCTTGGTTATGGAGAATGTTTTCCCTTGGTCCCCTGATGATAGGACCTTTTACTATATATTAATCAAGTGTTCTTCGTGGAAGGTTTTAATGTGACAAACCTTACCCGGATGAATTACTTGAGCATCTTACGGAATGTGCACCCAATTGCATTGACCATGGGCTTAATTATTAAACACCCTAGCCAAGGATTTACTTCAATGTGCTCCTTGTAAACGTAGGACCCACTCATTTCCTTATGAGCCAAGTATATCCTTGAGGTTTTCTAATGCTCCATTCCAACTTGAAGCATGTAACTAGTATGAGCCAAGTTATCATACAACCATGTTCCTTCCCTTTAACTATGTGGCCATTCAACTTCCTACCCCTCTTATCCAAGAATGCATGCAAAGAGACCCACCATGTCATACATAAGACTGGCTCATGTCTTGTGTGAATAATTATTTCAATAATTTGAGACAAGATATTAGGAACCTTAGGAACATCCTAGGATATCCTCATCATCTTCTTGATATTGTGACTTCTCCCTTAGTAACATTGAGCACCCTCTTGGATCTTACCTACCTCCTTCCCAAATAGGATAGTCACATATATGCTCTTCTTCTCTAAGGTTTGGATTCATCTAGGAGGTCATTCTCTCAACAAATTATCATGCAAATTTGACACATGTGTGTAGAACAAGGTTATAAACACTGAGAGGGAGGGGGTGAATCAGTGTCTCTTGAAACTTAAAAATATCTTGCCAAAGCACTAATTTAATTAGTCATATGTATTATGAAACAATCATAACATTTACCCCATATATATATATATGAAATATACAAACACATATGAAGAACAACACATATATGAATATGTCAAATATCTTTTTACTAAATAGAATTTTATATTACATAGCATTAATGATTTAGACCTAGCTAGATTGAGAAACTCAACTCTCTTACAAGACCCAGCTTGTATACATGACCCAAAATGTAGAGAAGAATCCAATCCTCGTTCAGGCTCCAACCTGATTACAGACACCAATCTGTTTAAATAAACACAAGATCCATATCAATGATAGAATATCCACCGAGATATCATTTCTGATCCACCGAGATGCATACACTTTTCAAGATACCTTCAAGTTTATATATGCTTCAATGGTCTTTTTAAACATAATCATCGCAACTGTTCACATCACGTGTGATTTTATATTGGAAACATCCTGACTCACAGATCGCAATCTTTTAGTTTCATTTTACATTAATTAACAAAATTGACTGATCATTTCTTAAACATAATTTTAACTGTTCGTGACTGTTTCACGCTGAGAGGTCACAACTCTTCTCAATGTAATACCACGGCCTTCACAGATGTCTTCAAAGCATTCAACGCACTAGCCGCACACTCACTAGCAAGAGAGAAGAGATCGTTCACTTCAACGCAACAGTAGAGTGCCACAGGCTTGGCTGCGTTTACCATCGAGTGTATTGGAGGAGTAGACTAGCTTCAAACACTTCACACCAGAACAATCACGCAGCATACGAAGGTCTCACCATTATTGTTGCTCTCACTGGCTCCACGATGTCACAGGCTTGCCAACACGTTCGAATACGGTTTTCATCTTATACACACGACTGATAATATTCCACGCATAGGTGTTCAATTGGAGAGCCTAGTCTTCGAATGAATACACGTTCTCTCAAAGTTCAACCATCAACAAAGAAATCAGATTTGGGAAACAAACAATTCTGGCAATGGAGAGGTCAATGCTATTGCAGAGAGGAGGTATCGATCCATGGCATCTCATCTGTGTTAGTTCGGATTTCCTGAAGAGTGGTGCAATTGCCACATTATACATTACCTTAAGGTTGGTCAATGTCGGAACCCTTGCACGTAAGTGGCATGAAGTATACATGGAATCATTGCGCTCACATCGTAAATACGAAATTCACAAGCACGTCGACATTTAACTTACATGTATACTCACACTTGTTGAGGTCAAATTTGAGGCATGGGAAACTTGGTCACATTGGAATGAGGGATGTTGGTCACGTCTTCTGCCCGTCATCAAGCAATGATACGTAGGAAGAACTGGAAGTTGATGGGCGTGACTCTCCTTCTACGAATTGATTTGAGCAAGCTGCCATCAACGAATCTTCAGCTTCTGTTATCTCGCACAGAGTTTCTTCATGGTGTTATCATGCTCCTTATCACTTGATTCACCAGCACTTTGAGAATGTTCATAAAACAGCACTTTGAGAATGTTCATAAAACTGATTGTCAGGGCCCAATTCTTCTGTACCATGCCAGAAATCTCCAATGTTCCACCATTGTGTATTTCATTTATTGTCAGCAATGCCAACCTATAATGCCATATTGCCAACAATGTGATCCCAAGAAAGGTAAGTGGTGCATCTACCGAAAAATTGGCACTCATGCAACTATAGAGTTTTGAGCTCTTCATAAGAAAAAGTGATCCTCTAACCATGTTTCTTCTCCTAGATAAGCCTGTGTGCCACCAACATAGAGCCCAAGTTGCGATGCATTCAAATGATTTCTGGGTTCTAAATAAAAAGTACACTACCTAGTCTACTCCTAAGAGTCCACAATCATCTCCCTTATGTGAAATTCACATTATGTGACCCTCGAAGACAGGTTAAAATACCAATGTTCTATTGGAACTGAATGCAGATCTTGTGTTGTTTGTTGGATGCGTTGTGCTCAAAATATGTTGTTGATATGATGTTGGAACTTAATATGAAACTCATGTTGTTTGTCAAACATGTCATGCTTAAAAATTAGTGTGATTATCTTACTTTCATGTATTTCCACAACACATGCTGTGAGTCTTCAACCTTGCTTTTTACTAGTCATTGTATCTTTTAGGATAGCAACCTCATCAAGCATTCTGATTCAAACAGTAAAGAAGAGAAAACAAAGGCATGTGTTAAAAGAATTTGCATTCTAATGGCTACCAGAGGGGAATGGTTCATGGTTCATAAACAACATCAATGATAATAATAATAATAATAATAATAAAAAGAAGAAGAAGAAGAAGAATCAATATTTCTCTTCAACATGAATAGTTTGAAGATCAAGTATATTTAGGAGAAAAGGAAGAGGTGGAGATATACCTACCAAAGTTTCAAAAGGGTGGATGACAACCATTGGTCCATCATTTTGTTTTCTAGACTAGAAAACAAAATTGTTGTAATATTTAGACAAATAAGTGCATCTTTCTTTATGGTTGATCTCGATTGGTTAAGTACAAAGTTCATTTTTTACCCTTTTTAATTGATAGTATTATTTTCTATGGATTTTTTGGACCTCCTTTCAATTTGAATGTGCATGTATCCAAGGCTTGATTGTGCCTGATTTTCATGGCAACGTGGCTGTGCTTTTCTAGTTGGTTCATTATTTTTTTTGTTAGAACTAAGCACAATTAAAGGATCATAAAATCACATAGCCACATTTCCTAGAGAGAGTGAGAAACATAAAACAACAATCATCATGCACATAGATATACACAAGCGATTTATCTTGGAAACACAAACTCGGAAAACAAGCCTTCGTGCAAAAGAAGTCTTCATTAACCTTGGACATCCTAACTAACCCGGCCAAATCGAGACAACACCGACCACTTGATGCATTTTACAATGGAGTTCGTTGAGCCTTAAATAGGCTTAATCACATTAAAACCATTGAAAAATACCATGGGTTACCCAATACCATGGACCCATAAACCACCAACGATAAACACATTAATGCTTGAATTGATGTTCTCTTAACTACTCTAAGACTAAATTAATATTAAATCAACATTTCCCCATTCAAACATGACTTGGTATAAACATATACCCCCCTCAAATTTTATGGACAAGGTATCTAAGAATACAACATGTCCCCTATCACCTAGGTCTATTTCTAAACATTACATCGACAAACTATCAAACTAGTGGTATGTGTGCCTAAATTGCTCTCATAGTTGTAGGACCATTAAAATATGCGATTAAATCCAATTCCATAAAACATGATTACAATTGTATTCCCAAGCATGTGATTCTATGAAACAATAATCGGTTTCATTGCTCGCATCCCTCTCGCTCCAAATACAATTTCATAAATCAAGTACATTGAAACCAAGTACTTATCTTACCATTGTATGCCTAAGAAAATGATTCTTGAAGCATCTACCTGCTTCTTTACACACATCCATCTTTGATCCAAATATATTGAGTTTAATTAAGCACTCCTTATTGATTATATCTTCATCTTCTATCCTTTGTGGCTTCCACCAATGCTCCACATCGATCCTCATGATATTTCCATTCACCATGGTTCATAGACCCATGACCCATCACTTTAATATGTGTGCAAATTGCACCCTCAATAGCAAGACACTCCTCAATGACACAATATAAAACGGATCTTAGGCTCCAACAACACTAATTACCTATTCCTAACCCATGCATATCCATGTATCAACACTGTAGAAGAAAGTTTTTGCACACAATCTTTTTCGAATATCACGACTTTCTGCATCTATTACACCATATGACATGGTACCTCTCAAGCACCTCAAGCATGCAAGAAGGAAATCCATGCATGCTTAAACAAAACCAATTTTATATGAAATCATAAATTTATGTGTTTATTCTCCCTGATTAGTTTCCTTTCTTGAATTTTTTTAGTCATTCCAAAACCTAATTGCAATTGTAGCATGCCCAATAATGAGCAAATCTACAAATAAAATCATCGGTGCTACCATGAGCACAAGATGTGTCTCTTCTTGTTCCAATATACTTGAGAAAGTACTATGCACATAGATAGGTATTGCTTACTACACACAACATCTACGGGTTTCCTTCAATGCCAATCGATTACTTACATGTAAACTTGAGTCAATGAGTTAGCTATTCTCTAGAGAAGTTTAGTTTCCAAAACTATATGTTGGAGACCCATCTTCAGTAGAGATTTGATAAGATATGTGGTCATGATAAGCTCCAATGCTGAAGAAAAATCACTAGATCAATCCCATCAATCCCAATAATATTTAGATACAAGGTAGAAACATCAATTATGGCCTCTATGATATACTCCAGGAAGGGATAACATATGAGACATTATATGAGTCAAAGCACATTAAATCTCCACAAATATTCTTGTGACCTCACAACTAACACCAAACAAAGGGTCATCCCCAAATGTTGCTTCTTTTCTTTCTAATGGCCACTACTTGACCTTTTCCACAAATTGCAAGAGTTCCTCTCATTGTAACATGTTCATATTCACGAACCATGGGCTACAATTTGCGCAACCAATGGACAACATATATCAAAGATGACTCCTACTTGCATATGTTCCCATACAACCAAATCTATAGGGTGCTTCCTTTGACTCATACAAGCCATGGTCAATTTTAGCTTCACCTTCATTTGCAACTCATTCTTCATGGAAAAATACACATTGCACCCTTTGAGCTACCACTTGTTGGATCATTGCATTCCAACTTCCATAAAAATGTTTAAGTAAGAGGCAAACATAAATAATGTCATATTTGATCTAGACAATGAACAAGGATGCAAAAAGTGTTGGAATTCCTCCCTTTTCATCCATTCACTAAGAAGTCCTTTCTTTGCCTCTAAGTGCACATAGGGCTACAATCTGCTTGTTGAAGAGATAATCCTCCAAGAGGTAGAGCAGGTAAATATTTATTTTTTGTAGACCATTGAGAGAATGCTATTGTAAGGCCCTAGCATTGAATGGCTTCATGCACCTCCATTGCACAATCACTTGAGTGGACATTGATTGACTTAGACAAGCATAATAGTAGGTTGGTTGTTGGAACAAATTATCCTGGGAACCCTTGCATTATGGCAAGGCACATTGCAGAATTATCAAGCACCCTTGCATCACTACTATATTTGGGGTCCCAATTCGACATTTACACTAACATTTAATGAAAAAATTATTTTCCAACATCGAATTGAAGTCATCTGGGTGGAAAATTGAAGATAAAATGCATCTATGTTTTGCAACATGTGGCTTACGCATGGTTTGTGGTTGATGTGTCTTAAGCCACATTAGGTAACATTGCGTAATCCATATTATCTAATGTTTCTTAAGCCATGTTCCGTGCACACCCCTCCAAACTGACATTCCGACTGTTTTTGGGTATTTTTACTTCTTCCGCAACATTGAAAAGTCGACCAGACCAAAGAAAATTGGAAGAAGAAGAAATTTGGTTACAGGTAAATTTTCTTGTGGTTTGAGATTATCCTTTCGACTAAAATGTATTCTTATTTTAACTAGAGGATTATTATTTGATATTTCATCATCATGTACCCTAGTCTTTTTTTTTTCTTGCAAGTATGATTGCACCGAGAGGAGCAAGGTGCTCTATAGCCAGTATGAGGGAGATGTTGTCATGTAATGTTATGTAATGTGACACTACCAAAAATAAAATGTAATTAAAAAAATTCATATCGGCTCACAAAATAAAAAATTAAAAGCAAATGAAAAGTAATTAAAAAAATCTATGTCGGCTTGTAAAATAATAAAAAATTAAACCATCATAGATCCATCTTAAATTGGGTGCTTTTCAAGCACCGGTGTTGAATATTGTAACTTCAAAGAATATTATATTTGTACTTTATTATTCCGGAGATGTTTCATCCCTCCGAGGTAACCCTATTATGTATCCGAAGATGTTTATTCCTCCGAGGGTTTGTACTAACTAGGGTTATTAGACCCACCATGTGGGGGTCAGCCCTGTGGTTATATTTTTGGGGTTATTAGACTTCTCCAGGAGAGGTCGGCCCCATTAGGTCTTTTAGTCAGTTGGGGGTCAGTATAAATAAGAGAGGTGAACTCCTCATTAGATCATTCACTCACTTGTGGAAGAGTGCGCACTTGTCTGGGAGATCTGCTAAGGAGACAAAGAAGGAAGGAGCACATCTTGTATTTTGGTTGATCATCTTATTGAGGAAAGCTTTGCTGGGTTTTCTACCCCATGAGGGTTTCCCAGGGTATATTGTGTGTCTATCTTGTGATTGTGTTTCTTTCAGTGATCTTGCTTGTCTATTTGGTTTAAACTTAACATGGTATCAGAGCTAGACTGAATAGGACATCTTTCACAAGGTAAGAATACCTCTCTCTCTCTCTTTGGTGAAGTTAGGGTTTCATCCCAAAGTTGGTATTATTGATTTTTGGTTGCATGGCTGGATAGCTCTTTTCAATACCTTTCTTTTGAGCTATAGATCGAACTTTGTGGTTGGGTAGAACTCCGGTAAATCCAAACCCTAATTCTACCAAAAGTGCGATACGTCAGATTTTGGTTTCAGAAAAAAGTTGGAACTTTTGAATTCTGATTACATGGCTGGATAGCCCTTCTCAAGAGCATTCTTTTGAGCTATCGATCGAACTTTTTGGTTGGGTAGAACTTCGGGAAAGTCAAACCCTAATTCTACCAAAAGTGCGATAAAATTCTGTTCCAGATTCCGGAAAAGTGAAAAGTAACTTTCTAAGTAAGTCTACTCTGTCTCTTGGACTCCCCCAAGAGAAGATGGCTCCAAACACTAAGCTTGAAGACAAGCTAGAAGGTATAGAAAACTTCCGGGCATGGAAATACAGAATTGGTCTCATTCTTGAGGAGAATGATCTTGCTCATTATATCAAGGAGGAAGTTGCAGAACCAGAAGAAGATGAAGCCAAAGAAAAACACAGGAAGGATTTGATTAGGGCAAAGAGAATCATAGCTGATTCTATTAAAGACCACTTGATTCCCCAAGTGGCCTCCAAGAAGACTCCAAAGGAAATGTATGATGCCCTAGGAAGAATGTATGAAGGAAAGAACATCAATAGGAAGATGAATCTAAGGACTCAGTTGAAGAGTACCAAGATGCACAAAGGAGAATCCATTCAAGACTACTTCTCAAGAGTCTCTCTAATCAAGGAGCAACTAGATGCCATTGGTGATACTCTTGATGAAGATGAACTTGTGATGACAACTCTAAATGGTCTCACTAGACCTTGGGAGTCATTCATTCAAACTATGTGTGCCAGAAAAGAAAGTATGAAGTTTGATGTAGTTTGGGAGGATTGTGTACAAGAGGAGGCTATGGTTGCAAATCAAGAAGCCTTGCTCAAAGAGGATGACCAAGCCTTGGCCACCCACACCAAAAGAAGAAGGAATCAATCCTACACTAAAAGGGGTAGTCACAAGGAGTCTCATCCTCCACACAGATTTCAAAAGAAAAGAGGAACTACTCAAAGAAAAGATTACTCTTCTTTCCAGTGCTATTCTTGTCACAAAATAGGACACATTGCTAGACATTGCCCTCTACAGAAGAAAAAGAGTACTTACTACAAAAGACACCAAGCACATCTTGCAGAAGATGATAGTGAAGAAGAAGAAGTAGAGGAAGAAAGGTCTCACAATAAAAGGCCTAGAAATGAAGAGGAAGAAGAAGAAAGGACCTTCTTCAAAAGAAGGTCAAGAAGAAATACAGAAGAAGATGCAGAAGAATATGTTCTCTTCTCCACACTCTCTGGATCTATAACCCCTGGAGAAGGTACATGGCTTATTGACATGCTTCAAAGCACATGACAGGACAGAAAAGGACTCTCTCAAATCTTGAAGAAAAGACTTCTCCCCAAAAGGTATCTCTAGGAGATGACTATCAATATCCCATTAAGGGAATTGGTGAAGCAAACTACAAACTCGATTCTGGAACTCCCATGAAGATGAAGGAAGTTTTATATGTTCCAAGATTGAAGAAGAATTTGCTTTCAATCTCAGCTTTAGACAAGAAAGGCTATAGAGTTGCATTCATTGATGGACAAGTGTTAATGTGGTCCAAAGGCAAATCTATTAAGGATGCAATTGTTATTGGTGAAGAGGAAGGAGGTTTATATAAACTCAAGGGTCATCCAGAAGCTGCTCTTGTTCATGAAACCTCTAGCCCCAGTGAGCTATGGCATAGAAGACTAGCTCACATTAACTACAAAGCCTTACCCTATGTAAGCAAGGTGGTCATAGGACTACCAGATTTGAAGGTTGATCATGATGGCGCATGTAAAGGATGTAAGAAAGGGAAGAATGTCAAGAACCGCTTTCCAAAGAGTGAAACAAAGACTAAGGGTATCTTGGAGTTAATACACTCAGATGTATGTGGTCCAATGCCCACCACCTCTCTAAGTGGATTTGAATACTATTTTTCATTCATTGATGATCATTCAAGGAAAACTTGGATATAATTTCTAAAGGGTAAGAATGAAGTTTTTGGAAAGTTCAAAGAGTTCAAGGCTCTAATAGAAAATCTCTCAGAAAAGAAAATCAAGATTCTCAGAATAGACAATGGTGGAGAATATACTTCAAAAGAGTTTGAAGAATTCTGTAAAGAAGCTGGAATCAAGAGAGAACTAACCACTCCCTACAATCCCCAACAAAATGGGGTTGCAGAAAGGAAAAATAGAACCATCATGGAAGCTGTGAAGACTATGATACATGACCAGGATCTTCCCATGTATCTATGGGCTGAAGCAGCCAGAACAGCAGTATATGTTCAAAACAGATGATCTCATAGTGCTCTTGATTTCAAAACTCCAGAAGAAGTGTTTACTGGAAAGAAGCCCGAGGTAAGCCATCTTAAAATATTTGGGTGTCCTGTGTACATCCACATTCCAAAAGAAAAGAGAACCAAGTTGGATCCTTCTGGTAAGAAAGGAATATTTGTTCGTTACTGTGAATCATCCAAAGCTTTCAGGATTTACATACCAGGCTTTCATCATATAGAAATCAGTAGAGATGTAACTTTTGATGAAGAAGCAGCTCTCAAGAAATCAAGAAAATGCCAACTTGAAGAAATCTATGAAGAAGATCCTTCTTCTAGAAACTCAGAGGCTGTTCACATCCCTGAAGATAATCCACCAGAGGATCATGACATGTTGGAGCCACAAGAACCTCCTATCTCAGATTTATCAAAGAAAAGAAGGCCAGCATGGGCTAGAGATATTATCCAAGGGGCTGAAAAATATGGTGCTCCTGAAGGCTCCATTAGAGAAAGAAAGAAACCAAAGCTAGTGTCCAACTATATGGCCTTGATGTGTGATCTTGTGGATCAACTACCTACTAGCTATGAAGAAGCAGCTCAAAAGAAAGAATGGGTAGAAGCAATGACAGAAGAATATCAGTCGATAATGAAAAATGATGTTTGGGATATAGTCCCCAAACCAAGAGATAAAAGTATAGTTTCTTCCAAATGGATTTTCAAGATAAAACATGTTGTAGATGGTAGCATTGAAAAATACAAGGCAAGGTTTGTAGCCAGAGGATTCTCTCAAAAGGAAGGAATTGACTATGAAGAAACATTTGCACCTGTTGCTAGGTATACTTCAATTAGAACTATCATGGCACTTGCATCCATGATGAAATGGAAATTACATCAAATGGATGTTAAGACAGCTTTTCTGAATGGTGTAATTGAAGAAGAAGTATACATAGAACAACCTCAAAATTTTGAGTTCAAAGACGGAAGGACCCATGTATGCAAACTGAAAAAGGCATTATATGGATTGAAGCAAGCTCCCAGGGCTTGGTACGGAAGGATTGACAGTTTCTTAATAAGCATGGGCTTTACCAAAAGTAAAGCTGACCCCAATCTTTATCTTAAAGTGATGGATGATGAACCTGTTATATTGCTATTATATGTAGATGATCTATTTCTAACCGGAAATGAGAATCAAATCATTGAAAGCAAGAAGAAGCTTTCTTCAGAATTCGAAATGAAAGATCTCGGATTAATGCACTACTTCTTAGGCCTAGAAGTGTGGCAAGAGCCAAAAGGAATCTTTCTAAATCAAGGTAAGTATACTGTGGAGATTCTCAAAAGATTTGATATGTTGGAGTGTAAAGCCATGGCCACTCCCATGGACTCCAACCTGAAACTATTAGTTAATTATTTATCAGAACTAGTGGACATGACTCTATATAGACAAATCATTGGATCATTGATGTATTTGACAAATACTAGGCCGGATATATGCTTTGCTGCAAATACCCTAAGTCAGTATCTAGTAGAACCCAGAAAGGTTCACCTTATAGCTGCAAAGCATATAATGAGGTACCTAAAAGGTACAGTGGACTTTGGCCTATACTATCTTGGAGGTAATGAACTCAAGTTACGTGGTTACTCAGATTCTGATTGGGCAGGAAGTGTCCCAGACAGAAAAAGTACTTCAGGCAGATGTTATGGCCTTGGATCTGCCATGATCTCCTGGTTCAGCAAGAAACAATCTAGTGTGGCCCTCAGTACTGCTGAAGCAGAATACATAGCTGCTTGCTCTTCCAGCTGTGAAGCAGTGTGGCTTCGGAAACTCTTATCTGGAATTTTTGACTTAGAAATGGATCCCACTGTGATTATGTGTGATAATCAAAGCTGCATTAAGATGACTGAAAATCCTGTGTTCCATGATAAGTCAAAACACATTGAGATCCGTTACTTCTATATACGAGACATGGTGCAGAGAGGAGCCATCAAGCTCGAGTACATAAGCACTGAGGATCAGATTGCCGATATCCTGACTAAACCCTTGTCTCGAGTAAAGTTTGAACACTTCCGAGACATGCTTGGCATAGTCCAGAAGGACCCTCCTCGAAAGGGGGAGTAGTATAGTATTTGATAACAATTTTGTTTTGTTGCACTTAGCTACTTACAATCATTTAGATTTAGAACTCTTATATATCTTTATTTTTATGGATAAATGTTTTGATATTAGATGTATTAGTGAGAATACATGCTAGATGTATACATGTTTTGGTGTGATGTATACATGTTTTGATATTAGATGTATTAGTAAGAATACATGCTAAATGTATACATGTTTTGGTGTGATGTATACATGTTTTGATGTTAGATGTATTAGTAAGAATACATGCTAGTTGTGATGTATACATGTTCTAATGATTAGATGTATTAGTAAGAATACATGCTACATGTGATACATGCTCTTGATATTTGTACCTGTATAGATGAGAATACAGAAGGGGATTGGATCATCCCTGGACTTTCAGTCCTAAAGAGAGCCGTAGACGTGAGGTCTCCGAGAATGAAGTCCTTAGTGGACAGTTGAGGGGATTGGATCATCCCTGGACTTTCAGTCCTAAAGAGAGCCGTAGACGTGAGGTCTCCGAGAATGAAGTCCTTAGTGGAAAGTTGAGGGGATTGGATCATCCCTGGACTTTCAGTCCTAAAGAGAGCCGTAGACGTGAGGTCTCCGAGAATGAAGTCCTTAGTGGACAGTTGAGGGGATTGGATCATCCCTGGACTTTCAGTCCTAAAGAGAGCCGTAGACGTGAGGTCTCCGAGAATGAAGTCCTTGGTGGACAGTTGAGGGGATTGGATCATCCCTGGACTTTCAGTCCTAAAAAGAGCCGTAGACGTATGGTCTTCGAGAATAAAGTGATGGGGATTGCATCATCCCGGAACCACTAGTTCAAAATGTACGTGATGGGGATTGTATCATCCCCGGACCTTGGTCCCTGAATTGATCCGTAGACGTATGGTCTTCGAGAATAAAGTGATGGGGATTGCATCATCCCGGAACCACTAGTTCAAAATGTACGTGATGGGGATTGTATCATCCCTGGACCTTGGTCCCTGAATTGATCCGTAGACGTATGGTCTTCGAGAATAAAGTGATGGGGATTGCATCATCCCGGAACCACTAGTTCAAAATGTATGTGATGGGGATTGTATCATCCCCGGACTTTGGTCCCTGAATTGATCCGTAGACGTGTGGTCTCCGAGAAGTGGGGATTGTATCATCCCCAGACTTTGGTCCCTGAATTGATCCGTAGACGAATGGTCTTCGAGAAAGTGATTTTTTTTTTATGATGATGTGGTTACTTGTATCGGTAGGATACTTGTATTGATGACATGGTTACTTGTATCGATAGGATACTTGTATTGATGATGTGGTTACTTGTATCGGTAGGATACTTGTATTGATGACGTGGTTACTTGTATCGGTAGGATACTTGTATTGATGACGTAGTTACTTGTATCCATAGGATACTTGTATTGATGATGTGATTACTTGTATCGATAGGATACTTGTATTGATGACGTGGTTACTTGTATCGGTAGGATACTTGTATTGATGATGTGGTTACCTGTATCGGTAGGATACTCGTATTATTGATATGATCACTTGTATTGGCATGAATACTCGATACTGCTGCTGATCATGTGATGACGATGCTGATGATTGTGTGATGACGATGCTGCTGATCATGTGATGACGATGCTGATGATCGTGTGATGACGATGCTGCTGATCGTGTGATGACGATGTTGATGATCGTGTGATGATGATGCTGCTGATCATGTGATGACGATGTTGATGATCGTGTGATGACGATGCTGCTGATCATGTGATGACGATGCTGATGATCGTGTGATGACGATGCTGCCGATCGTGTGATGACGATGCTGTTGATCGTGTGATGACGATGCTGATGATCGTGTGATTACAATGATCGTAATATTGATGTTGATGTTAACATTGATGTACCAGTAACTGTTTGAGTTACTGATGAAGACAAATTGAAGAAAGCTTCCGATGATTTATAGATGTATCATGTATAGTGACTCCTTGCTCCTGCAGATGCTGTTATAATATCCTTCTCGTTAAGGGGGAGTGTTGAATATTGTAACTTCAAAGAATATTATATTTGTACTTTATTATTCCGGAGATGTTTCATCCCTCCGAGCTAACCCTATTATGTATCTGGAGATGTTTATTCCTCCGAGGGTTTGTACTAAATAGGGTTATTAGACCCACCATGTGGGGGTCGGCCCTGTGGTTATATTTTTGGGGTTATTAGACTTCTCCAGGAGAGGTCGGCCCCATTAGGTCTTTTAGTCAGTTGGGGGTCAGTATAAATAAGAGAGGTGAACTCCTCATTAGATCATTCACTCACTTGTGGAAGAGTGCGCACTTGTCTGTGTAAAATTAGTCACAGCAGATCTAATGAACAAGTAAATCAATCACAACAGATGAACATAGAAAATATGGTGCAAAACTGTGCAAAACATGCAGCAGTGCTCTCTATCCCAGAAAGGGTGAATGAATTACAATACAAACTGTCACAATGACAGAGCAATTCGAATTGCCTAAGGAGGTCATTCGAATTACAGAATGGAGTAGCTTGACTCTAACTAGGAGTCCTCATCAATCAATCGGTGGTGCTCATCAATGCACAACAACCAGTCATCCAGGTGTCAATCTGAGTCTAACTGAGTGTAATAAGTGTAACTGAAGTGTGTAGCACTGATTTAGGATCTGGAGGCTCAGTGGGGGCGCATGGGAGGCTAACTGAAGTCAGAACAAGTCACCTAATCAAACTGGAGGTCCAACGGAAGTGATACAGTCATTCGGGAGTGAAACTAGCCTCAAATCAGGGAGAATCGGAGCCAACTGAATGTAACTGAAGTGGAACTGCAGTGGTAGGTGAGCAAGTGCGCCCTTTCTCTGGCAGTAGGTGAGAAGTGGGCGCCTTTCAGCTTAGGAGGGCTAAAAATCTGTGGTAGGTGGCTCTCGGGTGCTAGAATGAAGTGGATAAGGTGCTGGAGGCATCAAACTGGTGACTGGGATGCATGCCAGTGCATGCAAGTGCATGCAAACCCTAGATTATGCATGCAAACCCTAATTTGCATGCAAGATCCTGAAAAAGATGATGTGGATATCCGAACACCCCCCCTCAAGCTAGACTATGATGTGCCAACAAAAATAATGTGGGGCCCTGGTAACTAAGACCAAAGGTCACCCCAATACAATAATCCAAAAAAAATGCTGAAAATAAACTAAGTGAGGAAAGAGGGAAAACCCAGTGGGAAGAAAGCCCCCCCTCAAGCTAAAGCATAATAATGAATCAATCTGTCTCCACCATGATGGAACTCACCCCCAATAGTGAACGGAGGTAAGAGAACTTCTTCTCAGTGAAGCTCTTGGTGAAGATCTCTGCAATTTGCTCATCAGTAGGGCAATATTGCAGAATGATGGTGCGGTCATGCACCAACTGTCGAATGTAATGCATATGAATCTCAATGTGTTTGGTCCTCTGCCGCTGAACTGGATCTGTGGAGATCTTGATAGCACTTTGATTGTCACAAAATAGGACAGTCGAAGTAGTGCCACCAAAACCAAACTCGGAAAGAATACCCTGCAACCAAACTGCCTGAATGCCGGCATTGACTGCCCCTCGATACTCTGCCTCTGCTGAAGAAAGTGCAATGGCTGCTTGATTTTTGCTGGACCAGCAAATAGCACCATGACCAATCATGAAAACATAACCGGAAGTGGACTTCCGATCAATGCTATCACCTGCCCAATCTGAATCAGTAAAACCAATGAAATCTAGCTCAGAATCTGCAGCATAATGTATGCCAAACTGTCTTGTACCTTGCACATACTGCAAGATCCGCTTGGCTGCTCGCCAATGAAGCTCATGTGGCTGCTGCATATATCTTTACACGGCACTCATGGCATATGAGATATCAGGCCGTGAGTGTGTCAAATAAAGTAGTGAACCAATCAACTGTCGATACATACTGCAATCTGCAAGCGGTGTGGAATCTCCCTCCTCAAGACTGATTCCTGAGAGGAATGGGAATGGGGCTGCCTTACATTCAGCCATATTAAACTTCAATAACAGGTCAGAAGCATATTTTTGCTGAGATATAGTGATCCCATCAAAATTTTGAGCTATCTCCAAGCCCAAAAAATGACTCAGCAAGCCCAAATCGCTCATGTCAAAAGCTAGATTTAAGGCAGATTTTAGCTTGTTTATTGAAGTAAGTGTGCTACCAGTAATAAGCAGATCATCAACATAAAGTACAATAACCAAAAAATTACCTTTAACTCGCTGAATATACACATTCGGATGAGATTTTCATCTTTGGAAATTCTGAGAAAGAAGGAAGGAGTCCATCTTTGCGTACCAAGCTCTTGGGGCCTGTTTTAACCCGTACAAAGACTTCTTCAATCTACAAACCAATGATGGATCTGATGTATAACCCTCTAGCTGCTGCATATAGACCTCTTCATCAAGGTCTCCATGTAAAAATGCACTCTTCACATCCATATGGTGCACTTCCCAGTGCTTGGATGCGGCAATAGCTAAAACAAGGCGGATGGAATCCATCTTTGCAACCGGTGCAAAGGTCTCTGTGTAGTCCACTCCTTGGACTTGGGAAAAACCTTTTGCCACCAACCTTGCCTTATATTTTCTGATAGTGCCATCAGCAGCAACTTTAGTACGGTAGACCCATTTACACTTCACTAATTTTCTTCCAGGTGGAAGAGAAACTAGCTCCCATGTGTTGTTCTTTTGAAGAGAACTGTACTCTTCGTCCATGGCACTTTTCCATCTCGGATCTCGATGGGCTGAATAGTATGATGTAGGATCTAAACCAGCCATCAAATAAAAAATATCAGGAAGAAATGGATCAGCAATAGAAAGAGCCATACCTGCTCTTTGAAAGTCTCCTCTTGTTCGTCTCGGATCAGCAGGATTTCCAAGACTAGAACCAGCAGATTGTAGAGTGTTTTGGGCCCACTTTGGTAACTGAGGAGGATCATAATGGTCGGATTCCGAACCTGATATGTCATGATCATCATATGCTTCTACAATATCAGAAATATCAGAACTCATACCTTCATTATCGCTGCTCGGATCTTCTTCTGGTGAAGGCGGTGAATCGGCAGTCTTTTCCTCGACTAGTTGCAATTCTTGAAGCGGTTCTTCAAACTGCACACTGCGCTCTATGAATATCTTTTTAGATATGATATCCATGAGTTTATATGCTTTTGATTCTTCCCCATATCCTATCAATATGCACTCGATACTTTGTGGATCCAAAGCTCGTCTCTTCTCAGAAGGAATTCTAGCCCATGCAGTAGAGCCAAAAACTCTCAAATTTGACACATCCGGTTTGTGACCAAAGAATGCTTCGAAAGGAGTCATACCTTTCACGGATGAATGTGGAACACAGTTCTGTATATATGCAGCAACATTGATTGCTTCATCCCAAATATTTGCAGCCAAACCTTTCGATTCAATCATGCATGTAGCCATCTCTTTCAATGACCGATTTTTCCTTTCCGCTACACCGTTCTGCTGGGGTGTGTAGGGAACTGTATGTTGGATCTTAATTCCGCTTTGGGCACAAAGTTGCAGCAACTCAGACTTGATATATTCCCCACCATTATCAGATCTAAGAGCTTTGATCTTGCTCTCAGTGGTGGTCTCAACAGAAGCCTTAAAATCCTTGAATTTTCCAAGCACTTCCGACTTGTTTTTGAGAAAGAATACCCATGTAAAGCGGGAAAAATCGTCAATAAATGTCAAAACATACCTTGAACCATTTAATGACATATGGGGCAGCGGACCACTGATATCAGAATGGATCAATCCCAAAATAGTAGAGGCTCTGCTAGCCTTGCCGCGGTCGAATCTGTGCTCGGGGTGCTTCCCAATAATGCAACCGGTGCATATTCCCTTCGAGGAACGGAGTTGTGGAAGCCCATCTACCATGGATTTATTTGATAGAAGCAGCAAATACTTATAATTTAGATGTCCAAATCTTTCATGCCAAAGCCTACTAACCTCATTACCATGTGTGCGAAGGGCAGTGGGCTTTGCAAGCGGAATAAAGTGCGAAAACTCATAGCATTTTGCAGTGTGGTTTGCCTTTCCAACCGCAACTAGTCTTCCACTTTTGATATCAGAAATTTAAACTGTATTAGGGCTGAATGTGACTTTCTTTGGTTCACCAGTATGTGTCATTTGATACACAGAAAGTAGATTCGAAGCTAAGGAAGGCACATAGAGAACATTCTGAAAGCATCCATGTTCTACATGAATCGTACCTTTGCCCTTTGAAGAAATTTTTGAGTCATCTCCCAAATGGATGGGGATGGAGCTGTTTGGATCGAATGAGGAAAAAGAATCAATATTTGCAGCCATATGATTTGATGCACCCGAATCTATCAAGAGAGTAGTGGGCTTCGAAACCGTTGCAATGAGTGCTTGTCCTCTTTCATGATCATCATTCCGATCCTTCTTCCTTGCACCGTCAGGAAGGGTTATGTTGTTCTTTTCCAAAAGGAGGGCCATTTGATATATAGTCTTCTTCATACATGAACTTTCGGGATGAAAGCCACGATTACAATAAGTACATTTAGATTTTTGGTTACCTTCTTTGCCCTTTTGCTTGGATTTCGAACCGGATGGTGCATCCGTTTGCTTGCCTTTGTCTTTTTGCTTGTGATGCTTGAATTTGGGCTTCTCCTTCTTTTGCTTTCCTTTACCATTCGAGATCTTGGGTCCTTGAACAAATAGGGATGAATCTTTGGAGCTTATGGACCCCATTTGAATCAACTTGTCATGCTCTTTTGTAACGGACTCAATGAAGGCATTCAAGGTAGGCATCTTCCAATTCGGGGTAGTTAGCCGACCGGAATTGAAAGTAGAGACAAATACCGAATAATCTTTCCCAAGCTTGCTTAGAATGGAGAGGATCAACTGTTTATCCTCTTTGATAGCACCACTGTTCTTCAATTGCAAGTTCAAGTTCTTGAATTTTGTGAAGAATTCATTGATGGTCTCGAAATTCTCAGGATTAAGGCCAATCAATTCATTCTCTAATTGAAAAGCCCTAAGCTCATCCTGCTTGCCAAATAGTGTTTCAAGTTGCTCCCATATGGCTTTTGGAGTCTTCAATCCGCTGAGATGGAAGTGAAGATCTTTGGAGATGGAGAGACAAAGAAGACCATAAGCTTCATCAAGCTTGTTGTAGTGTTTGGTTCGATCTGACACATTGTTTGGCTCCAATTCAAGACCAAGAGTGACTCGGTAGTAACCTTTTGAACGTAATATGATCTCCATATCATCTTTCCAATCAAAATAATTGAAAGGGGTGAGGATAGGCTTTGAAGAAGAGTATTCCATTGCTAGGAGCGAGTCAACTGATGAAGAGGAAGCTTGCATGCAGACTATAGCGAGTGCAATTGCTGTAGGGAAGCTTGCATGCAAAAGATAGCGAGTGCAATTGGAGGAGACAATAAACCTGCAAATCACATAAAACAACCACAATAAGGTCGAACAATCCACCCTTTGAGAGTTGCATCACACCTGGGATTGGATTTCAAGCAATGTTGAATGGGTCCAATGTATCAGATCCAGGAATTATGTGGTAACTCAAGCTTCTGGAGTGGTATTGGAATAATTTTCAAGCTTTGCATGCACAGGAGTGAATGCCCTTGAGATATCTCATGCCAAACTTATTGCAATTTTTAGCAATTCAGTCAAATCTTCTTGTACAAACACCTGTAGAAAAGAGATCTTGTCCCTGCAATGGCTCTGATACCATGTAAAATTAGTCACAGCAGATCTAATGAACAAGTAAATCAATCACAATAGATGAACATAGAAAATATGGTGCAAAACTGTGCAAAACATGCAGCAGTGCTCTCTATCCCAGAAAGGGTGAATGAATTACAATACAAACTGTCACAATGATAGAGCAATTCGAATTGCCTAAGGAGGTCATTCGAATTACAGAATGGAGTAGCTTGACTCTAACTAGGAGTCCTCATCAATCAATCGGTGGTGCTCATCAATGCACAACAACCAGTCATCCAGGTGTCAATCTGAGTCTAACTGAGTGTAATAAGTGTAACTGAAGTGTGTGGCACTGATTTAGGATCTGGAGGCTCAGTGGGGGCGCATGGGAGGCTAACTGAAGTCAGAACAAGTCACCTAATCAAACTGGAGGTCCAACGGAAGTGATACAGTCAGTCGGGAGTGAAACTAGCCTCAAATCAGGGAGAATCGGAGCTAACTGAATGTAACTGAAGTGGAACTGCAGTGGTAGGTGAGCAAGTGCACCCTTTCTCTGGCAGTAGGTGAGAAGTGGGCGCCTTTCAGCTTAGGAGGGCTAAAACTCTGTGGTAGGTGGCTCCCGGGTGCTAGAATGAAGTGGATAAGGTGCTGGAGGCATCAAACTGGTGACTGGGATGCATGCCAGTGCATGCAGGTGCATGCAAACCCTAGATTCTGCATGCAAACCCTAATTTTCATGCAAGATCCTGAAAAAGATGATGTGGATATCCGAACAGTCTGGGAGATCTGCTAAGGAGACAAAGAAGGAAGGAGCACATCTTGTATTTTGGTTGATCATCTTATTGAGGAAAGCTTTGCTGGGTTTTCTACCACATGAGGGTTTCCCAGGGTATATTGTGTGTCTATCTTGTGATTGTGTTTCTTTCAGTGATCTTGCTTGTCTATTTGGTTTAAACTTAACAACTGGGAGGGATCAAAATTGTTGAGATTGTGTTTTTCTCAACGTGTAAAAACTTAAGGTAAAAAAAAAATTACACCTCAAGAAATTGGATCCCTCTCGGTGCTTTATAGATCCAGGTTTAAAAATGATCTATGCTGGTTGTATCCTTTGAACTATTTTCTATTGTGTTGAGATGATTAGTGTCATTTACTAATGATGTTTGTGCATCATAGATTACTACATCTAGCTTAAAGTGAGGAGATTCATCCATAAAGAGAGAGTTACTTCTCAAAAAACACTAATTATTTGTACATTTCCAATATATGAAATCATTATTATTTTTTAGTTTTAAAGAATAAATGCTTTAACATGCATCAATATCCTAATCAACTCACTAACTTACCCCATATGGGTCTCAAAATAATTTAGTAGCTAGGTAGGACCTTGGGGCTAGGAATCCAAATAATGCCCCATGGTTGTTTCTCATTTTAAAACATAGTAAGTTGTATAAATATGGAACTTTAGAAAATCCTCCACTATCAAATGTTCAAGAATACCCGGTGAATGAGGCTCCATGCAAGATAAGTTCAAAAATGAGGTGAGGTTGTTTCTTTTATCCCAAGGGGGATCCCACCACCTTGATTTAGAGGTGGCATCTCACCATTTGAGGGACAACTTATTCCCTACACTTGAAGGAGGTAACCTAGTGGCCAAATTTTAGAGCATCTACCTTATAGGTGACGGTTATGGGAAGTGACAATACGTGGATCATATTTTGTTGGACACTGGTACCACTCCTAGTGCCTCTCATTACAATTAATCCTTTTGCACCTTCACTATCTATCCTTGGTGGATTGATGACCATCTAAATTGATGGCTCTTTAAAGGCCCATTTATATTTGAGTGGGAGGTTGCAAGTAGGTAATCAGGTTTATTCACATGCGTATATTTGGAAGACACATATTTAGCATCCCATTGTTAGGGAAATCATCTAACACATGCACCCACAATTGCATTTGTTTCATTTCACCCATAAATTAGTTGTATGATTTGATCTTCTTAAATATATGTACTTGCATATTGGAGTTCTATGAAGCACCCCTCACCCCCCTAATCACTCACCTTGACTAGTTTGGGGAAACCTCTTGTTCATCCCCTCTTACCCACCTAGTTGAATGAAGCCCCATCCTTGATGGTCCTTCACAGGACTTGATTGGGCCTCTTGTACTAGTTAACATTAATTTTCTTATACTCGGTTTGTGTTCTTTTCTCTCTTCCTTCCTTTTTTGTTCTCGTTATCCTTTTACACCATCTTTCTTCTTGGACACTCCCCTCTCTTTCTTTACCTCTCAACTGTTGATATCTCCATGTATCATCATTTCAAGTATGGCTCGACTTGAGAGAGTTTCATATTGGTGCAATTAACCATTCTTTGATCTCTATGAGACATGGAATGTGGTCATTTCATCTTATAAACTAAATATATGAGATCACCTTACCAACCATACCTATCATATTTATAAATTTTCCCTCTTTCCTTTATTAGGCCTACCTTGATAACACCACCTTCCTTATTGTCCCTTTATTGGAATGCTGTTACGAACTGTTACACCAAAACCCCGAGGTGATAGTGAAGGCCTCCCACTAGGATCTTATCATCCCACCATGCTCTATATTCTAGACTCTGGGATGGATGTGCATTTGTACGGTGGTGTCCCCTTTGATTCCTACGAGCCTCGGATGAACACTACAATGCTGACGTTGCCACCCGCTCTACGACTTGAACCTGGGTGGAGGCTCTGATACCAGATGTTACGAACCGTTACACCAAAACCCCAAGGTGATACTAAAGGCCTCCCACTAGGACATTAAAAAATTCCCCTAGCATCATCATCTTGTACCATTTCCTTTCCATCTATCCTTTATCCTTTACCCAAGAGTTGGTGTCACTATCCTATCTGACATTGCTTAAGATATATGTCAAATGTCCATGGAATTACGCTTAAGCGTCATCTATATGTCCACATCTAGTAAGTTTCATCTAGATGATTAATTCATTTTACCATGTTTATGTGTAAAATCTCAAGCACAGTTGAATCTAGCTACTGTGGATTCCTCACTGGTGAAAGATTGCACAACATTTGCAAGAATTAGCATAAAAAATTTAAATGAATGAAGAACAATACACATGAATTGGTGAATAATGTCAATATTATTAACTGTCCAACCTTAACAAAGGTTAAGAACACCCATATATACAAATCTGGAAGAATTCGAATCCATCTGGAGTGTTCACACTGATCTAGCTTAGAAATAGCTCAAACCCCCCTAGGTTGACCAAAATATCCCAAACCATCCCAAACTGGTTCGAATCTGCTGTGTGAATGCTGGGAATGACTGGACAGGCCCATGTGACCTCACACATGTGAAGAAACTGGTTGGTTAGAGGTTTGGAGTCTAAAATTGGTCAAAAATATGACAAAACAAGGCAAGATTGTCCACAAAGTGAGCAAATGCGCCCTAGGTAGAAGAGAAGCATGCTGAGTGCATTAAATGACCTGAGGAGGGCGCTCTAGGCATGCTGAGTGCATTAATTGTCCTGGGGAGCGCTCCACAAAGCTGGTTTGACTCAGTACTTGTTCACATTGCTAACCAGTTCATGATAATTTGACCATTTACCAACTAATCAACTTAGGGATGTAATCATTAATCACTTGGGCTAATTAATCATCATTAATAAATGATTAATGTACATAGGTGGAAAAATGTTCTAACACCCCCCCTTAAGCTAGACTTAGTGAAATATCAAAAATTAAGGCCTTGGCAACTAGGCTCAAGTCACCTTTTACATCATAAAATTTATTTGTCCATGTAAAATGAGGAAAGAGGCAAAACCACATGGGAAAAATCCTCCCTCAAGAATGGACATGATACAGAGATGATCAAAAGGTCTTCAACAGGTCTTGTTCTTCACTTGAATGAGTTGAATGAACAACTTCTTGCTGAAATACTTGGTGAAGATGTTGTGGATGTCATGATCATGCACCAATTCTTCAATGTTTTGTAGGAAAAAAACATGTTGGAAGGATCCTTGAATCTCATCATTTGATGATGGGGGAGCATTATAAGAATGCTTCTTGCTGCATACATACTCTGATATGAATACATGATCAATAATGGAAAAGATATCTCTGCAAAATCCTTCCCAAAGAACATCAAAAATCTCAACAAAATCTGCATTTTGAGGAGCTTCCACATGGCAAATCAAACCATGAATCTTCCTTCCGAACTGATGTAGCACCTTCCCAAATCTGTAATAGAGATCATGTGGCTCTGATATATCAGAATAGGAGCCATATGGAGCAGCAAAAACTAGAGGTATAATGTCTCCATGATCGAATGGTTTTACAGTAAGAGAAGTGTGTGTAACTGGATCACACTGACAGTTGAGCAAACTTGAAGGGTCTGGAGACTTGAGTTTTGAACCATAGGTGGTAAGATCAGGTCCAGACATGTGGAACAGCAGTCCCATGATAGCCAATGACATGGCTGTCCAACCAAGGAATGATATGCAAGACATAAAACCAAGATAGATCAGTGACACAGTTTTGGAAACAATAAAATTGTGAGATTTTCCAACTGTAGAACTTGGGGTTTGTGTGGTCTTTTGGGCATCCGATGGTTGGGGAAATGGTTTGATGGCTGTCATAACCTGTATATCAGCCTGCATATTATCTTCCATATCAGAATATGAAAGATCTGATTGAAGTGGGAAAGAGCTTTCAGAAGGCATGTCAAAAACTAGTGAAAAATTACTAGTATTGGGAGAAAGCTTCGGTGAACTGGATGGAGATTCTTTCAGGGAAGAGACTGATTTTTCTGAATCTGATATATCAGAATGTAAATCAGAAACAGAGATATCAGAAAAATATTTGGCTCTTTCACCCAAATCATAGAGCTTTTTACCTTTGCATGTGGCATAGAGGCAATGATCTTGTTCCAAAGAGAGCTTGGCTTCTTCTCTTCTTGCAAAATATGGAACATCAATGTTATGTTCTTCAAGTAGCTTGGTTAGAATGTCTATCTTCTTTCTGAAACATGATTTTTCATTGTGAGAACCTCTGCAATAACCACATTTGGGCTTCTCTTTCTTGCTCTTCATCTTCTTGACTTTTGAATCTTCATCACTTGAACTTGAGCTTTCATCACTTGAATGCTTCTTCTCCTTCATCTTCTTCTCTTGAGGTTTCGGCCCCTTTGGTTTTTGCTTGCCTCTTCCATATTTCGAATCTCCAGCTGCAAGAACTTGGTCTTTTTGCTTGATGGAGCCCATCAAGACCAGCTTGTCTTGCTCTTGAGTTAGCATCTCCATGAAGTCAGCCAAAGATGGCATCTTCCAACCTCTAACTGTGAGCCTTGTGGAGTTGAAGGAAGACACAAAAACTGAGTATTCAGAACCCAATTTGGAGAGAATGGACAACACCAACTGTTCTTCTTTCTTTTCTATGCCACATTGTCTGATCTGCAAGACCAAGTTCTTGAACTTGGTGAAGAAGTCCTGGATGGAATCGAAATTCCCTGGGCTCAGTGAGACAAGCTCATTTTCGAGCTGGTGGCCTCTCATCTCATCAGTCTTTCCAAACAGTGTCTCAATCTTGAGCCACACTTCATTTGGAGTTGCTAGACTTTCTACATGAAACAGGAGGTCTCTCGAAATGCTGAGACAAAGGAGGCCAAATGCCTCATCCATTCTGTTAAAAAACTTGGATTTCTCCACAGCTGAGTTTGGCTCAACCTCAGTGCCCATCGTGATTCTGTAGAGACCCTTGGATCTCAGCAAAATCACCATTTCTGCCTTCCAATCGAAATAGTTGAAGGGAGTGAGCACGTTTGGGTGAGATGGCTCCATTCTCCTCTGCTGCAATTCGCACTTGCTGACAATGCTGATCTTCAACACCTGCAAACAACTCTCAAATCACTCTGGAGGGATCTACACTAACAGATTCGAACCCTGTATGGATAGTGGGTGCATTCGGGAGAGCATCACACCTGAGAGGAGCCACTAGATTTCTCCAGTAAGCTCAAGGCAATGGCCTCAGGAATTATGTGGTTTCTCCACTGCTTCTGGCAATCCACTACAACAGTCTTGCTGGTTCGAATTCTAGCTCCAAGAGCTCTGATACCATGTAAAATCTCAAGCACAGTTGAATCTAGCTACTGTGGATTCCTCACTGGTGAAAGATTGCACAACATTTGCAAGAATTAGCATAAAAAATTTAAATGAATGAAGAACAATACACATGAATTGGTGAATAATGTCAATATTATTAACTGTCCAACCTTAACAAAGGTTAAGAACACCCATATATACAAATCTGGAAGAATTCGAATCCATCTGGAGTGTTCACACTGATCTAGCTTAGAAATAGCTCAAACCCCCCTAGGTTGACCAAAATATCCCAAACCATCCCAAACTGGTTCGAATCTGTTGTGTGAATGCTGGGAATGACTGGACAGGCCCATGTGACCTCACACATGTGAAGAAACTGGTTGGTTAGAGGTTTGGAGTCTAAAATTGGTCAAAAATATGACAAAACAAGGCAAGATTGTCCACAAAGTGAGCAAATGCGCCCTAGGTAGAAGAGAAGCATGCTGAGTGCATTAAATGACCTGAGGAGGGCGCTCTAGGCATGCTGAGTGCATTAATTGTCCTGGGGAGCGCTCCACAAAGCTGGTTTGACTCAGCACTTGTTCACATTGCTAACCAGTTCATGATAATTTGACCATTTACCAACTAATCAACTTAGGGATGTAATCATTAATCACTTGGGCTAATTAATCATCATTAATAAATGATTAATGTACATAGGTGGAAAAATGTTCTAACATTATGTATGTAAACCATTCAAAACACTACCCCATGAAGAGACATTTTGCATAGAGTGGAATTTGTTTAATACCTTTTTTTTAATTTTTATTTGTGAATTTATTTGTCTTTATTCTTAGTGTAATAATAAATGGTTTAATTTTTTATTTTGCTGAGATAGAGAAAAATGTCAAGAAACCATGTTCTCTTATTCACTAGTAGATTTGAATGTAATGTTTCTATACATTCGGTTCTCGATTATGTATTCGGTGCCACTAGCAATCATGATAAGACAAATTGATCAGAATCAAGCCAATCTTCAAAATGATATAATTGGTGATGGGAAATTTTATTTCCTTTGTACGCAATGCAAAGAGATAAAGAGAAGACAATTTGTTAAGTTAACAACTAGGAAACATTGCTCAGAGCATGGGCACTTGAAAGGTGGAAAAAAATATCACCCCTTGGTAAGATATTGAAAATATGTTTGACATTTTTCAATATAATATTTGTCTATTTAGATACTAATTGTATTTATTTTGTCATAATTATTACACGAACAAGACCACCAATGCTTGGAAATCCACACACTACAATTCATAGTAGATATGGTGAGGGCAATGAAATTGAAGTTGATACAATGGAAGAAATTGACCCCAATATTATTGAGAATGAAGGGATAATTAGGTTGATCCATGACACATTTGTTGCCATGGATGAGAATGCACTTGCGGATGAGATCTGCAAAAATATTAATGATGTACCTCTAATTGATAAGGCACAAAAAGCCTTATACAAAGACTAAACGAAAATCCTTCTCTCTGCTCTTTTGTTGTTGGTCAACGTGAAGGTAATAGTATTTCAAACATGGGAATGACATAGTTGTTAAGGTATGCAATATTTATCTATATATAATTATAATTGTTTGTGATTTATTTGTGATTGTACTATACAAGCCCTTCATTTCGATTTTCCATTATATTAATTTTTTTTCTTGTATATTGTTAGGTGATATTCTTCTACCACTGTCAAATAAGCTACCTCACACATACAAAGAAATGTGTGTTGTTTTGAAAGATATAGGAATGAAGTATAATACAATCAATGCATGTTATAATTATCATATTATATATTATTGAAAACATGCATCAAAAAGTGAGTGCCCTGAATATAGAAATAGTAGATAGCATATTGCTCATGTAACAAATAAGGTTCCTTGCAAAGTTCTTCCCTATATTCTGATAATTCCATGTTTCCAATGATTGTTCAAGTGCAAAAAAATTACACAATTTACGGACTATCATGCATGGAAGATAAGTGAAGATGGTGTCATGCGAATTCCTAGAGACAATTTTGTGTTTAAAGGCATAGAGGAAAGATGGCCCATTTTTAGAGAAGAACCATGTAGTGTTAGACTTTCAATGGAAGTTGATGGTGTCGATCGATTTGGAGAACTCAGAACCAGTTACTATGTTTGGATAGTTTTTTTTTTATAAATAATAAAAAGGTGCACATCATGTTGGCATTAATTGTTCCAGGTACTTATTTTTAAGACAGTTAACAACATATAAGAAATCCATTTCTTTTTCATTTTTTCATGTACAAGATCTTAATTATGTATATTAATTTTCAAATAACTAGGTAACCACCAAGTTAAAATCATGGATGTATATCTTGAGCCTCTTATAGATGGACTTTTAAAATTATTAGTTGGGATTAGTATATACAACATCTCCAAAACTATAGGCCAAAAACATTTTCAACTCCATGCAATACTTACATGGACAATTCATGATACGCCAACGCTTACACATTTTTGTGGTATGTAAATTTGTAATGTAACTCTATGTATCATTAATTATTCAAGTTTTTTTTAATATTTCTGGAATTTTATTAACATTATTCTATAACTTGTAGGGATTCAAACAAATGAAAAATATGCATGTCAATTATGTGGTCCAAGAACAATATCTAGATGCTCAAGAAGTTTAGGACAATATATGTACAATGAGTTCATGCATTTTCTCCCTAAGGACCATAGGTATCGAATTATTGAAAAAAATATATTTAATGGAAAGGAAGAGAGTGGGAAAAAACCACAAAGAATGACACCTCATCTATGGAAAAATGCATTTGAGAATATTCATGGTAAGCAATTGGTTTTAGTTATATTCATGTTTGTCACTTGTATTATTTTTTAGATTTTCATACTACTTTGATTAAAAAATCATCTTCCATTGATACTTCTCAAAGGTCATTAAGGTAAGCTTCCACGAGGTTTGAAATGATACTCTATCCAAATCAATCAATTGCCATACTATGAGCACCTACAAGTAGCTCATTTGTTTGTCTTAATGGATATTTGAAAGAATGTCACATAATGCTTATGGAAACTTATAGATAGGAGGAATAACAAGGAAAAAAATGCTAAAGTTATCAATGGCATTAAGGAATCCAACACAATGCAACATTTGACTCATTTCTATGGTAATGGAAATTTGACTAGTTTTACATGGTTATTAACGGAGCAAGAGAGCACAGTTGTAAAAGAGGTTGTACGAAAGATAAACTTTCCCACTAGTTTTGCTTAGAACATAAATACTATATTAATAAAGCAAGGTGATTTTGGTGGGGCTAAAACTTATGATTCACATACATTTATCAAGGTTTGATATTTTGCAATCTTTTTTATCTTATGATATATACATTATTTGTTAGTAATACATTTTTCATTTCTATTCAAATTACATGTTATGATATAAACATTATCTGTTAGTAATACATGTTCATTTCTATTCAAATTATATGTTATGATATAAACATTATTTGTTAGTAATACATGTGCCTTCCTTGTTTGTAGTATGTACTACCTCTAGCTCTCCCTAAAAAATTTGACAATAAACGTAAAGAAATTTATATATGATATTGACAAGTACATGAGGTATGTAAAAAGTTATAATTGAATTATTGATTGTATACCTTATTAGTATATGCGTTGATTGTATTATATATCTTAATATTGACACATCAAGTTTCTTTGCACTTGTAGGTTGTTGTTATCTAAATAAATACATAAAGAATATATCAAGAATAGGAAAAGAGAAATTCCCCAACTAATGTGTTAAATGCAAAAGTATCTACCTCCAACCTTTTTCAATGCACGGGAATGCTACCTCATACACCTAGAGGAGATTGAAATATGTCGAAACCATACACACAAGGTCAACGTAGTTGGTGGAGATGCACTTGAAAGCATTAAAGGATTTTGTTAGACAAAGTTCACGTCTAGAGGGATCAATGGTTGAAGACTACATGCTATATCAATCCACTGTATATTTTGTCAGTGTTTTCCCTAAGTAGTGGGTGATATGAGTGTGCCTATCCTTTAGGATCTCAATTCCACCAAAAAATTCAAAGCGGAGGTGTTGTTTGTTGGTTGTGGAGCTTGATCTTCCTTATTCATAGGTCGTGTTTCAGTCGTGTTTGGATCCCATCCCATGACGGGGGTTTTGGATGTCTTCCCCCCCAATATAGTCGCCAAGGGGTTCGGGGGCAGCACCCCCGTAGCAAAAATTTCAAAAAAATGTCTTCTAAAATTATTTAATTTCATAGTCATGACTTGGTCAATAATGGGTGATTTACGGGCCCATGGTATTGGGTCTTCCATAGTATTTTCCCATGGTAATCACTCTTTAAAAGGAAGGCATTGTAATACGGTTGTGTATTGTAGTATTGTAAAGATCTCTATGATTGTGTAAGAGAGACTGTGAGAGAGCGGAGAGGAATTTGCAGCAAATGTGTTGCAGGATGTATCCCTTCATTTGTTGGATGGTATAATAATAAGGACTGGGAATTTCTGTGTGGGCATAACCCATCTTGGGTGAACCATGCTATATTGGTGTCTCTCTCTTGCATTGTGTTTATGTGTTTTATATTTGCATTTTGTTTATTGCTATTTCTCTGTGATCCTATTTTTCTAACATTGTTGGGGAAAGGCATATGAAGAAATGTGAAAGTTAATAGCTTCTATTGCATTTAATATCATTGTACATTCTTTTGGAAGCTTGTTTGGTTCACTAAATCTTTTTTTTCCTTCATCCATGTAGTGGAGAGTGGGATGCAATTCATTTATACATTGTGAATAATGTTAACTGAATGAATATATGGATAGAACCATGCGAAAACATTTACCTTACCTTATCATGGAATAGGGTGGAAGAGTTGATTAGAAGATGTTTTTTGGATCATGATACAAATATGACCCAAAATGAAACTGATCTAGCATATGGTGCAAAAGATATAAATGTAATCAATATTTTACTTTGATTTTTACACTTCAAATCCCATTGTTGTGTTCTCCCTCCCCCCCGTCTCCAAGTTATCTTATACATATAGTTATCAATTCCTGGCAATGTATTTATAACATGTTGAGCATGCAGGTTAAACATCATGAATCACTCACTAAGGAGGTTCATAAATTAAAGCAAGAAAATAATAGAAAAGAAAGTTGGGAAAATGATGAGCCAAAGGATCCAAATTTTGATTGAATGAATAATGTCTCTCTAGCTCGACTAAAGATTGGAAAAGGGTCATGTTCATGGTTAAGGATAAGGATAAATACATAGTTTTGGTGCAAAGGGACCCGTGACACTAGTAGAGGATTTGACTACATTAAGAAAATACTCTATTAGATAATGATAATGTAAGAATGAAATATTTATTTCATTCACTCTTCAATGGAGGTCACATGAATGTGTGTAATATTATGTATTAGATAAACAATCTCAAATGTAATAAATGAAGGAAAAGACAAGTGAGGAGCTCAATGAAATTTGGGGAAGTGGAAGATTGGGGATTCCTGAGCTTCCAACTACCCTCAGCTGAGCATCCTCATATTTACCCATTCTCCAAAATGAGAAAGGGGTTCTTTGGATGAAAGTGACAGAGATTATGCCTATATTTCCATGTGAAGCTTGAGGATGAACTAGAGAGCATGTAACTACTTGTTGTCAAATAATAAAGAGCATGTCTAAAGTCTTTGAAATTTTGGTTTTCTCAATTGGGTTTCTAGGGTAAAATTTGTTGTTCAGATGTGATGATTTCGTTGTGTGATTCTTCTGTGTTGAGTTTTAATACTTTTTGTGGTTCAATTCTTCTATATTGAGTTCTAATACTAGTTTTTAGTTGTGGATATGTTCTTATATGTCTAAATTCCCCAGTAGATGGTTTTCTAGGGATGTAGCAAGCAATTTTCATTGGTAATAACTCAAAAAAAAAATTCTATTAAAATTAGGTTAATAGAATAGTCACACAATCTACCCCATCCATCCATGCTAACCCAGGATATCTACGGCTATGGTTTGACGACTGTTGCATTTATTTATCATGGTTTCTATTTCTAAAAGAGAGAAAAAATCAAATAGGGGTTTGATGTGATGTTAGAGTGAGTGAGCATGAAATGATGCGAATCCCAAATAGATTTAGATGCTTGAGAATGACAGATCATTCGATCACACACTACCGGGTAGTTGACATGTAACCTTGTTTCTTAATCTCAAATCACTTTCATTATGTGAAGAGGGTTTTTCATAAGTTTGATCAAGTACCAGTGTTGGAGAAATAGATAGTCTATAATCTCATTCTTTATGTATAACATGGTATTAGATCCTTTGTTCGAGTACATTTGGTGAAACCTGTGTGGTAAATACCTGCATCGACTACATGAGAATTGGAGAATAATTATTGGTAGGCATAGGGAGAAATAGAGCACCAAACTTGAAAGGATCTCATCATGAAGTGGATGAAGAAGAAGACCCTAAGGTTAGATTGGTCTAACTAGAGAAAACGTTAACCACACCATCTATGTTAGCACAAATGTTGACATTAAAGGGCATATAATCATCCTCGTAACACAATACTGACACAGAGAACCCAAAGAAAGAAGAGGCAAATCTAGATTCAGAGAGAAAATTAGAGGTACATGTAGAAGAATGTAGCTACAACAAGCCACATGTACCTTTTTGTGTGGAGGAAAAGGTGGGCATCAAGCCTTATGCAGGTGAATTGGATGCCATCAAGATGAATGAATGGATACAGTACATGGAAGTATACTTCAGCGTACATGAGATCGTCGGAAGACAAATAATATCATTTGCTTGCTTAAAGATTGAAGGCCATGCTTTGGCATGGTGGGAGGGTGATGCAACAAGCAAAGGATTGGATAATCAGCCACTGGTGACTAATTGGAAAGTCCTCAAAGACAAGATAAATACACAATTCTATACAATTGGGTATGAGGAGCAACAAAAGATTGTATGGCACTACTTCAGGAAAAGACAAGGACAATTGATACAAGATTGAGTTCAGGAAGAGGATTGTTCAACTAGAAGTATCCCTAAAGAGTCTAAAAGTGATGATTAAATACATGTGTGCATTAATACCACAAATTCAATGTTAGTTAATGTTGTTATGACCCAAGACAATAAATGAATCTAGTATGCAAGCACAATATCTTGAGGGAGACAAGTGGACGCAACAAATTGGTACACACAAGCATTCCATGAACTCCCTTTTGGTGTTAATCTATGACGAAACCTCATTTCCAGAAAGTAGGGAGTGAGTGAACTCTTAATGTTGTGTTTGGGTGAAGAAGGAAGGAACCCAAATAGTTAACCAAGCAATTGGGGAGATGGTTGGGTATTGTGTTGAAGCATTGACTAGGATTCCCATATTACCATGGTAGGACACATGGGTAGGCACACAAATGCTTTAGAGCAATGTCAAAGTGCATTGAATGAATGTAGATTAAAATATTTTTTAAGTATTGTAGTTATGCATGAGTGGGTACAATGTTGAGATGCATTGTGTGAATGCATGGTTGTGAAATATGATTTCTGTAGGAAACATATTTGTAAAATTCAGACTTGAAATTTTGCTAATAATCGCTAATGTATGTTTGGTTGATCTAGAATTATGTCAAGAGGACATGTTGTAATTGGATGTCCAAGTTATGGAATCAAGTGTAAAACCATAAGGGACAGAGTTCTTCCACTTACAAGTTCCAGACAATATGAGGATGGCCTCATGGTTAAATAAATCTAATTTATGTAGGAGACGAATTGTAAATTCATATTTGAATTTGATTATTAATGTTATTAACTAGTTGGTTGTTTGTGAATTGTGTTAGGAGGACACATTGTAGAAATACCATGTGTTATGTCCTACGAGAGCTAAACATCATGAGAAGGACCTCATGTTTGGGAAATCTAGTTTCCATGTGAAACATATTTGAGAAATTCTAATTGAAATTATTATGATGGCATCTCATGTGAATTGCATGCTTTTATGTAATGTAGGTGAGATGGTGAAAATATTCGAGCGGGGTAAATGTGGCTTATGAAGCTAAAAATGAAAAGAAAATTCCAGAGTGGCTTGGGTTTGAGAAACCCTATAAAATTCCTTGTATGTCCTTGTCTCTCCGCAGTGTCATTAAAACCAGTAAGAGCATCGATACTCAAGAACCTTGCATGGGTATTGGTAACCTTTCTATGCTCACATTGAAGAGCACTGGAGGGATGGGTATGCCTAATGGACTGTGTATCATATAAGGGTTATCATCCTTGTGTTGTGTTAGTGGGTATTGTGGGGTTGTGATAGCCTACAGTAAATTGAGTTATCTATGGAGTTCCAGAAGGAACCAATGGTTTTCATAGGAGAAGGGACCATGCAGTCATGTTCCTTTTTATTGTCTGATAAACCTAGTAGAGGTGTTGTCTTGGAAATGGTTGTTGTATTCTTGGTAAACCCATTCGGAGAGTTGGCTTAGCATACTAGTTAATGGAATGCCTGATAAACCCAGTCGATGTATTGGCTTGGCATTAGTTATTTGAATGTTGTGGTGTAGCCAACATGTTGTCTTAACATTTGTTTTCTATGTATGCACAGGTGATCTAAGACTTGCATAAAATTGGTTACCTTTCGATGCACACCCTGAAGAGCACTGGAAGGAGTGGGTACACTTGAGGGACTATATACCAAAGAAGAGGTACCATCCTTAGGTGGGGTGGGGTGGGTCTTGTGGGTGCCATAGTTTTCTAAAGTCAAAATGGGATACCTGTGAAGTCGAAGAAAGATGCTTATGTAAATAATTATTTGGTTTATTTTTCATCTTCTTGTTGATTTAACTTGAATATACATGTGTATATGATTCAACTAGTGTTCTGAAAATGTTGTTAAGGGATGAATCATATGAGAATAGATTTGATATGTGAATTGACTCATTGTTTGAGCATGGGTATTGTTGGATGGAAGGACCTTGAAGGCATCTTAAGGATGCAGTTGGACATGTGGCTAACCTGAAAAGCTTAATATGAGCAGATAAATATTGGAAATAAATCCAAGGGATGCTACTGAAGAGAATGAAAGGCATCGTGTGAGCATTTGTAAGCTGAAGAGAGAATTTTCTGAGGAAAGGAAATAATGTGAACACCTAGGACGACATTATTCTAAGGGGGAGGGGAATGTAATACTCCCATTTTGACCCCTAGAATGTATTGTCTTGATAATGTAATTGTTGTAAAAATGTAATGTATGATTCCTAGTGTGGAGCTCAAGTATAAGGCCCCACTAGTGAATGCTCGGCTTATAAAGACAAGTATTTTGTATTTTATGGACATGCGCTCGTAAGCCATGGAAAAATGTAAAAATAATGTACATATTTATAATATTGCAAATAAAAATGATGAGATATGGCTATTGAAGCAACTAAAATTAGGAGCTATGTTTATCCACTAGGGAGAGGAAAGGGGTGTGTAGGATTATATACTCTTTTTCCAAGTGTCATCGTGAGAACCCATATGTCGTAAACGGAAAGAAAACACCCAAGTGGACTTCCTTCATTCCCATTCCATTGTTGGGCAATCAAATTCCAACTTTCAGGAAGCTATTCATTCCCAACAGTGAAAGAGAACAAAAATCGTAACCAGAGGAAAAGCCACATTTCAGAGGGTCAAAATGCCCAGAAATTCATGTGGTTGTGAAACCTAGTGGGGGATTCATAAATATAAACATTGGAGTGAATTTTAGAGTGTTAAAGACCAAAAAAACCATTGGAAAAAATAGATTTGAAAGTTTGGAAATTGGATTCCGTGGTTGAAATCAATGTAGCTAGAAATCAAAGATTTCAAGATAAATTGAATTCAAAGAGAGACCAGAGGTTTGAATTGCAGGCTTGATAAAACCAATAAAGGCAAGATATATCTAATGGTTTATCATATTAAACATTTCTATGCCCACCACGAATAACACTGGAAGGAAGGGGGCACTTGAGGTATTGTAGAACAAACAAGGGGACCTTCCTTGTGTTGGGTGTGGTAGGTAATGTGGGTGCCAAGGCTAGTTTAATCCAATTGAGATGCTTATATTTTTTTGGTTGATCGCATTGGCTTAGCATTCTCCTTCTTCGTCTCTCTTCACGCTTGATACTAAGAATTGACTGTGTGTGGTTGTGAATGAGTATGTGTAGTTCCTCCCTAGTGGATACATAGACCAGGTCAAGGGTGGCCTCTTAGCAAAGAGATAAAGTGTTGGACAGAGTGCCTATGGTTGGGTGGAACATTGCTCTTCCATATCGAGTTGCTTGGGTAACTTCATTGAAAAGATAAGTGTTTACTTGTAAATTTACTGTTGTATTTGAATATGAAATGTTTTTATCATTATGCCTGTGATAAGTATGTGGGTATAAGTAAGTTGTGTGTGGATATAATTATTCCTGTTTTGTTTTTAATTATGTATCTGCATGTGCATTTCATGTTTATAAATCGTATTATGCCCATGGGGTGAAATTTAGAACCCCATAGTTCATTCATGTCCCCTCCATTGGTCAGATTGATGGGAAGGGACATGAAAATTGTGACATATAGCCCCATATATGGTTGCTGGAAGGTGGGATATAATAGTTTTCATATTCCTATCCAATGAAGTACAATCATTGGATTTGATGTAAAAAAATTTATACCACATGCATGGTCGAAACAAACTCCGTATGGTTATTAAATGTGGATTCTACCACACCATATTATGGGTGAATCAAAGGGTCTATGCACATGCCTCTAATGCTGCATTAGTTTTGTCTTACATGGTTTCCACGTGTCCATCGTGTCATCACACATATGTGTCATGTCACCATGTCATGGTCTCCCTTCCATGCCACTTGGTAATCATTTTTTACTTCTCTTCCATATCATTTCCTCGTGTCAAACTCTCAAGCCCATACTTAATATAGGATGTAATGGGAAGAAATGATTAGAAGGCATGACAGACTATCTCCCATCCTTTGTTGATGTATATGTAACTTTGGAATGTATTTCATCCAGGTATTTCATTTATATATTATTGTACTCCTATAGAGATGTGTCATTCCTCTATATGGAAGTGTCGTCATGTGTATTGACAAGTGTCGCAAGTGTGTGAACTTTCCAATGGGTTATTAGACCACCATGTGTGGGGTCGGCCCTAATTTATGTAATATATGGTTGATGTACCTAGCTAGACAAGTTGGCCCCATAAGGTCACTGGGAAAACAGATCAAGTATAAATAGAGATCGGGAGATCTCTATTTGAATCACTCAGAAACTCATTCTTCCTTCACTCGGAAAGTGGCGCACATGTGAGGAGGAGGATCATCTGCTACTAGGAGACTATTTCTATGTATTTTGGTTGTACTTTGGTTGAGCCATTGCTCTCTCTATCTCTGAGGAAGTTGTGGGGTTTTTCACCTTAGGGTTTTCCCCACGGAAACTCCGTGTCTCTTGTCTCTCATGCTTTTGCTTCTTGTGATGATTTACATGCTTGTTGTGATTGATATGCATTGATATAATGTACATGTTATTCTCTTAGTAAAGATCCTAGAGTATTGTGAATTAATGCTCAAAATTTAACATGGTATCAGAGCTAACCTGAGAAAAAGACATTGTGTAGTGACGGAAACCAAGGGTTTCTTGTTTAATGGGTTTATCTCCACAGATTTTGGAAAAGTAGTATAGTATATTGATGCTGCTCATCGAGGAGAATCTATCTGTCCAATCAGAATTCAATTCTGAGCATTTTCAGATTTGCCCCTAAAAATTAGGGTTTCCACAAAAATAGGAATTTCTGGAATCTGAAGACATAGCTGGAAGTTCCTTGCAAAAATCGAAGTTTAGAGCTTTGGATCGAGTTTTTGGCTGGGTAGATCTCCAGGAAACTCAAACCCTAATTCAGGGTCCTCCTTAGTGAACCCGAGAAGACAAAAAGGCATTTCTGAAGGGTGAATCTTTGCAGATCTCAAATTCTGAATACACCTGGCTGATCAGCTCTTCAAGGCGCATCTTTCTACCCTTTCAGAAAGTTGAAATTCATATTTTGAATTTTTGGGTTTTTTCGACAAACCCTAATCCGGGACGAGATATATTTTTAAGCTAGTCAAGTGGTAAGACCTAAATCTTTTCTATTTCCATTTGAAGTACTCTTTAAGATGTCTCACCACACCAAGCTTGAGGATAAACTTGAAGGGGATGATAACTTCTGAGCCTGGAAGTATAGGATTGGGTTAATCTTGGAAGAGAATGAGTTGGACTCATATGTAAAAGAAGACATCCCTATCCGAGAGGATGAAGAGGCTAAGATATTGCATAAGAAGAACTTGGTCAAGGAAAATAGAATCATTGTTGATTCTATCAAGGACCATCTCATCCCCCATGTGTCATCCCTGAAGACACCCAAAGAGATGTTTGACTCCCTGACCAAGTTATTTGAAGGGAAGAACATAAATCGGAAGATGACTCTGCGGAATCAATTGAAAGGGGTCAAGATTTTGAATGGAGAGACCATTCAATCTTACTTCTCCAAAGTCTCTCAGATCAAGGAACAACTTGAAGCTATGGATGAAGTAGTGGACAATGGTGAAGTAGTTATGACCACTCTGAATGGCCTACCTAGGTCATGGGACTCCTTTATTCAAGGAATCTGTGCAAGAAAGAAATTGATCGCTTTCTGTAAACTGTGGGAGGAATGCTCTCAAGAAGAAGCTAGGCTTGTAGCTCGAGAAGAAAAGATGGGAGGTGAAGATCAAGCTCTCGCAACTCACACCAAAAGAAGCAAGCCCAAGAGGGAGCACTCTCACTACAAGAGATCCTATCACAACCAACAAAAGAATGAGAAGGATCTAAGATGTTTCACATGCAATGAGAAGGGTCACTTTACTTCAGAATGTCCCAAGAACAAAAGGGATAAAAACAACTCCAGCAAGAAGAAGAAGGACAGCAAAAGAAATTTCCATGCTCATGTTGCTGAAGATGATGAACCTCCAAAGAAGAAGGCTAGGGAAGAAAGTGATGATGACTCATTAAGTGCAGAAGAGTATGTTCTAATATCTGCTCTCACAGGTACTATCTCTCATGGTTGTAATGATTGGTTAATTGACAGTGGGGCTTCCAAACACATGATTGGGTTTAAGAATCTTTTGTAAATCTATCTGAACATGAATCACCCCATAAAGTGAAACTTGGGGATGACTATCAATATCCCATCAAAGGAAGTGGTGAAGCCTCCTACAACCTAGATTCTGGAAAGTCTTTCTTTATGTACCTGGGCTCAAGAAGAATCTTCTCTCCATCTCTGCGTTGGATGTAAAAGGCATGAGGGTTTCATTTGTAGATGGCCAAGTTCTGATGTGGCCAAAGGGTAAAACTATTGATGATGCAGTGGTGATTGGAGAGCAAGAGGGAGGACTGTATAAATTGAAGGGACAACCTGAACATGCTATGAAGACAAACATTCATCCATAGTCATGGATCACATAGAGGTATGTATAATTTGTTGTTGCAAAGGTTAACTAATGAGTTATGCGGGTCATTGAAGAGAACAAGAACACATTGCTAGACATAACTAGCAAATATGATGACCAGGTATGTTTTTGTTATATACATCTTATACTTTTGTATGATTGATAATGATTACTCTTGAAGTTACAAGTTTGAGTAATCTAGGGATTATGCATATTATGTTTCTTACCTTAATTGATGATGTGACTTACCAGAAGAGTCATAGGTTTGAGTAATCACGGGTTTAGGTATATTATGTTTATGACTAACCATAAGAATGCTTATTATTTCTGTTTGAAATGATCCTGACTATACATGCTTGAGATTATTGTGTTTTGATAATATTAAGATTATACTAATGAATGTTTGATTATGTATGAGACTTCAAGGATAACACAATGATGATACTAATAAACATGCATAGGGATCAAGAATGAATATAAGTTCAAGAACAGGTCATCCAGGAAGCAAAGATCAAGAGGGAGCACACTCAAGTGGTTTCTGCAAGGATGCAGATATTCAGAGGGAGTTGACCATCTCTCTACATTCCACAACAGAAAGGTATAGAAGAAGTTACTTCAGAATAGGACTCCAGCAGCTCCTGCAAGGAAGCAAATATTCAGAGGAAGTCCACCCAACAAACAAACAAAGATAAGTATTTGAATTGTCATTTCTTGTATATTCTATTTGTTGAAAATAATGTTATTCAGTAGTGTATAAACTGATGTTCCTAGAATTAGGCTGTGTATTTTGGCATATTAGAATAATTGCATTAATGAACAGCACACTACTAATATGCATATAATGGGTAAGTGGCCTATGGCACTGTACAACATTCCATTGCTACTTATCTAGAATGAAACCTCTTTGCTGACATGTTGGGAGTAGTGCAAACTCTTAACAATGTTCTGGTAGAGATTGGAAGGCATCTAGAAAGTTACAGGATATGGATAAATGTTGTATTGAAGCATTGGCTAAAATAATTGCATGACTATATGACATATATTCTTATGTGTAATATTTTGTTATGAAACTATGAGATGTTTCTAATCATGCAATTTAACTTGTTTTGTAGGAAAGATCGTATACCACCACCTACAAAAGAAGGACTACAACATTTGGTCAAACAACAAAATTATCTATTGAAGATATTGAAGTTCCCAGGATACGGGAAGAATGCCATGATCCGTCGATCATGCTGAACGATGTTTGGGATGCGGTCCCGAGACCTGAAGGGAAGTTTGTTGTGACTTCCAAATGGATCTACAAGATCAAGCATGCTGCAGGTGGTAGCATAGAGACTCTTGCTCCTGTATCCAGATACACTTCCATTAGGTCAGTACTTACTTTGGCTGTAGTGATGAAGTGGAAGATACACCAGATGGATTTCAAGACAGCCTTCTTGAATAGTGTAGTTGAAGAAGAAGTGTATGTGGAGCAGCCACTTGGTTTTGAGACACATGACATGGAGTCATATATGTGTAGAACTTGGTAGGATAGGCAGCTTTATATCCAGTTTGGGCTTTACCAAGAGTAAAGCAGGTTCCAACCTTTACTACAAGGTTGAGGAAGGCAATCCAGTGATACTACTTTTGTATGTGGATGACCTATATGTAACAGGAGATGATAGATTGATTGCCGACACGCAGCGGAAGCTTGCTATCGATTTCGAGATGGACTTGGGGATGATGCACTATTTTTAGGTATGGAGGTGTGGTAGAGTGCAGATGGGATCTTCCTTGGACAAGGGAAGTATACTGTAGATATCCTGAAGAGGTTCGGGATGATGGATTGCAAGGCCATGGCCACACCTGTGGCATCAAATCTGAAGCTTCTTTGTGATGCTTCATCTGAGCCGGCGGATGTCTCTATGTATCATCAGATGATTGGGTCCTTGATGTACCTGATGAACACGAGACCAGATATTTGTTTTGCGGTGAACACATTGAGCCAGTTCCTGACGGATCCGAGGAATGTTCAACTGGTTACTGTAAAGCATATTCTGAGGTACCTGAAGGGTACAGTTGATTATGGGCTCAAGTATGAAGCGAATAAAAATTTTAACCTGCAGGGTTATGTTGATTCAGATTGGGCAGGCAGTGCTGCAGATAGGAAGAGCACATCTGGGTGCTGCTTCAGTATGGGATCAGGTGTGATCTCTTGGTTTAGTAGGAAGCAATCCTGCGTAGCACTAAGTATAGCTGAGACAGAGTATGTTGCAACCTATTCGGCTAGTTGTGAGGCAGTATCGATTCAGAAGCTACTGTCTGAGTTATTTGATCTCTCGTTGGATGCTATTGGTATCTTCTGTGATAACCAGATTTGTGTGAAGTTGTCTGAGAACCCAATGTTTCACGATAGGTCGAAACACATAGAGATCAAATATCACTATATCAGGGATATGGTGCAGAGAGAAGCAGTGAAGCTCCTGGATGTTGTGACGGACGAGCAGATTGTCGGATGTGCTGACGAAACCATTAGCCAGAGTGAAGTTCGAGTACTTCAGAGAGAGGCTTGGTGTTCTTCATATTGATGACACTTTGAGGAAGAAGTGATGGACACATTTGCAGAATCCATTCCAATCATGTTGGAAGGAGGATCCTTCACATGGATGTGGATGTAAGCACTGGATGATGAGCATTAGGACGATGCTCCAGTTACTGCTATGTATATGTATGTATGCATCATGTTGGATGCTGGATATGATCAGTTGGATTATTTATATATATGTACGCATCATGTTGGATGCTGGATATGATTAGTTGGATCATCTATATGTATATGTATGTACGCATCATGTTGGATGCTGGATATGATCAGTTGGATCATCTATATGTACTTGTATATGCATCATGTTGGATGCTTGGACCATGTATCCGTATCAGGTGGATACTGTGTATGATCAGGTAGATCATGTATGTTGATATATATCAGGAGGATACATTGTATGATCACGTGGATCATGTATGATGATATATATTAGGTAGATACTTGGTATGAATCAGGTAAATGTATTGTATGATCAGGATGAGCATGGATGACGAGTGTCAGGATGTTGCTCCAGATGACATGTAGTAGGATGTTGCAGTGATGATGATCAGGATGATCATGTGTACATCAGGATGATGTATGGTGAGTATCAGGTTGATACTTTATGGTCGTGGAACATGTTGTGCATATGAGCATATAATTTGGCCCTGGGAGATTTGCAGATAGTCTTTCGAGGTTTTTCCTATGGCATGTAATCTGGCCCTGGGATATCTATCAAATTCTCTTTCAAGGTTTTGCTCTGGAAGGACATATAATTTGGCCCTGGGAGATCTGCAGATAGTCTTTCGAGGTTTTTCCTATGGGATATAATATGGCCCTGGGATATCTGGCAGATGCTCTTTCGAGGTTTTGTCCTATGGCATATAATATGTTCCTGGGAGATCCGATAGGTTGGGCTGTGTGCCCATAATAAGTCCTGGGATGCTCTTGCGAGGTTTTGCCATGACCACATGTAATATGTCCCTGGGAGATCCTATAGGTAGAGCTGTGTGCTCGTAACAACCTAGGATGCTCTTGCGAGGTTTTGTGGTGACCACATGTAATCTGTCCTTGGGAGATCCTATAGGTAGAGCTATGTGCTCGTAACAGCCTGGGATGCTCTTGCGAGGTTTTGTGGTGAGGTCACATATAATATGGCCCTGGGAGATCTTACAGGTCAGAGTTGTGTACCCGTAACATCCTGGGATGCTCTTTTGAGGTTTTGTGTCGCATGTAATAAGTCCTAAGGATTCCATAGTATGGCCAGTGATGATGAAGACCTGCAGGTGGTGGGCCTACATCCAGTATGAAAAAGGACTGGCTCTATAGAACTTCCTATGACGAGTAGATACATAGATGGTTTGAGATAGCAACAACAGTAACAATGATGATGATTCAAGGACGATGCATCGATGACGATGATCTAGAGAAGAAGACTTGTGCTAGCAGATCTGTGTTGAGAAATACCTTCCTAGTTAAGAGGGAGTGTTGATGTATATGTAACTTCAGAATGTATTTCATCCAGGTATTTCATTTATATATTATTGTACTCCTATAGATATGTGTCATTCCTCTATACAGAAGTGTTGTCATGTGTATTGACAAGTGTCGCAAGTGTGTGAACTTGCTGATGGGTTATTAGACCACCATGTGTGGGGTCGGCCCTGATTTATGTAATATATGGTTGATGTACCTAGTTAGACAAGTCGGCCCCATAAGGTCACTAGGCAAACAGATCAAGTATAAATAGAGATCGGGAGATCTCTATTTGAATCACTCAGAAACTCATTCTTCCTTCACTTGGAAAGTGGCACACATGTGAGGAGGAGGATCATCTGCTACTAGGAGACTATCTCTGTGTATTTTGGTTGTACTTTGGTTGAGCCATTTCTCTCTCTATCTTTGAGGAAGTTGTGGGGTTTTTCACCTTAGGGTTTTCCCCACGAAAACTTTGTGTCTCTTGTCTCTCATGCTTTTGCTTCTTGTGATGATTGACATGCTTGTTATGATTGATATGCATTGATATACTATACATGTTATTCTCTCAGTAAAGATCCTAGAGTATTGTGAATTAATGCTCAAAATTTAACATCCTTGTCCCTCCACCCCAAGGGGGAAGTGAATTGAAGTGAAGTTATTACAATTTCACCACATGTTTACCATGTCATTGTACCTGTGTGCCATGCCACCATGTCATTGTCTTTCTACCATGCCACTTGGAAACCATTTGTCCACTTATTTTACATATCATTGCCTCATGTCAAATTCTCAAGCCCAAACTTAATATAATCTGTAGGGGGGATTGTGATTGGAATATATGATACACTACCACCCTTCGCCCTCTACCCTAAGGTGGAAGTTAATTGTGGTGAAGTGAAGTGAAAATGGAGGAAAGCAGGGTGGAATATAGATAAAAGTTAGGCAATGAGATATAGAGGTAATGTAGGGAAAAAATAAAGGAGAAATGTGAAGTGAGAGATAATTCACCCTCCATCCTAAGGGAAAGGTGGAAGGAGGGAATGTGAAGTACAGTGAAGGTATGGGATTTTGATGTGGAGGTAAGGAAATATGGGGGTATGGAAGTGGCAACCATTTTTTCACCTCTCTACCATTTCATTTCCTTGTGTTAAATTCTAAATCCCATACTTAATACAATATGTATGGGGGAGGTATGATTGGAAGATAAGATAGAATATCCTCCCACCCTACACCATCCACCCCAAGGGAAAGTTAATAGAGGTGAAGTGAAGTGCAAATGGAGGAAAGCAAGGTGGAATATAGAGAAAAGGTAAGGAAATGGGATATAAAGGTTTTGTGGGGCAACCTCAGAGGAGAAATGTGAAGTGCAAGATACATTCACCCTCTGCCCTAGGGAAAGGTGGAAGGAGGGAATGTAGAGTAGGGTGAAAGTATGGGGGTTTGATGCAAATGTAAGTAAATGTGGGGATATGGAAGTGGATATGGAGAAACATTCTTTCCTCTCGTCCCACAATCAAGAAACTCATTTAAATGGATTGTGAGCCATGCCTTTAGGAAAAAAAGACATAAAATAATGACACAACTTCTAGTTAAGATATTTTTGAGACTTCAAGGTCTATCCCCAAGACCTTAAAAATACTTTGATCTAACATTTCATTAAAGAACCTAAAAGTATAATTTTAGGCTAGCATCTACAATCGAGGCTATATGATTAGAAGGTGGCATATGCCAACAATAATGTCTACCTTGATCTCTTGTCCTTTAACAAAAATAGAGAAGTCATCACGACTCATTATGAGTATGTGTCCCTTCCTTGATTTCCTTATCATGACAAAATTAGCTAGTTTATCATGATTCTTTATGAGCCTTTCTCCTAAGGGATAATAGCATGTAAACTAACAATTACCCCAAGAGGTGCAAATGTACACCATAAATGTTTATGTGGGAAGTAATTGGGTAAGAAACATCTATAATTAAACCATGGAGCATATCCTTATCCTCAGGAAGGATATGGACAACATTTTGGAGCATATCCTTATTCTCGGGAAGGATATGGACAATATTTTGGAGCATATCCTAAATATTGTGACTATGTATATCATTACTGCATATGTAGCATGGTTAGCAATGAATGAATGCATGTGCACACATACATACACTAATTTGAGTATACATGAGTTTTACATAATGGATAGTATGATGCATGCCTTCAAATTTGATTTGTTTACTTATTTAATTATATATTGAGATTCAATGGGAATATTAATTAATGAAATTGTAGATTTTGTGGCTACAAGGTGATATTTAAAGAAACCTTCATTGAATATTGTATAGTTACAACAATGACCCACTAATGCAAATATAATTTTTTGTGAGTTGGATAATCATTTATAATGTTTCTTAAATGTGTATGTATGTGTGTGTGTGTGTGTGTGTGAGAGAGAGAGAGAGAGAGAGAGAGAGAGAGAGAGAGAGATTATGATGATGATGATGATGATAGATATTAACGTCCATTGAGACCAAGTTTGGTCTATCATACCTTAAACAGGAAAGGAGTCACTTTGTTTTGTTTAGAATTTTATTTATATGCTAAAAAAGCTTTAAGAGAAGTATGCCTAAATCACCATATTTATGATGAGTTTAAAGGGTTAGGAAGGTCGGTATTGTAGAAAAATGTTTTGAAATTGTTCTCTAATGTGGGTGTATATAGGACAATATATGAGAAAGTACTTTTCTTCTTCAATGCTCTTTGTGTCACAAAGATGAAAGATTCTTTCATCCCACAACATTTTAGGACTTGTCTAGCGCCTTGTTTCACTATGGAGCTCATGAGAGTTTGTTCTTATTTTATCAATGTTGATTTTCTTCTTTGCACTAATTAAAATAGAGAGATACTTTTGATCTTATAGATTAGGGTTGATCACCTCCTTATAATATCTTTATTTCTCTTATCCTCTAACTTGTTATTGCACCACATATTTTTCTTAAATTTGGATGTAATAATACTTTTAATATTATCATTATTCTGTAGAGTGACCTCTTCGTTGACTCCACCAATGGTTTAGCAAAGACTTGGAATCTTTATAACAACCTCACATAATCCACAAGTGGTTTTTACTAGAGTATGAAGTGATCTTAGGAAGCCTCTTGTCTCCCATGTTTTTTATCTTGTTATTATACATTAGTTACCTAGTCATAGCCATGCTTTCAAACAGGGAGAGGCTCACTTCTATGAGGATGATAGGTTAATTTTTAGATTATATGTTATAAAGCACTTTTGGATTTTCTTTATCCTTTTCTGAGATTCTCTAGAGATGTTGCAACCCCAAACTTCTCAACCATATAAGATAACATGAGTGATGAGAGTCTTAAAGAGGAGTCTCTTCCTATCCCAAAGCCATAGGTCTATGGATTTACAACTATTTCAAGCCCATACTAATATTTCCATCCTCCATTAATTAGTTTCTCAATACTATAGTTCCAGTTAAGCTTGTGATGAAGATCGATTCCAAGATATTTATATTGAGTCACTTCCTCCAAGTTGTTGTTGTCATACATGAAACTACCATAAGTGATCTTTTGTTATTTGATTATCATAACCTTTGCTTTGTCAGTGTTAACAATCATATCCATACTAGAGTAAAAATACTTGAGAATTTTTATTTGCTTGTTGAGATCATAGGGACTCCTCGGCATAATAACAATATCATCATCATAGAGAAGAAGGATGATGGCTATACTCGCCAAGTTCATACTAGCACAAGTTTCCTCTTCCAAAATACATTATAGCATGTTAATGTAAATACTAAAAAAGGTAGGGGATAGTGGAAAACCTTGCTTAAATCCTATATTACAATTACTCTGACCATCCCTCAAAGGTCCTAAACTTGGAAATAACCCTCGCATACAACCTTATCACAACAACTTTCAACTCGAAAGAGACTTTTGGCGCTTTTAAATATATTCCAAAGGTTACTTTTGGGCGCTATATCAAATTATTTTATAAAATCAACAAAGAAAAATATAATAATTTTTTTATTATTGTGAGACTCCTCAACAATGGTCCTAAGAGTAACCACTAGCAAGGTGGTCCATAATTGAATGATAGCCCTGAAATCCTACCTGGACTTTAGCTCCTTTTTCATGCCTTTCTAGCAGTATGTTGATCTTCTTTTCCAAAATAATTCCATATAATTTGGATAAAAGAGGGCCAATCATAATGGTCCTATAATTAGATGGATTGTTTTTATCTCCACTTTTAAAAATATGAACAATGAGGCTTTCTATCCAAGATTTAGGGAAACCCTTCTTGACTACTAAATTGAATATTTTGTGGATGTTAGGGATGAGGATAGGCCCACTAATTTTTAATATTTTTGCTTGGTACCCTTGAAAGTACTATAAACAACAAAGAGTCATGAAATCTCTCACTAAACCTTCAAATAAAAAAGGTATGCCTGCAATGATGTTCAGATGAAGAGTATGACATATGTGGACATGTATCAATTTTAAGCACATCCCTCATGTTATCTAGAATGCAAGAAAACAAGAATATACAGCAGTCAATGGTTATTTATGGCTTAATAAGTTGAATATGAGGTAAAATAAAAATATATGTTTTTTCAATGAAATGCACAGGGCCTCTTACAATGACTCAAGCATATATTAGTACTTATTTATTTTTTAGCTACATTATTATTTCTAATTTCTTTTGCTTTGGGTTAGGGCCATCATGTTTCGAGTTCTATTAATGTTGCATCAGAAACAAATCTAAATATTGATAGTAAGGGAGAGCGCAAGAGCTATACAATTCAAGGTGCGTGTAAAATTCTCAACAAAATTTAAAATCAGATAAGTTGAAACCGAGTTTGAAATATCAATCATATTAACTCCCAATATACACCACTAAAAATTTTAAACTTATTTATGAATAGATACAACTACATAACTTCCTAGTGTTCCACCAAAATATCAAATATATTTGTTTAAAACGTTTTAGATAGTAGGTCATGAAAAGTGCAAAATGTAAGAGAACCCAAAGATTGAACACCCATCACTTGTCATTTAAATAAGTTCATAGTTGCCTCTAGTGTTTACATTTCTTAACATTTATTGAATAAAGATGTATTTTCTTAACACTTTCTTATTAAACACATATTCAAAAGCAAAAACATAGTTACCAACTTGATGAGAACTCTCCAAAGTTCTCATTTTTTAGAGGTTGCATTAGTGGTTGTTTTTACCCTTGTTTCAAAAAGTGTTTCTAGCGGTGGCACCCTTTTTGGGGGGTCAAAATTACAAAAATCTACAACTATTATCTATAATGTTGCTAACAAAAACATTAAAATCAACCTCCAAACCAAAAAGTGGTGCTCCCTGGGTCACTTTTGTTTAGGGGTTAAAATTACAATTTGTTAGAAACTGTGGGGTTGACAACTAGTATCATTACTAAAAAAACCTTAAATATTGGCCCTGAAATAAAAAAAAGTGGTGCTACTAGTAGCACACACTTTTGGTTTTTTTGGGGGGGTTTAAAATTACAATTTGTTTGAAATTGCGACCTTCATAACCGGAACTATTGTGAACCAAAACCTCAAAATCAACATCTCAAATTGAAATGCGATGCCACTAGTACCACAGTTTTTTGTTTCATGCTTAAAATTGAAATATTTTTAAAATAATGGCCTCAAAATCAACATGGTTGCAAGCAAAATTATTAAAAAAAGGGAAAAATAGATAGAAAAACCAAAACAAAGGAGAAAACATGTTTTAAAAAAAATTAAGAAATATAAAAATCAAAATTTTAAATTAAAAAACATAATTGATCGATAATTGAAAAAAAAAAAACTCAACTCAAATTAATAAAACAATTTATTCTTAAAAAGTAAAAATAAAAACAATTAAAGAAATTTAAAGTGAAATCATTAGAAAACATTAAAAAAAAACAAAGGAAACCCTAAATAAATAAGAACAAGTTTTAATTTTTTTATAGAAAATAAATGAAAAAAACCTAAATCAAGATCATTGTTAGTTATGTGTGTGTGTGTGTGTGTGCGCGCGCACATGCACCAATGGATCTCTCAAAAGTGGCCAGCACAAAAATTCAATGAATTTATAAGCAAGGAGTCCAAACTAAAGTAGATTTGCAAGAACGTGTGTCAAATCTTACAATAATTGTTCGCAAAAATGTGGCAGAGGAATATCATATTAAATATAGCTTCACCTCCAATAATCTTTCAAAGAGAAATATGAGTATTCAGAAGGGATATCCCTTCCAAATCACGCTCCAATGTGAGCTTAACTTCTGGTTCAGTAGTTTCCTAGTTTTCTAGTTGATCTAGTTCTTGGTTTAGTTCTCTAAATATGTGAGTAATAGTGACATGTTGCATCCTCAAAATTTCCTCTATTACTAACCAAACCTGGGCCTGTTATGCAATATTCGCTACCTCACTATTTCCCTAAACCCACTTGATGATGGCTTGCGAATAAAAAAATACTGATATCGGATATATTCCCATTTCTCGGGCCATCTGATGGAGGGTACTAACTACCATAATCTCATCCCAGTTCTTTGTAGCTATTCCTATCCCCATGATGAAACAAATTTATTTTCTAGATGGAAGTTGGATCCATCCTCTTACCCTGCTTTGTCTTGAATTTCCTTGGGAATCCCCCTCAAAATACCCTCTTGGGATACTTGCATCATAATTTGGATGGGTGAAAGGTCTCATAGTTTTCTCCTTTTTTTTTCTTTAGTGTGTGTTGGCTTATTGGCCTTAATTATATAAAAGAGGGGGTAAATATGAGGTTTCTTATTCTAGAAGATACTTTCGTTACACACAATCCAAAGAGACCAAATTACCCCAACTACCAAATTTGTGTCTTCCTCTCTTGTGAGTGATATCCATTGATTCAGTACCTCTAAAGTATTCTCCCTTGACTAGATTATTCTTGTTGTGTTGAGGCGTTGGGATGTTCCCAAATCCCCTTTGCAAAGTGATAGTGAACAAACATATGCCCATAATGTTTCTTGTGTTTTCCACAAGGACATACCTACTTGGCCTTGTCCTTCCTCTTCCTTTTAGCATATCCTATGTAGGAATTGGTCCCTTTAAGGTAAGACAGGCATGAAAAATCGTCTTCAGGGGATCCTAGAGCTTCCACAATTTCTATTACCACCTAGGGTCTTCCAATTGCCTAATTCAGAATTTCCTTTTATAACTAAGATTTACATTCTTCTTGCCATTTTTTGAGTTGGTTTCCTAGAGGAGTTCGTGCTCCTCCTATGTTATCTCAATGTCTTCTTGATTTAATAAATTTGTACACTCAATCCATTGAATTCCATCTATGCCCTACAATCCTATATCTTGTGCTGATACCCATTCCCATGTGCTCATGAACTTGTAGTGACATGACTAAGGGAGGTCACATTCCTCTTTATCAAAGAATCCACAAGATGCAAAGGCATTGTATAGTACAAGCTTTGCGTTGTCCATGTATATAGTACATTATAAACCTCCATTCCATTCCCCACTTGCCAACATAATTGATCTATAACTATATGGTCGGATTGCACAAGAGATTTCCAAAAATTCAACCATCTTTGAAACTTTTTTCTTGGATTTCTAATCCAATCTTCTAGTGACTAGTGTTATGTATTTGTGAATCAAATTTTCCCACCAAATCCCCCTTCTTCTAATAAGTTTTGAGGTGCCCTTTGTTGTCAAGGTTGCTTCAAAACTATTCAATTGCTTTATTCCTAATCCTCCTATATTTTTTGGCCTTGCTAAATTATCCCATGCCACAAATGCCATACCTCTTGATTCTTTCATTCCTTTCCAAAGATATTTAGAGAGAGTTTGTTTTATTTGAGTGAGGATATGGCTTGGAATGGTTGCCAACTCCAACCATAGGTAGGGATTTCCTGAAGAACACTTTTTATTAGTTCCACCATCCAAGACCAATCCCTTATTTTGTAATTGTTAGGCTTTAACTAGAACACTAGCTACATTAGCTTTGAATCAAAGTATTTCACTATGAAGGGAAGAAATTTTAAGATCATATCCTTATGGAATTGAAGCACATCAAGAAAACAAATGAAGTATTTGGATTGGTTGATTTACATTTTTAAAGCTTTGTACAAAATGTATGGTATATTATCCAACACTTTTTCTTTCATTGTTGACCCATTCCGAAACAGAAGGATGTCATACACAAAGATCAAGTGCGTGATATATATTGATTCTGAAATCTTGATTCCCTTTTGTTTTCAAACTTAGTTAATTATGCTTTTACCATCCTATTGAGTCCCTCTATGACTATTATAAATACAACAAGCAAGAGAGGTAACCCTTGTCAAAGACCCCTATTTATGGTGAAAAAGGGGGAGGCCAATCCATTTATAAGTAATGTTATTGATGGATAAGAGATACAAGCTTCCATCCATTTGACAAAAGGCCATGCAAACCCTAGTTGTGTTAATATCATATGCAAGTAGAGCAAACTTACTCAATTGAAATCTTTTGAAAGATCAATCTTTAATATAAATGTTCTCTTCTAAAGTGTCTTCACTATAGGAAGAAATTCTTGGGTTGATCGGATAATATCTTGGATATCAAAGAAAGTTTCCAGAAATCCCACAATGTTAATTTTGCATCGACGTTTCAAATCCACAACTGAATCCATCATCAGGATAAAGAGTCAAGTAGTGAGAAAGAGTTAAGACACAATTTATATTAGTAGAGCATAGAATCCTAAATAGTTTAGAAGGTCGGATTAAGTATAGGGAGAACCAGGAAAACCCTAAAAATTATAAAAAGAGATTATAGGAATAAAATGAAGAAAAAAGAATAAACAATGAAAAAGAAAACGGAATATAAACAAAGAGAAACAAAGAAAAACCAAAAAGAAAGAATTTTGATAAACAAAGAAAAAAAACCTAGAGGAAAAAAATAGAAGAAAGAAATATAAGTGAAAATAGCATTAAGAGAACAAACAAATAATAGATAGGAACAATAATTAATAAAATTAAAGTTAAATTTAAAAAAAAATTAGAAATTAACAATAAACAAACAAACAAGGAAACAAAGAAATAAAAGTGAAAATAACATTAAGAGAACAAATAAAGAATAGATAGGAACAATAATTAATAAAATTGAAGTTAAATTAAAAAAAAAAATAGAAATTAACAATAAAAAAACATACAAGGAAACACTTAAGAAACAAAAGAGCGCATCACAAGGTATAAGTAAGATTCATATTGATAGAATGATTTAGAAGTAAGTGAGGAGGAGCATCACATGCTAAGAGGAGGATGGTGAGTATGTGGGGGTTTTTGGTAAAGATTTTTGGGGTTTGTCGTGCTTTTTATGCGTCTTAGTGTAGATATGTTTAGCTACAATAACTTGGAGTCTAGTTAACTTTACTGGCAAACTAAAGTACCAACCGAGGTTTTAAAAAAGTGGGAATGTGATTTTTGGCTACAGCTTCGGATCTGGGTTTTTTTCCTGCGGTTTTATTTTTATTTTTTTTTATCTTTGGTGGTTTTTTTTAATTTCTTAGAGTTTGTGTGGTTTTATTTAGTCTTTGTGTTTTAACCCTATCTTTCGGTGACTTTTGTTTTTTTTAACCTTTTTCCTCACAGGTGTTACACAGAAATCTTCCACCCTGTGAGCATCAGCATTCTTTGACTTGTAGGATCCATTTCAGTGACTCGGATCCTTTTTTATCCTTTAGTGATACCAGTTTGCCCTATGTTTGTTCCTACCTGCATGTTGCATCACTATAGCATGCGTACCCCGGAGTTGCATCCCTATAGCCCGTGGATATCAAGTAAAATGGTAAAAACCACTATTTTATCACTTTTTACTCCCAAAAAGCGGTCATTGGGTGACCTTTGGCTCTCCATTTTCCCAAGTAACGTCTCGATGAGTCCTTTCACATACCTTTGATAGGACTATATATTGAGCACATATGGCTTATGAACGGGAGGGAGAAGAGAATAGTAAAGGCACTCTAGTGGATTTTTGCCCTATCTTGAGTCTGCACTCATTGATCCTTGTAGTTGTGAACCATTTATGTTCACCTTACAAACTCCTCTCTAGTTTGAGTTTGCCATTTATGGAGGATTGAAGTGGTGGAGGCACAAGTGGATTGATCTAGATCTTGGTTCAGATTGGTTGCTGGCAAGAGGTCGTATAACTTTGTACTTCTTCTTGTTCATTAATAGAAATACTCATATTCTCGTCCTTTCATGGTGTGAATGTCATTTATTATACATTGGGTTACATTTGCTTATGATATTATGGACCATTGATATTGATAATTTTAATGCCATTTATATATCACATATACTTGTTAGATATTGGTTGTCGAGACTAATTTGTAGATTACAAGTGCTTGGATGTGCACGGATTGAAAGCTCCAATGGGGATCTACATCAAATGTTGGATCGAGGTTGGTTACATTTCTCCATTATTTTAACATTGTCATTTATAATAGAATTGTTTTGAGAATTGAGTAGATTTTTGGTAGTCATCTATCTGTTGTGGTATTCCCAAGCCATAGAGAGTTTTCTCCAATACAGAAATGGCGACTCCACTAGGAAAAACATCCATGTTTGGAAAATTTTTTGAGCATCAGTCCATATTTAGAGTTGTTTTTTATCGATGCTCTGTGTCACTGATTGGCCGTTAAGATACACTGTAGAAAACTTGCTTTTTTCTGAGCCCCTGGACTCTTTATTTGACCATTTGCTTTTCCTCACCCTCGGGTTGGATTAGTTCTTCCCGTGTATACCCACCTCTGTTTACTCTACCGCTCGCGGGTACCCGCAGGTATTCCTTCGACAGTAGTGTGTAACTCCGACTTTTGTTGGTTTATGGCTATTGGTTGTTGCTGGGTGAGTTTGGTTGGTTCCTGAGTCTTTGTTGGCCTCTCTCTTGACTGCTTCATCCCTTGGTTGTGACCAGATCTCTTCATTTCTCTTAGTTGAGCCTTCTTGGTTTTTTACCAATCTTTGTTTTTAGCCTCTTGGTTTCTTCCTTTTGAGATCTTTCCTTTGGCTGAGTCTTGTTGTTTAGGATCTGCTAGGTTGTCTTAGTGATCTTCTCGACACTTCAGTGACTGAATAGTAGGATTTTGCTTGCATTTTTTCATTCCATATATATTGAAAAAATACAAAAATATTCATTTAGTTTTTTGCATTTTCCTTTCTGTTTATAATAGAAAATACAAAAATATTGTATTTCCATGTACTACATTTTGCATTGAGTGCTTGTTGCCTTCATTTTAGGTTTTGCTTGTGCATTGAAAAGATAAAAGTTTGCATATTTATTTCGGAATTGTTGGTTGATTTTGCATATTAGTGACATTGTTTTATTGGATAGATGAGTCTAGGATTGGACGATGTTTCATACTATTGAGTCTACACATCACTAGTTTCACGACCATATCCCTTGAGTAATCACAACCACTAAAATTAACGCTTAATCATAAAATTGATTAGACTTATTTTATTTATAGGGTACACCAACTAGCATAGGTTTAGAGTCTTGGAAAAGATCATTGTGAGTTAACAATCCAAGACTGCTGAACGAAACATTAGGTGTCTGAATAGGGAGTGGAGGAATCCATGGTATAGATCGGTGTTCTCAAGAAAGCTCTACTCAATCCAGAGTTAAGCACGAGGTCACGGGAGGTTGGTTGAGGAGATATCCCTTTGATACCGGCTGAATGTGGGAGATATATCCAGGATTTGTTCGTATCTGGGGGTACGGAGGTTCGTCCTCTTGTGCTTCGGGCTTAGCTACCCTGCCCATACGACGGGTCCCACCTGCGACTGTCCCCCTGAGCATTGGTTATATTGCAGTGAACATAGTTTCCTTACCTAGGTACCGCATAGGGTACTTGCAATGGTTATGATGTTTGTGTCCTGAGTCAGATAGGGATTGGACAACATAGTTGTGTTCGTGCAGTGGACTTGACCCTGTCGACACAGTGAAGCCTGGGTGTCTCTATAATTGATTCTGTTACCTCCAGCTATAGTTTGGGAGTCTCAAGCCTCTCCTAGGAGAGACATACAGGCTCTAGTGTCGGGAGCTCATTTAGCCACTATATTTGTCTACTCTTGGCTGTAGTTTCTCTAGGTGTGTGCTTTTGATTTACTGTTTTTGATCGATAGTTGGCCTTTAGGAGACGTTGTGTCTCTCTCCAGAGAGAACATGGCGTGGAGCCTTACTCTCCGCTGGTCCCATCATTTGGTTGGTTTAGAGCCACTTGAGGTTACACGTCATATTGCTAGAGGACGCCGGAGGGATCCCTCTGAGTCTTCGGATTCTTACGTGACTTACATTGAGGACTACATGGCTGCACATCCCGATATCGGGCAAGACCCTTCTACTCCTTCGGGTAGAGTTGAACATACTTCCGATCCCCATACTCCTCATGAGGATTGGGGAGGTGATCTACCTAAGACTCAACCTAGTTCTATTTGGCCTAATCCACTTGACCAAGATCTGTTTGATCCTTCAAATCTGGATAATTATCTTTACGGGATGCCCGACTTACTCGAGGAGGAAGAATAGGACGAGCCTTTCGTTCCTTCATTTCCACGTGATTTTAGATATAGGAGGCCTAATACTCATGATGATTCCAGCCCTATGGTCAACCCCACCGTGCTCTCTTTTGGTATTCCTAGTCACAATACTGTCGAACCTTCCACTATGGTTGGTACTCACGCTGGCACTAGTCAAAGTGTTAGCCATACTATACCCACTGGGGGCACTACATTGTCCACCCACTCACATAGTATGGGGACTAGTCAGATTCCTAACCATGCTAATGTTGGAACGCAACCACCTCCTAGGAATACCCAACATAGTCGGAATGCTATTCGAAACACGACTCGCCATCCACCACCTAATACACATGTCGCTACTCGTCAACCCAGGACTACTTTTGCACATGATACCATTCCTCCCAACCACGGGGGTGGGCACATACCGCATACTTTTGCATCCACTACCGCTACTAGTAATAGTAATGTAGGGGGTGGGAATATTTCCTATCCACATGGACGTCACACCACCAACCCTGCTACTGGTCACACCCATATTGGACCTGGGAATACTTCTCATGCTGCAGGTCACCACACGACTGCTCAAGCTCATCCTAATGTTGGGGGTGGGAACATACCATACCATTACGGCCAATACAACACGGTTCCCGCTATGAATAGTACATACATGCCCCATACTTATGGTGGCAACCCTTACTACAACACAATCAGTGCTGGCCCCCAGTATCACCCACCACCCCAATATGGTACTCAAAACGCACATATACCTGCTTACTCTCAAATGGGTCAGGCAGGGGGAGGTTATCCATCTTATGGCCATGGGAAAGCTTATGGGCCGTCAGGTCCTCAGTATCAGCAGTTTAATCCTCATGGTCAAGCTTTTGGTCCATCTTAGAACACAGTTCCGTTTAACCAACCTTTTATGGGAGCTTATAATCAAGCTTTCCAGCCGCAGCTCCCGTTCCTTGCATGCTTGAATCTCCCAGATATTTCGAAGCTCATGAATGATTCGGTGTGTCATGACCCTACTTGGCCCTCGGTCCCTACCAATCTCCCTTTGGACATTCCGAAGTTTGAAGGGAAAGGTGGTGAGGACCCGGGAGATCATGTCACGATGTTTCACCTTTGGTGCTCCTCCAACTCTTTGAATCATGATTCCATTCGATTGCGACTATTTCAACGCACCCTCATGGGGGCAGCCGCGAAGTGGTATGTGGAGTTGCATGGAAACACCTATATGGGATTCAACGAGATTGCTTTGGTTTTCTTAGACAATTTCCAGTTGTCGTTTCATTATGATACCGGTACTGAGTTGTTGTCCGCCTTCCGTCATAATAAGGCCACACATATTTCTGACCATGTTCAAGAGTGGCATCAGCGGAAGAGATTAGTGAGAGCCAACATTCCTCCAGAGTTCCTGTTATAATGGTTCCTTAATTCTTTACTCCCATACATTGCTAAGGATGTTTCGATGTCCGACATTGTGACTAAGGAACAAGCTATCTTGAAAGTCCTGCAGTTAGATCTACTTTATTCTCAGTATGGCATTTTGGATGACATTATTCCTGATGCACCAAGAACAAGACATGAGCCTACATCAGTTCCTGAACCACATGCCGATGGCATCATGGGGTTGTTGATGTATATGTAACTTCAGAATGTATTTCACATATATGTATATTGTATTCCTATAGAGATGGTATTATTCCTCTATAAGGAAGTGTCGTCATTTATATTGTAAGTGTCGTAACTTATACTTGATGGGTTATTAGACCACCTTGTTTGGGGTCAGCCCTGTATAAGTCATGTGGGTCAAAGGGTTATTAGACCACCCTATTGGGGGTCGGCCATGTGGGTCGAAGGGTTATTAGACCACCCTATTGGGGGTCGGACCAGTCAGCATTATATTATGTGGTTAAGTTCGAGCCTACATGAGTTAAGTAAAAAGGCAAGTCAAGTCAAGTATAAATAGAGTGCGGGAGGCACTCTATTTGCTCACTCACTTCTCACACATGCACTCAAGGAGGAGTGGTGCACTTATGGAGGAGGAGGATCTGCTTCTAGGTTATGGCTATCTCTCTTGGTTGGTTGTATCATTGCTCTATCTATCTCTGAGGAAGTTATTGGGGTTTTTCACCTTTATGGTTTTCCCCAAGTAAATCTTTGTGTCTCTTGTGTGCTTGCATTATTGTCTCCATGATTGATATGCTGTAGATATGCTGTACATGTTGTTCTCTCAGTTAATATCCTAGATCATATTGAAGTAAATTCTGAAAATTTAACATGGTATCAAAGCTAGCCTGAAAGAAGGCATGATATGGCATGTATGACACTTGTTGCACTTACGATGCTAGGGCTTGATATAGCAAAAACCAGTCATCGTAGAACTTTCACTATAAATCCGTTTTGGCAATGTTTTCGGATCTGAAATTGTTAAAGGATGAATATTAAATCTCCAGGTACCTTGTGTCCAAAGTACAACCTCTAATTCGTTGTACTTTGTGATTTATGATCTGTACAATATAGGGTTTCTGCCTCTTCCAGATCTGAGTCAAAATCAGGTGACCTTGGGAAAAAGGTCATAACTTGGGCTAGGAAGCTCCAAATGAAATTTCGTAAAATGGGACATGTAGTACACAGACTGGACTATCTCAAAAAAAAAATTCAGATGCCGAAGTTGAACCAGTGACACGTGGCACGCCGTACAAGTTCGCTCTCCTGTATTATCCCATAAACAGGTCACGTTGCGACACTTGGCATAACTCTCTCTCAGAGAGTCCAATTGAGGTCAGACCTGTCAGGATGGAAAGATAACAGGCCGAGCCATCTCAGGAAACTTTTTCAGAGGCCGAATTACAAACAGTGACACGTGGGACGCCGTACAAGTTCGCTCTTCTGTTTTATCCCAAAACAGGTCACGTTGCGACATTTGGCATAACTCTCTCTCAGAGAATCCAATTGAGGTAAGACCTATCAGGATGGAAAGGTAACAGGTCAGGCTATCTCAGGAAACGTTTTTAGACCCTGTGGATCAAAAATTTCGGAGTTACACTGGAAACAATCAGGTACATATTTCTGTCAAAACAGAATTATTTTTTTGGTACCTTCATTCATGGCTTCTGGAATTTAGGGATTTGGAGAAAGTTCGAATTTTTGTAATCGGAGACCATGGCTGAATGCTACTCATCAAAATAAAAATTTAGAGACCAAGATCAGAATTTTTGGTTGGGCATAAGGCCGGGCTTGATTAGACCCTAGTTCGGGACTTTGATCAGAAAAGTGGAAAATTAGGGCTTCTGTAAAAATGGGAATTTTTGAAATCTGTGACCACGGCTGGAAGCTCCTCAGAAAAATAGAAGCTTAGAGCTTTGGATCAAACATTTTGATTGGGCAGAAGAGTGGGCTTCATCAAACCCCATTTCAGGGTCACGTCTAGTGAATCCGGAAGTTTCAAAGGAAAAATTGAGGAGTGAAACTTTGCAGTTTTCAAATTCTGAATATACCAGTTTGATCAGCTCATCAAGGCGCATATTTCTATCCTTTCGGAAGTTTGAAATTAAAAGTTTGAATTTTTGGGGTTTCTTTGACAAACCCATATCCAGCTCCAGGTCCAGTTCTTGCAAATCAAGTGGATTGGGTTAATCCTAGAAGAAGATGGATTGATCATTTGCATGAGTGAAGAAGTTCCTGTTTCAGAGGGAGATGAGGCTAAGGCCTTACATAAGAAGATTACAAGCGATCTCGACAGGTATGACTCATCGAGGTATGTTTCGATATTTGTCCATGATTAAGTTTATGGTATGTTTGTCTTCATGTTATTACGGTTAGTACAATTTTGATTTTAGATTTGTCGAATCACCTTAACAAAATTATGAATGCATGATAGAAGATATTCATTGGTTAGGGTGTTGACACTTATGATTGTACTAATGCATTATGGTGTTGTATGAGGTTTATGTTGTCTACTAACATGAAAGGTACACCAAGAAAGACAAATCATGTTCTGTTCCAAGAACATATGATCATGATAACATGAGGACAAAGATTCATCCATTGTCATGGATCTCATAGAAGATCCATTTACGAGGTATGTATAACTTGGTTTTGCAATGGTTAACTTATGAGACATGCAGGTTACTAGCACAAGTCATTGACGAAGAACAAGAAGACATTATGCGGGTATGTTAGACATAAATAGCTAGCATGCTAATCCAGGTATGTTTTTCCTATATCAAGCTAGAATCCTACCTTGTGTTAGGATCTTATACTGTTGTTGATAATGATTATTCATGAAGCCATAAGTTTGAATAATCATGGTTGTATGCATATTATGTTTCTTACCATAATTGATGATATGACTAACCAGAAGAATCATGAAGGTATAGGTTTGAATAATCACAAGTTTTATGCATATTATATCTCTTATCTTGTTTGATGATTCAACTAATCCGAAGAGTCATAGGTTTGAGTAATTATAGGTTTAGACATGTTATGATTTGACTAACCTTAAGAATCCTACATAAACCTTGAAAGCTAATTCTTGTTATTTTCTGTTTGAAATGATCATGACTATACATGCTTGAGATTATTGTGTTTTTAATAGTATACTAATGAATGTATAATTTTATATGAGATCACAAGGATAACACACTCATGATACTAATAAGCATGCATAGGGACCAACGATGAATATGAGTTCAAGAACAGGTAATCCAGGAAGCAAAGATCAAGAGGGAGCACACTCCCGTTGTTCCTGCAAGAAAGCAAAGGAACACACTTCAGTAGTTTCTGCAAGGATGAAGATATTCAGAGGGAGTTGACCATCTTTCCACAACAGAAAGGTGTAGAAGAAGCTACTTCAGATTAGGACTCCAAGCAGCTCCTGTAAGGAAGCAAAGACTCAGAGGGAGTCCACCCAACGAACAAACAAAGATAAGTATTTTAATTTCTTGCATATTTGTCTGTTTAAATAAAATTGTTCAATGATGTATATGCTCATGTTCCTAGACTTAGGATATGTATTGTGCATATTAGAATAGTTGCATTGATGAACAGTATGCTACTAATATACATGGGTAAGTGGCCTATGGCACTGTACAACATTCCATTGCTGCTTATCTAGAATGAAACCTCTTTGCTGACATGTTGGGAGTTGTGCACACTCTTAACAATGTTCTGGTAGAGATTGGAAGGCATCTAGAAAATTACGGAATATGGATAAATGTTGTATTGAAGCATTGGCTAAAGATAATTGCATGACTGTATGACATATTACTTTATGTGTAAGAATTTGTTCTGAAAACTATGGGATGTTTTTCTAATCATGCAATTTAACTTGTTGTGTAGGAAAGATCATATGCCATCTCCTTCAAAAGAAGAACTCCAACATTTGTCCCAGCAACAAAGATATCTATTGAAGATATTGAAGATCCCAAGATCTGGGATGAAGAAATGGAATGCCATGATCCGTCGATCATGAAGAATGATGTTTGGGTTGCAGTCCCAAGACATGAAGGGAAGTTTGTTATGACTTCCAAATGGAACTATCTGATCAAGCGTATTGCAGATGGCAGCATTGAGAAATATAAAAGTGATGAAATAGAAGATGCACCAGATGGATTTTAAGACAGCATGGTGTAGTCAGATATGTGTGCAAAACTTGGTATGGTAGGATAGACAGCTTTCTATCCAGTTTGGGCTTTACCAAGAATAAAGCGGATTCCAACCTTTTCTACAAGGTTGAGGAAGGGAATCCTGTGATTCTACTCTTGTATATGGATGACTTGTTTGTAACAAGAGATGATAGATTGATTGCTGACACGCAGCGGAAGCTTGCTGCCGAGTTCGAGTTACTTGGGAATGATGCACTATTTGTTTTTGGCATGGAGGTGTGGCAGAGTGATGGAATCTTCCTTGGACAAGGGAGGTATGCAGTAGAGATCCTGAAGAGGTTCGGGATGATGGACTGCAAGGCTATGGCTACACCTATGGCATCGAATCTGAAGCTTCTATGTGATGCTTCATCTGAGCTGGTTGATGTCTCCATGTATCGTCAGATGATTGGGTCCTTGATGTACCTGATGAACACGAGACCAGATATTTGCTTTGCTGTGAACACATTGAGCCAGTTCCTGACGGATCCGAGGAGTGTTCACCTGGTTGCTGTAAAGCATGTTCTGAGGTACCTGAAGGGTACAGTGGATTGTGGGCTCAGGTATGAGGTGAATCAAAAGTTTAACCTGCAGGGTTATGTTGATTCAGATTGGGCTGGCAGTGCTGCAGATAGGAAGAGCACATTTGGGTGTTGCTTCAGTATGGGATCAGGTGTGATCTCTTGGTTTAGCAGGAAGCAGTCCTGCGTAGCACTGAGTACAGCTGAGGCAGAGTATGTTGCAGCCTGTTCAACTAGTTGTGAGGCAGTATGGCTACGGAAGCTACTGTCTGAGTTATTTGATCTCTCGTTGGAGGCTACTGGTATCTTCTGTGATAACCAGAGTTGTGTGAAGCTATCCGAGAACCCAGTGTTTCATGACAGGTCGAAACACATAGAGATCAAATATCACTATATCAGGGATATGGTGCAGAGAGGAGCTGTGAAGCTCCTGTATGTTGCGATGGACGAGCAGATTGCAGATGTGCTGACGAAGCCACTAGCCAGGGTGAAGTTCGAGTACTTCAGAGAGAGACTTGGCGTTCTTCAGATCAAGGATACTTCGAGGAAGAAGTGATGGACACATTTGCTGAAGCCATTCCAAGCATGTTGGAAGGAGGATCCTTCACATGGCTATGGATGTAAGCGCTGGATGATGAGCATCAGGATGATGTTCTGGTTTCTGCTTGGATATGATCAGTTGGATCATTTTATGAATGTATGTACGCATCATGTGGATGCTGGATATGATCAGTTGGATCATTTTATGTATGTATGTACGCATCATGTGGATGCTAGATATGATCAGTTGGATCATTTTACGTATGTATGTATGCATCATGTTGGATGCTTGGACCATGTATCTATATTTGTATCAGGTGGATACATTGTATGATCAGGTGGATCATGTATGGTGATATGTATCATGTATTTGTATCAGGTGGATAGATTGTATGATCAGGAGGATCATGTATGATGATATGTATCAGGTAGATACTTGGTATGCATCAGGTAGATGCATTGATGATCAGGATGATCATGGATGACGAGCTTCAGGATGTTGCTCCAGATGACATGCAGCAGGATGTTGCAGTGATGATCAGGATGATCATGGATGACGAGCTTCAGGATGTTGCTCTAGATGACATGCAGCAGGATGTTGCAGTAATGATCAGGATGATCATGGATGACGAGCTTCAGGATGTTGCTCCAGATGACATGCAGCAGGACGTTGCAGTGATGATGATCAGGATGATCATGGATACATCAGGATGATGTATGGTGAGTATCAGGTTGATACTCTATGGCCGTTGATCAGGTTGTGCAAATGAGCATGTAATAGCGCCCTGGGAGATTTGCAGATGGTCTTTCAAGGTTTTGCCTATGGCATGTAATATCGGTGCCCTGGGACATCTGGAAAATGATCTTTCGAGGTTTTGCTCTGGGAGGACATGTAATAGCGCCCTGGGAGATCTGCAGATAGTCTTTCGAGGTTTTGCCTATGGCATGTAATAGCGCCCTGGGATATCTGGCAGATGCTCTTGCGAGGTTTTGTCCTATGGCATGTAATAGCACCCTGGGAGATCCGATAGGTTGGGCTGTGTGCCCGTAATCAGTCCTGGGATGCTCTTGCGAGGTTTTGCCATGACCACATGTAATAGCGCCCTGGGAGATTTCAGGTCGGAGTTGTGTACCCGTAACATCCTAAGATGCTCTTGCGAGGTTTTGTGGTGGACCACATGTAATAGCACCCTGGGAGATTTCAGGTCAGAGTTGTGTACCCGTAACATCCTGAGATGCTCTTGCGAGGTTTTGTGGTGGGGTCACATGTAATAGCGCCCTGGGAGATCCTACAGGTCGGAGTTGTGTACCCGTAACATCCTGGGATGCTCTTTTGAGGTTTTGTGACGCACGTAATAAGTCCTAAGGATTCCACAGTATGGCCAGTGATGACGAAGACCTACAGGTGGTGGGCCTACATCCAGTATGAAAAAGGACTAGCTCTGTAGAACTTCCTATGACGAGTAGATTCAGAGATTGATTGAGATAGCAGCAGCAGTGACGATGATGATGACTCGATGACGATTATCTAGTGACGATGATCCAGAGAAGATGACTTGTGCTAGAAGAACTGTGCTGAGAAATACCTTCCTAGTTAAGAGGGAGTGTTGATGTATATGTAACTTCAGAATGTATTTCACATATATGTATATTGTATTCCTATAGAGATGGTATTATTCCTCTATAAGGAAGTGTCGTCATTTATATTGTAAGTGTCGTAACTTATACTTGATGGGTTATTAGACCACCTTGTTTGGGGTCGGCCCTGTATAAGTCATGTGGGTCAAAGGGTTATTAGACCACCCTATTGGGGGTCGGCCATGTGGGTCGAAGGGTTATTAGACCACCCTATTGGGGGTCGGCCCAGTCAGTATTATATTATGTGGTTAAGTTCGAGCCTACATGAGTTAGGTAAAAAGGCAAGTCAAGTCAAGTATAAATAGAGTGCGGGAGGCACTCTATTTGCTCACTCACTTCTCACACATGCACTCAAGGAGGAGTGGTGCACTTATGGAGGAGGAGGATCTGCTGCTAGGTTATGGCTATCTCTCTTGGTTGGTTGTATCATTGCTCTATCTATCTCTGAGGAAGTTATTGGGGTTTTTCACCTTTATGGTTTTCCCCAAGTAAATCTTTGTGTCTCTTGTGTGCTTGCATTATTGTCTCCATGATTGATATGCTATAGATATGCTGTACATGTTGTTCTCTCAGTTAATATCCTAGATCATATTGAAGTAAATTCTGAAAATTTAACAGGGGTCCGCATGCACTCGCCCTATAGACTTGGTAGGTAATCAAATGCAAAATTTGTCGCTAAACCAGTCTGCTCCCGGACAGGTTCACACCTTGTCCACTTCCACTCCGTCGTATGATGTACACAATGTGCAATAAATGAAACCGTCGGGTAACCAGCAACCTGGTGGTAAGAAAAAGGGGAGAAATAATCGTAGGGGTCGAAACAATGGAAGTAACAACAATAGAAATTGTAATACTCCTCGTAAAGAGAATGCCAACCCTCCTCGGGAAGGTGGTAATGTTGGCGAGGATCGTAAACATAGGCGTAAGGTGAAATTCCCTTGCAAGCTTTGTGGGGAGGATCATCTTACTCACTTATGTCCTCATATTGAAGAAGCATCGAAGCATTTGGCACAGAGCCTAGCCGTGTTGAAGGATCCCCTTCCTCATCATCAAAATATGGCTTCGCATGCTCCCACCATTGGTTATGGTACTAATGAAAAGGCAAAGTCTTCTTCCAATACTAGTGGTTATGGATGTGTGAATATGGTTCAGTCGGAGGTTTGTGTTGCTACTTGTCAACGTGATTATGGTGCACCACAACCAAATTTGGGGAATGAGCCTCCCCCTCCTCCTGATAATTCCTTGCATATCGAGAAGCCCTCTATTATGCCGTGGATACCGAAAGGTGTTCTCATGTGCTCCACACATAACCCTAATGCTCGAGCCACCCAGAACTACTCCATCGTAGAAGATTTGGGCCAAACTCCATGTGCCATGTTGGCTCTTGAGGTTTTGCAAGCTTGTCCTTCTCAGAAGCATGCCCTTTTGAGTGCGTTAGGAGTTCAAGATGGGGGAAATCCTAGTGTTATCAAGTTCTACACTACTTATGTCCAGCCTCGCTTACCTTACCATGTGGCTTTTCAAATCCAGGTGGTTTGCCTTAAAATATTCATCAAACATACTATGGTTGATGAAGGTGCTTCCGCATCAGTAATGTCATTGACTTGTTGGAAAGCTCTTAGCTCTCCTCCTCTACTCGCATCTAGAACTACACTCACTGCATTTGACGATAGATCTTTTACACTGCATGGAATTATCTCTTCCCTTGTTGTCTCATTGGGAGGTAAGTCTGTGCCTATTGAAGTCAAAGTGGTTGATGCGCCCATCAACTACAACCTTTTACTGGGTCGGAACTAGATGTACGCTATGAAGGTTGTCACGTCTACTGTATTTCGAGTTATTTGCTTTCCCCATGAAGGAAAGATTGTGACGATCGATCAGCTGGATTATGTTGGCACTCCTTCGACAGCATCCACGGGATCAGTAGTCCCGCAAGTTTCTGATTCTCAGTCGGCAACTGGGAACATAGGTGTTGGGATGTACCCCTCATTGATGGGAATTTTTAACCATTCTGCACCTGTGAATTTTATCGGAACCATTTCTAACAGTGTGCCTCCTCCTTCGAATAGTATGTTATTCCGGACCTCCTATTCAAATGATCCGTGGATTTTACCATCCACGAATTCCACGTCTGGAGACATTGCGCATGTCGGGATGTCTATGCCTTTATCTGTAGCAGAGATCGCTTACGATTATATCCAACAAACCACTGCAGATCCGGATCTCTCTTCTTCCCAGACAGTTGAAGAAGATCCTGTTACGTTGCCAGTTTTGGCAGCCAACCTATCTTGTTCACATTATTGCCTCGATGGTATCCTACCTTCAGATGGAGTTCTTTTTGAGGCCTGGGTGGTGATGACAAGCCGTGGGGGGATCTTTATCATAGATCTCATTCCCCTCCTCCCCTTGATCTTATTGAACAAGATGGTCCTATAATACAACCTACCATCCATTTGAATTTGAATCCATTCACCATCTCATCCAGCCCTGATTTGACGTTTGAGTCTAATGAGTCTTTTAGACTCTCCTATAGATCCCTGAATCAGTGCTCCTGAAGAGTTTGATTCTATTTCTAGAATTTCCAACTCCCGTGATGATGGATTTGCTCCTGCAAGTTCCTCCATGTCCTTCAACTTTGCTCTTCATTTTGAAGATGATCATTTTGATCCCTCAGGTATTGGTACTATGGCACCTTCAGTGGTTAGCTCTACCTGCATTATGTCTGAGGTTAACCATAGTGAAGTTGAAAATGTTTCTACTGTAGTGACGTGTATCAGATATTTCTTTACGTATATTTTAGAGATGATCTTGGTACTTGTGTTTCTTGGAGACAGGATTCTTAGCTGGACTTATACTTGTTTACTGGTCCTTTTTGACATTTACTTCGTTCATGGCAGGCATATTCAGAACCTTGCATATAGGTTTAGGCCTCCCCATTGTTATGATGCATTTGAACCTTGTGCCATCCGAATTCGCAGACACCCCCTGAGTGTCCTTATCTTGCTCATGTTCCTTTCATTATGCATAGCTTTGTCCCATGTTCTTGGAACTAGTCTCGCATATCCCTGACACTCGTCTGCTCTCATTACGAGCATTCTTCCATATCTCCTTTTAGCTCGTTAAAAACGGTAAGGAGGTCACGAGTTTACTTTTTCGGGCTCGTTAAACCTTTACGGAAAATATTTTTATAAAGTCTTTTTTAAGCCCTTGTTAGACTTTTTCAAATCAAACAAGATTGCTGAGTATACTTGTCATTTCAGACTCGTTAAAGGATTTGAAGCGACTTTCACTTAGGTATAAGTTTACCCCTTTTTCCGAACCTTTGTGGATTAATTACGAAAAAGGTATACTCTAGTCATACATGACTAGAAGAGTTCTTCTCTCATTGTTTTACACTTTTTCAGGTGAGGAGACTAACTTTACGAAAAAAGACTTCATTTTTATGTCGAGTTGTGATTGCATTGCATCATCCTGCTTGCCACTTTAGCCTTGTGCCAGTTCCCGCTTACTCAATTGTTAGCCTGGTGCCTGAGCACTTTTCCCTGACGAGCCCTACAGAGCTTATATATTTTCCCTTCACAATTTGATGACCCTTTGACCCTGAGGGAACACACCCCCGAGTGTCCACATCCTGCACACACTTCCTTGCATTGAGCATAGGTATGTTCCACTGCTTGGGACTAGTCTGCTAGCTATTTGACACTCGTTCCCTCACTTGTACTATAAGCAATTTTATTCTTTTTCAAGCTTTTCCCAAATATGAAAAAGACAAAAAACATCAAATATTCCAAAAAGCCGGATGGGATTATGGTCACTATTTCTTGTTGGTAGCTGTTGTGTCGCCTTTGAACAGAGCATTCATTCCACTCCATACATTATGAGTCGGGACTATAGTTGGGCCTTAGGAGCTGTACTTGTTTCTTAGTTTTCTCCACCGATTGGTTAAGCTTCTAGTCATTATGGAGCCCTCTGTAATGCCTCCTTCATTGCACAGTTTATTTCAAGTCTATGTTGCCTAAGTCTATCCATCTGCTCATGCTCTTGTTCAAAGGAAGTCCTAAAACCAGTGTCAGCCACTCCTCAGATCTCTTGACTATTGCATGTCAGCCATCCTTATTGAGTCAGTTTGTTTCACCTGAGATCTTCCAAATCTTTCAGCATTGTTGGTACCTCGTGCTGGTTGATGGGGGATGCCTTAATGCCCTCCTTCCAGCGAGTCTCATTCCATCGAATTCAACTCATTTATTCTGGGACTTGAAGCTTAGAGTTCGGTTGAGTACCTTGAGGCTTGCAGTCATTAGTGGCAGGTTCTCTCTCCATCGACAGTTTTGGGAATACATCAATGTCCCCTAATCGATGGATTCATCCTAGTGTTCGACTTCAACCCATTTATTCACACTCTGATGATTGTGCTATGTGCCTTGATGCCCATTTTCATTATCGGTGGGTCATCTCGCGTCTGTTAACAGTATACGTCAATGACCGATAATCAGACGATGTCTCATCAGGTTCGACCCCAACTTCTTTATTCACTTCAAGGGACTTGCACCGTTGAAGACTTGTGTAGAAGACCCCAGGTGATTGTGGCATTCAGTATGGTACATATTACTTTGACTTTACATTTGAGATATCACCTCTTAGATTTCAGCAGTTTGTACCTCCAGTTTTGCACCAGTTGTCTTCTTTTCAGCAGAAGACCATATCTTAGTGTAGAGGGATCATGGCTATGATCACTTATGACATGTATCTACTTATGTACTGCCTATTCATGGCCATTGTATCAGATTGTTGTACTATATCGACATGTATTCATAGGTACTATTGTATTATGACAAGTGAGTTGTTCTTTCCACTTGTGTCTCCATCACTCCACTTCTGAGTTTTATAATGTATTTCGGCCATCATAGCACATTTCAATCTCTAACCTCACACATTAGGGGGCATCTGTTACACAGAAATCTTCCACCCTGTGAGCATCAGCAGCCTTTGGCCTGTAGGATCCATTTCAGTGACTCGGATCCATTTTTATCCTTCAGTGATACCAGTTTGCCCTATTTTTGTTCCTACCCACATGTTGCATCACTATAGCATGCGTACCCGCGAGTTGCATCCCTATAGCCTGCGGGTATCAAGTAAAATGGTAAAAACCACTATTTTATCACTTTTTACTCCCAAAAAGCGGTCATTGGGTGACCTTTGGCTCTCCATTTGCCCAAGTAACATCTTGATGAGTCCTTTCACATACCTTTGAGAGAACTATATATTGAGCACATATGGCTTATGGATAGGAGGGAGAAGAGAATAGTAAAGGCACGCTAGTGGATTTTTTCCCTATCTTGAGCCTGCACTCATTGATCCTTGTAGTTGTGAACCATTTATGTTCACCTTCCAAACTCCTCTCTAGTTTGAGTTTGCCATTCATGGAGGATTGAAGTGGTGGAGGCACAAGTGGATTGATCTAGATCTTGGTTCAGATTGGTTGCCGGCAAGAAGTCATATCACTTTGTACTTCTTCTTGTTCATTAATAGAAATGCTCATATTCTCGTCCATTCATGGTGTGAATGTCATTTATTATACATTGGGTTACATTTGCTTATGATATTATGGACCATTGTTATTGATAATGTTAATGTCATTTATATATCACATGTACTTGTTAGATATTGGTTGTCGAGACTAATTTGCAAATTACAAGTGCTCAGATGTGCGTGGATTGAAAGCTCCAACGGGGATCTACATCAAACGTTGGATCGAGGTTGGTTACATTTCTCCATTATTTTAACATTGTCATTTATAATAGCATTGTTTTGAGAATTGAGTAGATTTCTGGTAGTCGTCTGTCTATTGTGGTATTGCCAAGCCATAGTGAGTTTTCTCCAATACAACAGGTGGCCTATCCTAGGTCTTGTCTTCACTCTGTAGTGGAATCCACGTGTTTTTTTGATGGATCATGTCCTTTTTTCTTCGCCTTCGGTAGCCATCCCTTCCTTTACTCCTGCTGAGACTCCCTCTGTTGCTCAAATTGTTCCAGGTTGTTTTAGTTCTAAATGCATTAACCCTAATTTTTTCGGGGCCAAAGCTAGGGCTTGTAGGTATGCAAAATATGTCAAGGCTCGCGATGGCCGAGAGAATTTTGTTATTAATCCCAGTTTCAATCTTGATCATGTAGAAATGATGGCCAATAGAGAGGTTGTGGGACGTATGGAATTCACCTCTCGTAGTCGTGAGGAGATTCTAGGTTGGGTAAACCTCCATTGGATACCCCTGGTGGGGTTGGCCCCGAGAGTTAACCTGCTGGTTAATCGATGGATTCTCTTTGTTTTCCCTTCCAGTAATCATGTGGATGAAATAATCTAGTGGTCATGGCTCTTCAAGGAGGGTTCTTTATGTCTAAATAAATGACATGTGGATTTTGACACAATTCGTGAGAAACAGAGGTTTTGTCACTTATGGATGTTGTTACCCGGTTTCCCAATTGAACCCTAGACTGAAAATATTTTCATTGGGTTGGAAAATTCGGTTGGCAAGTTCATTCAGTTGGAGAAAAAAACCTTATTTGGTTTTGATCGTAGAGTTGCAAAAATAATGGTTGAATTTGATATGAGTCTTGGGTTTCCAGCTGAGATTTCTATCGAATGGGGTTCTAGGGATTTTTGCCAGTGCTTGGACTACTTCAAGATCCTTTTCTGCTGCTTCAGTTTCCAGAAGATGGGACACATCATGGCCAAATGTTTGTTCCTAAAATTCTATAGCCATGATTCTGGTCAGAGTTTAGTGGCTTCACAGGTCCTTGCAAGCTCTATTTCGATTCCTTCATCTCCGATTCAAATTATTTTGGGTAAGTTTACTCTTGACGAAACTCCATATAAAGATATTTCTAAGGATGAATTAAAATTTTATGTCGATATGAAAAAGAACCTGGATCATCATTTATCTAGTGGAGAACTGTCTCTTAACCTAAATGTGGTGAACGCCCCTTTTTTCATTGCTGGTAGATTGCCTTCTTCTTTATTAAACCCTAAACTTGAAGTTTCTCTGGTGGGTAACCCTAACCCAAATTCTGCACCCACTTTCCAGGAGAATGTGGCTAGATCCCTGTCCATTGACGATAAGGTTATTCTAGCTGAAAGTGGTTATGATCCTTGTCCTGAGATCCCTGATTTTCCTCCTTTAACTGTGTATTCAAAAAACCCTCCTGAAAATTTTGTTGTAAAACCATTTGACTGTCTTCGCCTTCAAAATGTTACAGTCCAGAAGTCCAAAAAGGTGGGTCTCGGGAAGTCTGTGGATTCAATTGGTGATTTTTTCATTCCCTTGTCTGTCAGAATTGACGAGACTTGTCCTTTTGTTGATGGGTCTCCAAAATGTAGGGCACTTAGAGCGGTGTAGCCCTTAATCGTCATTGATTAATGTTGATTTTGACCCTTAATGTTAGGGGTTTAGGTAAAGCTACCCTGGGTAGGGATTTATCTAAAGTGTTCAATGCTACTAGCCCTGGTAGGAGACCATGTGTGATGACTCCTCTGCTATCTTGAAGCTTGCAAACATTTTACTGGTTTGGGATTTTTTTGCTATGAGTGCTTCTGGTAGGTCTGGAGGCCTCATTGTTGGGTGGAACCCTCATCTATTTAATTTTAAAACCTTTAAGAGAAACTGGGGAATCTTGATGATAGGTCGAAGTCTAGTTCAAAATTTCAATTTTGCTGTGTTAAATTGCTATGGGCCTTATTCTGACAGAGCATTTTTTTGGGACTCTCTGATGTGTTCTGGTATCCTTAATTTGGACAATATTATCATCACAGGCGATTTGCAATTCTCCTTAAGTTCTATTGAAGTGTGGGGTCCTCTGGCCAATAAGGATGTTCTTGCTGAATATTTCACAGATATGTTGGTTAATTTTGACTTGGTTGACATCTCCCGGACTACTCTCCTTCCTACATGGACTAATGGTAGAGCACGATTCGATGGTATTCATAAAAGGATTAATCGTTTTCTAGTTAGACGATATCTGCTAAATATTTTTCATCGTCATAGATCGTGGATAGGGGAGTCTATCTTCTCGGATCACTGGCCTGTTTTTTTCCAAAGTGATGACACAAACACTTTGAGGAAGTTTCCTTTTAAATTTAATTCATCATGGTTACAGAATGAAAAATTCTGTGAGGCAGATAGAGTGTTTTGGTTGATTTTTTCCCAAGGTGGTAACCTGAACCCGATGGATCTTCTTATTTTCAAGATAAGGAGACTGAAAGATATGGTTACAAAATGGATTAAAGAGAGAAAGCAGTTAGATCTTAAAGAGTACAGAGTTTTGGAACTCCGGTTACAAGAATTATATTTTTAGAATTTGTCTACATGGAGGATATGGATGATTAAGCATTAAAAACATCCCTTGAAGAAAAGAAGGATGCTATACTAAAACAGGAAGAAGCCGACTGAAGACTTAAAAGTCATGCTTTATGGTTGGAATTGGGGGATAAAAACACCAAGTATTTTCATACCTTTGCTTCTCATAGATGGAACTCCAATGCCATATGGGATATGGAGGATGAAGATGGAGATTGTATTTCTGGGCAGGATCCTCTGCAGGATGTAGCAAAAGATTTTTTTGCTAATATTTACTATGACCCGGGGGTCTGTGACCTTATGAAGCAACTGGAGATTGCTAGATTATGCCCTGTGTTTTTTAGTAATCAGGAGGTAGTGGAACTTGAGCAAGATGTTACTTTAAAGGAAGTAGAAGACACTTTGAAACTCTTTGCAAAAGAGAAAATTCTAGGGCCTGATGGCTAGACTGTGGAGCTGTTCTTGCATTTTTTCGACATTATGGGGAATGAGATTTTGGCTTTGGTTGAATTTTCTAGAATTAATGGCATTATCTCGGGTGCATTGAATTCTACATTCTTGACCTTGATTCCAAAAAGAAATAAGCCTCTCACTTTTGCAGATTACAGGCCTATTGAATTATGTAACTTAATCTATAAGCTAATTTCAAATATCATTGTTGTACGTATAAAACTAGGGCTATCCCAATTCATCTCTGCAGAACAGTTTGGATTTTTACATAATAGGAAAATCTTGGATGTTGTTGGCCTCACGCAGGAGATCATTCATTCCATCAAGTATCGGAAAAAGAAAGCTTGTTTGCTCAAAATGGACCTTGAGAAGGCCTATGACCGTGTCGATTGGTGCTTTCTTAGAATTGTTCTTATCCAAATTGGGTTGTCTTAATTAATTCTGAATTGGATAATGGCATGGTATCATCCACAAATATTGCAGTTTTGGTTAATGATGCGCCATTGAAGTTTTTCAAGTGCTCCAGGGGGATTCAGCAGGGCTGCCCGATGTCTCCACTTCTATTTTTTCTTATTATCAACGGGTTCAACAGATTACTTCTCAAGGCCAAATCTGAAGGTTTCATTAAAGGGATAAAGCTCTCCAGAAATCTATATATATTTCATCTCCTCTTTGTAGACGATGTGCTCCTTGTTGGGTCGGATTCTACGATTGAATGGGGTCACTACATGACTAATATAAATGTCTTCTGCTGCGCATCAAGTATGAAGGTTAGCGAAGCCAAATCTGCCATTTATCAGCATTGTCTGAATGATTCTCAGATTATGGACTTTCAAAGCATCATGCCTTTTAAATTTCATCTGTTGGTTGATGGTTTCAAATACCTCGGGTATTTTCTGAATCCTAATAGTTATCGAGTTAAGGATTGGTCTTGGCTATTCAAAAAACTTGAGAGCAGAATTCAATGTTGGACCAATAGGTTGTTATCTGTTGGAGGTCATCTCATATTGGTCAAGGCCGTTCTTACCATTATACCTGTGTGTTGGCTCTCTTTGTTCAAAGCTCCCAAATCAGTTCTGCAGACCATTAAAAAATTGTGTTCAAATTTTTTATGGGCTAGGGGTATAGACCGAAAGGGACTGATTATGGAAAAATGAGAAAACATCACTATGCCTGAGAACTATGGTGGGTGGGGATTGAAAAATATGGATATATTTGGAAAGGCCTTACGTCTAAAATGATTTTGGCGGGGATTATTTGGGACATCATTATGGTCCAAAGTTTTGTGGGTTAAATATATCAAGCAAGATATTACGTTGTGGCTCAGGAATCCTATAAAAAAAATCAGAAATTCCTCTGTTATTTGGCTGGGTTTTATGAATGTATTCAATTGGTTGGCTAAAGATTTGCAATGGCAAGTCGGCTTGGGTAGTCAGGGTGTGGTTGGTGTTGATCCCATCCTAGGATTGGACGATGACTATTCTCTTTCATCATAAATCTTAATCTTCCTCCGAGAAAAGAATATTATTATGCTGGACATAATGAGAAATTACAATGGTAATTCTTATTGGATCAAAGGTGCAGATATGGGTTTTTCTGGCATTAGCGAATGGGAATGGAACAACTATTTTTCCCATCTTGTCTCTATGGGTTGCAGGCTTACTCAGAACAGGGATACTATAAAATGGTTAGGTAATTCCAGTACTAGAGAAATTATAGCTAAGTCTACGTATAAGGCTATCTTACAGTTTAGAAATTATGGTCCCCATCAATGGTGGTTTAAAAGACTTTGGAGGTGGAAGCTGCCATTAAAATTCAAATGTTTTGGCTGGTTTGCATTAAAAGGAAAATTGAAGACTTGGGATAATTTAGTTAAAATGGGTTGGATGGGTCCTAACGAGTGCTCCTTATGTAACATTGCTGCTGAATCCACAAACCATCTTTTTGTGAACTGTATTTTCACTAGAGAAGTCTGGAGACTGATTTGATATTTTTTAAATATTTCTTAGGATTGGGGGGGTGATTTCTTTGATCCTTCTTTTCTTAAATGGTATAGGGAGTGCAAATCCCACACAATGCTGCCCTTAATTGTTTCCTGGTTTATCTAGTACACTAGGAATAAGGTTATTTTTGAAAACCTTATTTCTTGTGCTAAGAAGACGGTTTGTCAAATTCTGGATGCTTATAAATCCATCTAAAGGGAGTAGGAGTCTTTAATCATCAGAAAAATCGGGGCTTTCCATCCGCATTTCAATCGACCTATTCTCTTTTTTGATGGTGCTGCACAAAATGGAATATCTGCTGCCGAAGGAGCTATTTTCTTAAATGATTCACACTACTTTACATTAAGGATAAACTGTGGAAATGGTACAAACATGAAGGTTGAGCTACTTGCCATATGGTGTGTTTTTCTTGTGTCTAGAAACTTTGGTATTGATGATTTGAATATTTTTGGGGACTCTAGGGTCACCATCAAATGGGCGCAAGATGAATATAAGCTAAAGGTATTATCCCTTGTTCATTGGTGTAATAGGATAAAGGTTGTTATCCATCTTTTCAGGAACATTTCGTTGGAGCACATTTACAGGCAACACAATCAGCTGGCAGATAAACTTTCTAAACAAGCATTATGTGGTGACATTGGAATTTTAATTTGGGAGGAAATCCATTTTTCACAGGTTATGAACTGTGGATTTCTAGAAATATTTGAGTAATGTTGGTTGCAAGTTCTTCTTTGTCATGTATATTTGGGTTGATGATGTACTTAAATAGTTTTTTTTATCATCCATCATGAAGGCTAGTTACAGCTACTTTTGGTTCTTTTTGGAATTCGTAGGCTGGTTTTCTTGCCCCTGTATGGTTATGTCTTTTTATAGACTTGCTAAATCATGTACCTTTTGATTATATATGAATAACATTGGTACGCTTTTTTTTGCTGGAAAAAAAAGAGCGCATCACAAAAAAAAAAAAAAAAACAAGACATAGAGAATTAAAAGAAAGAAATGAAGGAATTAAAGAGGCAGAAAATTAATATAAAGATCATAATAAATCAAACAAAAGAAGAATAAAGCAAATAGATTGAAAACAAAACAAGAGAAATAGTTGCAAAGCAGCTAGGTCCTACTTAGAATTATATAAATATTTTGTCTAATTAATAAATGAAATTGATAAGATTAGATTCATTGAATTTTAAAAAAACTTTATTATATATATGAATTTGCTATAGTTATTTTATTAAAGAAAAATTTTCAATATTACATTAAATCCAAATTATTATTATTGTTTTGAAAATTAATAATGCTCAAATATTATAAAATATAATACTAAGCATTTTTTGTTGATGTATTTGTAACTTCGGAATGTATTTCCTATATGTATATTGTATCCCTACAGAGATGTTATTATTCCTATGTACGGAATTGTCGTCATTTTTATTTGCAAGTGTCGCAAGTTGTATTACAAGTGTCATAACTTATATTTGATGGGTTATTAGACCACCAGTGTGGGGTCAGCCCAGAGATGAGTTACCATGGGTTATTAGACTCTCCTAGGAGAGGTCGGCCCACTTAGGTTATTAGGCAGGTTAATTCAGTGTATAAATAGAGTGAGGGTGTCACTCTATTTGATCATTCACTCACCCATTCATCCTCTCATGTGAGTGATGTGCACAAGTGGAGGAGGAGAAGCTGCTAGAAGATTATCTCTTGGCTTCGGGACTTGTATCATTGCTCTTTCTATGTCTGAGGAAGTTGCATGGTTTTTCACGTTCTCGATTTTCCCCAAGGAAACTTTGTGTCTATTGTCTCTTGTGATTGATATACTGTACATGTTATTCTCTCAGATAAGATCCTAGATCACATTGAATTTATGCTAAAAAACTAACATGGTATCAGAGCTAACCTGAGAAGAAGACATTGTGCAGCTGCGGAAGCTAGGGATTCTTAATTTTTGGGTTTCTCTCCACATATATTCAAAGGAAGGAGGCTAGATTGACTCTCCTAGCAAGGGCACATCTTTCTGTCGAGACAAAATTCAATTCTGAGGATTTTAAGTTTTTGGTCCGTCTCTATTGCGGGAAATTAGGGTTTCGGAGAAAGTTGGAATTTTTGGAATCTGAGACCACGGCTAGAAGCTCCTTAGAAAAATCGAAGTTTAGAGCACAAGATCGAAATTTTTGGTTGGGTATAAAGCCGGGCTTTATCAAACCCTAGTTCTAGATCCCGTCTAGAAGATCTGGAAGTTTCAAAGGCAATTTTGAGGGGTCAAATTTTGCAGATTTCAAAATTGAAGAATACCAGCTTGATTAGCTCAGCAAGGCACATCTTTTCATCCTTCCATAAGCTTGAAATTCAAAGTGAATTTTAGGGTTTCTCAGACAAACCCTAATCCAGCTCCAGATCCAGTTTTCAGCATATTAAGTGGTAAGAACTAAATCTTTTATTTCCATTTGAGTTTCTCATTAAAGATGTCTCACCACACTAAGCTTGAGGATAAGCTTGAAGGGGCTGATAGATTCCGAGCATGGAAGTATAGGATTGGGTTAATCCTGGAAGAAAATGAATTGGACACCTACATAAGTGAAGAGGTTCCAGTTCTAGAGGGAGATGAGGCTAACGCCTTACACAAGAGGAACTTGGTCAAGGCTAAGAGGATCATTGTTGATTCTATCAAAGACCATCTCATACCATATGTGTCATCTCTGAAGACACCTAAGGAGATGTTTAATTCCTTGACCAATATATTTGAAGGGAAGAACATAGATTGGAAGATGACCTTCAGGAATCAACTAAAGAATGTCAAGATCCAGAATGTAGAGACCATGCAGTCTTATTTTTTAAGGGTCTCCCAGATAAAAGAACAACTTTAAGCTATGGGAGAAGATATAGAGAATGGAGAAGTGGTGATGACCACTCTTAATGGCCTTCCTAGGTCATGGGATTCCTTCATCCAAGGAATTTGTGCTAGGAAGAAATTATCACATTCAGTAGGCTGTGGGAAGAATGCGCATAGGAAGAAGCTCGGATTATAGCTCGAGAAGAAAAGATGGGGAATGAAGATCAAGCCCTCACAGCACACTCCAAGAAGTATGATGACAAGAAGGTACACCACCACAGTAAGAAAGAAAGGCACCACCATTAGAATCAGAGGGGTGACTTCAAACCTCGAAGAAACATGTCCATTATCCGTTTCTACACATGTGATGAGAAGGGACACTATTCCAGGGATTGTCCCAAAAATAATAAATATGGCTCTCACAAAAAGAACAACAAAAGAAGACATCATGCTCACACTGTAGAGGATGATGAACCTCCCAGGAAGAGGGCTAGGGAAGAAAGTGAAGATTATTCAAGTGATGAAGAGTATGTTTTGATTTCTTCCCTCACTAGTACTATTGCTCATGGAAGCAATGATTGGCTTATAGATAGTGGGGCTTCCAAACATATGACAGGATTCAAGGGATCCTTTGTAAACCTATTTGAACATGAATCATCCCACAAGGTGGAACTTGGGGATGACTACCAGTATCCCATGAAAGGAAGTGGTGAAGCCTCCTATAAACTAGACTCTGGAAAGTCTATGAAGATGAAAGATGTACTATATGTTCCAGGTCTCAAGAAGAACGTTCTCTCCATATTTGCATTGGATGCAAAAGGCATAACAGTTGCATTTGTGGATGGCCAAGTCCTCATGTGGCCAAAGGGTAAGACTATATATGATGCAGTGGTGATTGGAGAGCAAGAGGGAGGACTATACAAGCTGAAGGGCCAACCAAAACAAGCCTTGGTTCATGACTTAGTGGAGCCAAGTGAACTTTGGCATAGAAGGATTGCACATGTGCACTATAGAGCACTACCTCTTGCAAGCAAAGAAGTTGAAGGTCTTCCTGAAATCCAAACAAAGCATGAAGGCATTTGCAAAGGTTGTGCAAAGGGAAAGAACACAAAGAAGACATTTCCAAGTAGTGAAAGCAATGCAAAAGGAATCTTGGAAATTATCCACTCCGATGTATATTATGTTTCCTTCATTGATGATTTCTCTAGGAAGACTTGGGTTTATTCCTTGAAGAATAAAGATGAAGTGTTTGATAAGTTCAAGGAATTCAAAGGCTTGATAGAAAATCAAACTGATAAGAAGATCAAGATCTTTAGATCCGACAATGGCAGAGAATTCACTTCAGGAGACTTCAAGAAGCTATGCAGTGATTCAGGGATTAAGAGGGATTTGACTACTCCTTACAATCCACAATAGAATGGGGTTGCCGAAAAGAAGAATAGAACAATCATGGAAGCAGCTAGGGAAATGCTTCATGACTAAGATCTTCCTATGCACTTATGGGAAGAAGCAGCAAGGACAACTATATATGTTCAAAACAGAACACCTCATAAGATACTTGACAACAAAACACCAGAACAAGTGTTCATTGGTAAAAAACTAGAAGTAAGCCATCTCAGAATATTTTGTTGTCCGGTATACACACACATTCCAAAATAGAAGAGGACAAAGCTAGATCCTTCATGAAAGAAGGGCATATTCGTGGGTTAAAGTGAAAGCTCGAAGGCATACAGAATCTACTTTCCAGGATTCAAGAAGATTGACATCAGCAAGGATGTAACCTTTGATGAAGACTCAACATACATCAAATTGAGGAAGACACCTATTGAAGAAGAACCCAGAATATCCAGAACACAAGACACCACTATCAATGAAGCAATTCCTGAAGAGGATTGTGAAATAGAAGATCCACAAGAACCTGTAGATCCACCCCGTGAGAAGAACTCTCACAAGAGGAAACCAGCATGGGCTAGAGAGCTCATCCAAGATGCAGAAAGGTATGGTATTCCAGAAGAAGAACACAGAGAAAGGGAAAGGACAAGATCACACACCAGCGATGTTGCATTACTCTATGACATAATGAACAAAGAATCTTCCTGTTATGAAGAAGTGACAGAAAATAAAGAATGGAAAGATACCATGGTCAAGGAATACCAGTCGATCATGAGGAATGATGTTTGGGATGTGGTCCCAAGACCAGAAGGGAAGTCTGTTGTGACTTCCAAGTGGATCTATAAGATCAAGCATGATGCAGATGGCATCATAGAGAAATATAAATCAAGGTTTGTAGCTCGTGGCTTCTCCCAAAAAGAAGGGATAGATTATGAAGAGACTTTTGCACCTATAGCTAGATACACTTCCATCAGATCAGTACTAGCTCTGGCTGCAGTGATGAAGTGGAAGATACACCAGATGGATGTCAATACAACTTTCTTGAATGGTGTAGTTGAAGATGAAGTGTATGTGGAGCGTCCACTCGGGTTTGAGACACATGACAGAGGGACTCATGTGTGCAAACTAAAGAAAGCCATGTATGGTTTGAAACAGGCACCCAGGATGTGGTACAGCAGGATAGATGGCTTCCTGATGAGTTTGGAATTTACCAAAAGTAAAGCAGATTCCAACCTTTACTCTAAGGTTGAGGAAGGAAATCCAGTGATACTCCTATTGTATGTGGATGACCTGTTTGTAATAGGTGAAGATGGATTGATCACTGATACGAAGAGGAATCTTGCTGCCGAATTTGAGATGAAGGACTTGGGTATGATGCATTACTTTCTAGGTATGGAGGTGTGGCAGAGTGCAGATGGAATCACTACAATAAAATACCCTTTTGGCAGCGGTTTTGGCTTGCGACAATTTTGCTAACCCCCCCCAAAAAAGTTTTTTTAGGTATTTGGGGGGGTTCTTCAAAACCCCCTTCAAAAGTCCCGAAAATTGGAATTTTGGTGGCAATTTAAAAAAAAAAACCCTAAAAAGTCTAGTTGTCGGGATTTTTGGGGGCAGTTTTGTAAACCCCCCCCCCAAAGTCCAATTCTTAGTAATTTTGGGGGCGGTTGGTTAAACCCCCCCCCCCCGAAAGTCCAATTTTTAATACTTTTGGGGCCGATTGTGGAAAATCCCCCCCCAAAAGTCTTGACCCCCTAAAAGTGGCTTGCAGCGGTCTTGCTACCCCCCCCCCCAAAAAAAAAAACATTTTTTGAAGGTATTTGGTAGCGGTCCTTAAAAAAACCCCTCAAAAGTCCTTAGAATTTGACGTTTGGGGACGGTCCTTAAGAACCCCCCTCAAAAGTCCTTAGAATTTGACGTTTAAGGGTGGTTCCTAAGAACCCCCCTCAAAAATCCTTAGAATTTGACTGTTGGGGGTGGTTTTTAAAACCTGCCCCCCAAAAGTCCAAAAGTCCTGTTGGACTTTTGGACTTTTGGGGGGGGGGTTGGAAAGACCCCCCAAAAGTCTTGTTGGACTTTTGGACTTTTGGGGGGGGTTTGGAGATCCACACCCTTGGAATATTTTTATCATCATGTGTTATACCTCTATGTTTCACAATGTCGCATCTCCATCATAAAACGAGTTGACGACATGTTCCCTACTATTTTGCACCATCCAGAAGAGACAGATGATGAGTCAACCTTGAAGGTGAATCCACCCTGGCAAGTTTTTGACCCACCTTGGACTTTATTTACACACACTACCGCGTTCTGCTATTTCCCCAAAGCGCGGCAGTGCCGCGTTCTGCAGTCTTTGCAAAGCGCGGTACTCTTTTAATAGATTTTTTCCCTTGGCTTGTGGGATTTTGGATTTTTGAAGATAATAGAAGATTGGGGTCCTTGATTCGATCTCAACTCATCTCCTTCGATTAGAAACCCTGATCCACTTATCTCTCCTTAGATCCACCCATCTCTCTTGTTGGTTAACCTCACCATTCACTATAAAAGAGAGGCATGCCATTGGAAAAGAGGAGGACTCTTGAGAGCACCAAACTTATGGTCTTGCAGCATTGTGGAGATAGCTAGAGGAGAAGACACTTGGAGCTGGAGGATTGGCTTGGGCATCAAGCACCTTTTGTAAGTAGTCTTCAAGTTGTAATGGAATAACTTGTCTTGTTTTCCCAAATCATTTGTGTTAATCTTGTTTTAATGATATGATTTGTATCTTGCATAGATTTAGATCCTAATTCATGTTTCAGGTTGCTAGAGAATAGTGCATTCTTGTGTTTTGGTTCCATTTTGACAGGTTCACTTGTGAGGGCTTGAAGCTTGGAGCAAATACCAAAAACAAGCGTCTGGATAGAAGGTCAGTTAAACTCCTTCTACTCTCTTTAGCATTTTAATCCTGAAATGTCTATTAGATCTAGGGATTCAAGGTAGCATTTGTTTTGACTTGTTTCTTTCTTTGAAGTTAGTTTAAAGTCTGCTTTAAAGTTAAGAGAGTTTTGGCTTATCCGTAGGACAAAATTATACATAACAAGAATGGCGACTCCGCTGGTTTTGATTACTACTTGATTGATTCAATTCACAGTCATTTATCTTTGAATTGTGAGTTTTTGTTGCACTTCAAACCAGTTTGAATCTTGGTCCTTTTTGACCCTTATTCACTCCTCCTCGCAGTATTTATCTCCCTGTTTAATCATTGAGTCCCCTGGGTTAGCAACAACCCTGAAAATTTTATTTTTTCTTCTCAAGTTGCGCTCTTTCTTCCCCTTGCCACAGTACCGTGCCCTCATAACTACTTCCAGTGCGGTAGTACCGCGCCCTATCCTTAGTACCAGAGCGGTACTGTCGCAGTGCCGCGCCTCAGCCAGACCATAACCCGCGGAAGTGTCTGCAAGCGTTTAAATTTTTTTTTTTTTTCCTTGCTTGGTTTCCTGAGTTTCTCTCTGCCTTAGGTAGTCTTTACTGTTGCCTGTTAGCATCCTAGTTAATTTCCAATCTGCATGGTGTGCTTATTACCCAGTTTGTGAGCTTGATTGTTGATTGAATTAGTGGCACTTTTGACATATTGGTCATTTTTCAGTCTGATTGCATTGACTCGATTTTTTCACCACAACCAACTCAAAACCGTTATTCTCTGTTACTGAATACTGTAGTTTTTACAGTCATATTATCATTATCATTTTCAGTAAATTAAAAAGATCATTAGTTGAGAGCAATTTTGTTGTTAAATTGAAAAAGTCTAGTGGTATTTTGCATAGGGAAATGAACCATTGATTTTGCCATAGAAATTCTCATTGTAGAAGCATTGTAAATTGTAAAATCAGTGCATTGAAAAAAGTGTTTACTTCAGTTTGGCTTTGTTTATAAATCGAAAAGAAAAGAAAAATATTTTACTTTGATTGCTTGTGAAAATTTTCATGCATATTTGATCGAAGAACCTCTATCTTTACCTTAGCTAGATTTCATCGAAGACAAAGGCTTATTTGTGATTCATTCTCATTTGCATGGTTTGAGTCGTCATAACACCATCAAGTTTCACGTCCACTACCCGATTGAGTAAGACAGCCACTAAAATTAATCACCCTAATTAAACCAACTTTAACCTCACTTGAGGAAATCAAAATAATTTGGTAGTTAGGTAGGACACCGGGGATAGGCATCAAAATAATTCCCCCTTGTCATTTTCATCTGAGACATAGTCGTTGTCTTTAGGGAACTAAAATCCTCTAGTACTTATTGACACGGTCACAACTAGTTTGTGGAGGGGCCTCCTGACTGTTTCCAACTTTCAGGGGTTAAACGGCCGTGAGATTGAGAACCGGACGGACTCTGTGGAATACCGCACTCCACTTATCCCTAAGGCAACATCGATTGCTGTCTTCTTCGGAAGGCTGAAGTGCCCAAAACCTTTTCCGACGTGTCATGAACGAGGTGGCTTAGTATCTATTCTACTAGGGCTCTTTTACCCAGGATCCCTTTCGGTAGAGGGATATCCTTCTTATATCGGTCTCTCATGTTGTATTGTTCGACTTGGATTTCATCACCTTGCGAAGGATACAGCCTGCTGAGGTCTCCAGCTCTTAGTTAGGAGTTTGCTTGCTATCTCATCTTTATAGAGGGTCATTTTTTATTTATAGGGACTGCTTGTTGGCATTCTGGCCATTTTTGTTGATCAGCTCGCTTATTGAGACACCGGTCTCAGTATAGATTTTAGAGCTTGCTTTTTTGGCCTGTGAGCCTTGCTTTTTCCAGCTCCTCTTCTGCACACTCGGTTGCATTAGATTTTTTGAGTTCTTTGTTCACGATACTGCCCCCGATTTTCATTTTCCTGTCATCATGTCAGATCTACCACGAAGATCACAAAGACAACAGGGCCAAAGCCCTCCACCACCACCACCGCCACGGACTACTGGTCCGCTTGCATCACGCATTCCTGCTCCTCCTGGCCGCAGTGCTGTTTGAGGCAACATTCCACCGCCGACACATACAACATCTTCAGTTACGCCCGTAACTGCCACACACAGCACAGTCTCAGGATCTATTGCAGCTTCTGCAACCACTAGCACATCTGAGACTTCCACTGTCACCTCACCCACTGTCATTCCAGATTTATCTGTTACAGTGGACACAGTTACCGCAACTCAACCTAGTACAACCCAGAGTACTAGACCAGAGGTCATCCTTCTACCGGATGCCAACACTTCCCGTCCATCAGACACTTTTCACAATGATATAGACGGATCTATTGGCACCACAGAAGGGTCCGACCAGGACATACCTGGCTTAATTTCAGTCCCAGGCGGATACGTTGAAATCGTTGAAGATACTCGTCTACCTGACACACCCTTTGAACCTGATTATGGTTTCATCACTTCCCAGGCGGATCTTCCGCCTGTTATCACTACGTCACCTAGTGTTCATCCTCAGGAGATAGGTTCTTCTAGCAACGTACCTCATACTATAGCTCTACCCAATCTCCCACCGGGACATGAAATCATGGCTTCCATCCAGTCTAGTATGGTTAGTCTAGCGAACTCTCCGTTAGCATCGGCACGGTTTAGACGCAGCACAGAGCAAATGCTCTCGTCAGCCTCTAGATATCCCCCTGACACTCGTCCTTTGGACTATAGGGATCCCAACATCCCGTCTAGCACGGAGTTTCGACACTCCTTTGCAGACGGTGCAAGACCTTCAGATGTTACCATACCTAGTTTCCTGTCGGATCCCCAAAACCTTTTCCAAGACATGAACTCGGACCCAGTTATCGAGGGTCCTCCTACCATTGAACATGTCATGGACGACGCTAATACCCCTGGGCTAAATTCCCCGCATTTGCTGTCATCACCTATATTTGGTGCACATTCTATGAGGGATAACCCAGTTTTTTCCCCATCCTCACCTGTTCGATATGGACGACCCCCTCCGCAAATAGGTACTTTTGGTGCCGTTGGCCAATCCACGTTATCATATTTGACCAGCGGTGGAAGAACGCTTAGTCTCACTGCTGGATCTTCCGGTTGGACCGGAGGATCACCCTCAGCCACCATTTACACTATCTCAAGAGGTGGACAACCGACTACAGCGGTCCCCAACTCTAGCTACCAAATCCCCCCTGGTGGGCCACCAACCCAACCAGTTGGTGGACAACCTTTCGTTGGGAACCCTGTTCCGAGTCAACAACCTCCAACTGGTGGGCCATCAACCCAACCAGTTGGAGGAAAACCTTTTGCTGGGAACCCACTTCCCAGTCAACAGCCTCCTCATATAGGGCCATCCAACCCAACTGCTGGTGGACAACCTATTGGCTCGATCCAACAAGCTTCCCAACCAGCAGCATCTACTCAGTTCGGTATGTACAATCCACCTGGCAGTGGGCAACTTTATTCCGGTGTTCCAACCGGGCCTTACTCTCAACAACCCCTGTCAGGCATGCTTCCTTCTTGGGATCATCAAATCCCACAGAGTGGGGGATATTCACTTTTTGGGAACTGGAACCAAGTTGGGGGGCAATCTCAGATTTCCCCCAACTTGAATTCTGGCTTCCCTTACCCTTCAGCTGCTACAGCTCCATGGAACCCATCACTTCAATTTCCACTCGCTCCTCAAGCAGGAACGAGCCTTCCATGGACACCACCGTCGCAGCCACCCCCCAACCCTGCTATAGGAAATCCTCCACTTGCACAGTATGGTGGTAATATCCCTGGAACACAACAATTCCAAGGAACTTTTCCCCAACAAGGAACAACAACCATTCCTGGGTATCAACAGCCTCAGGGTACTATACCCACTCAGCAGAACACTCACCAACCAGTTGTTTACAATCAACCGGTTAACCAGATGGCTTACCATCCACAGAATTTCCAGCAGTATCCCGCAGGAAACTCATATGGGTATAACGCACAGCAGTATGCTATGCAGGGCCTTCCAGGGTTCTCAGCACCACATGGTTATTACTCATTCCCACAGACCAACCGTCAACTTCCCTTTTTGGCCACACTTGATCTACCTGATTTGTCGAGGCTTATCAACGATCCTATATGGCACGAACCTCACTGGCCACCTATCCCAGCCAAACTACCATCGAACATTCCTAAGTTCGATGCCAAACCCGGGGAAGACCCCAAGAACCATGTGATGACCTTCCATCTTTGGTGTTCATCCAACTCCTTGATGGATGATTCCATCCGACTTCGGCTCTTCCAACGCACGCTCACCGGAACGGCAGCAAAATGGTATATCGAGCTGCCACAACACTCTTTTCATGATTTCAATACTTTGGCTATGCAGTTTCTGACACATTTCCAGCTTCCCATCCGATATGAGACTGGAACAGAACTGCTAACTTCACTACGTCAAACCACTTCTACACATATTTCGGATCACATCCACGAGTGGCGAAGACGCCGTAGGCTAATAAAGGCACCTATTCCAGATCAGCTACTTGCTTATTGGTTTACAAAATCCTTTCTGCCTCCCATAGCCAGAGATATTGCTATGCGCGGACCGGTTACAGAAGAACAAGCCATATCGGCAGCACAATACATGGATTTGGTATATACTCAATCCGGTACGTTACATGAACTTCTTCCACATGCCTCCCGCGTTCACACTGATCCTACAAAGCCTACCACTGAACCACCCATTGATGGTATTGTTCGTTCAGTCAAAGCTCAGCTTGCTACCAACTCGACGGGACAACAAGCTTCTGCTTCCCCCGCTTTGACCCAGGCCGCTTCAAAAGCTTCCGCCTCTCCTGCTGTTTCCTCCGAAGTGAATGCAGTCCAATCTACATCACAACCATCCAGAGGAAAGAAGAAAAACAATCGTGGTAAACCCAAGAAGAACCAGCAGGAGAACCCCAAGCCACAACCTACCAAGAATGACCAGAAGCCACGTCGGAAAGCTAAGTTTCCCTGCTTGATTTGTCAAGATGATCATTATACGCGTGACTGTCCCTACAAGGACGAGGTCCATAAGTTCGTTAAAGGATCCTCTCTCCCGGCAGTGCTAACTGACCCTTTCCCCCAACAGCAACAGCAAATGGTTTCCCAAGAATCCCCACAAGTGGGCAACCCGACCAATCCTTCCCGTGGAGAGACGTCCACAAACCGCGAAATCCTAATGACAAGTAATGAGGAGATTAATATCACCACTCGTTCAAAGACGTATGACAATCCTCCAAGTTCAAACAAACAATCGGAGATGGCCAAAGGAAAATCTCCTCTTGAAGATCCGATTCCTATTCCCCCTCCTAACGGTCATCTCCATATCGAGAGACCACTTATGGATACAGTGCTACGCCCACCCAAGGGCACCATACGAAAGACGACATTCAATCCGAATGCGCGAGCTGCCCAAAACTACAACATTGTTGAGGATTTGGCTCAAGCACCTTGCGCTATGTCAACTCTCGAGGTTCTCCAACACTGCCCCACGCAGCGTAGAACCCTACTTTCAGCACTAGGGGCACTGGACCCAGATACTTCAAACTCCATCATGTTTAACTTGGAGCACGCTAAACCTATGCTTTGTCACCAGCTAGCCTTCCAGGTGCATACAAAAATCCGTGGAAATGTCATCCACCGCACTGTGCTAGATGAGGGTGCTTCCACGTCGATTATGTCTTTGAACTGCTAAAGAGCCTTAGGCTCACCCGAGGTCACAACTTCTCCCACTACTCTTAGGTCGTTTGATGGACATGGTTTTTAACCATATGGACTCATTCCCTCAATCGGTGTTGAACTGGGGGGAAAAACAGTATCCGTACACATCGAAGTCGTAGATGCACCTTTGGATTACAATCTCCTACTTGGTCGGAACTGGTTCTATGCCATGACCGCCATAGCATCTACAGTCTTCCGGATTGTACAATTTCCTCATGAAGGGAAAATTGTCACTATTGATCAACTGGATTACTGTATCCCAGACTCCCATCCGAACTCCACCAATACCGTCCCGTTATTGGATCAACCTTAGTACCGGTTCCAAGACATAGGTGTTGGTCTCATGAAGGATTCATCCCTCATTGGAGTTTTTCCAGAGCTGGGAACCCATCTTCAACCAGTCAACATGATTTCATCGCATGTCACCCCTTTCGATGATTCATGGGTGATCCCGAGTCCTACTCAGACCCAAGGCTATGGTAATTCCATGCCTTTGAACAGAAACCTTGTAGCTTATGACGCGATCCAATCAGCCACAGATTGGGTCGACTGTTCTACTGATCACACAGTGGCACGGCTCTCGACTGAAACTCATACACACCCACCATTTTTTGATCCTCTCAACTTGATTTTTCCCACTGACGAATCAATCATAGAGGTTATGTGCGGTGATGAGCCACCTTGGGGAGATTTTCATCATCGATCTTCATTCCCCACCATTCAGTCACTTGAGCCTGATACCAAATCCAGTGCTTCACCTGGGATGGTGCAAACCAAGTTCCGGACTTCCCTCGATGAAGTATTCTCCGAAGGCAACTTGGCCAACCTTATGGCAACCACTCCCATCGACATTTCGGTAAAGCCTGGTATCGTGGAAAACGTACACATTGGAAAAACATGTACTCCTCTCGAAACGGAGTTCTATAATGCCTACTTTAAAACTTTCCGCGATGTTTTTGATTGGAGTTATGAAGAGATGCCAGGGATTGACCCGTCGATTGTGGTCCACGAAATTTCAACTTTCCCTGGCGCCCGACCTGTTTGGCAAAAGCTTCGACCTGTTCATCCTCGTAAGGCAGCCGCCATTAAAGCAGAAGTTGAAAAACTTTTGCGTGCTGGTTTTATCTATCCTGTCCCATTGACAGAATGGGTATCCAACATCGTTCCCGTAGCCAAGAAACAGGGAACGATTAGAGTCTGTGTTGATTACCGTGATTTGAATAAAGCTTGTCCCAAGGACAACTACCCAACTCCGTTTATCGACCAGATCATCGATAACTGTGCCGGAAGTGTTATCTTTTCATTTATGGATGGCTTCTCTGGCTATAATCAGATCGATATCCTCCCAGCCGACCAGCACAAAACGGCCTTTATCTGCCCTTGGGGGATCTTTGCATATCGAAAGTTACCTTTCGGCCTCAAAAATGCTGGGGCAACTTTCCAACGGGCGATGTCCTACGCATTCCATGACATCAAACATATCGTAGAGCCATATCTTGATGACCTTCCCGCTCACTCTCGAACTCGGGAAGAACATCCAGATCACTTGAGTGCCATTTTCGAAAGGTGCCGGCGCTACAATATACGTTTGAATCCGCATAAGTGCGTCTTCTGTGTAGAAGCCAGAAAACTATTGGGCTTCATAGTCTCCAAAGACGGGATACGTCTAGATCCCGCAAAGGTAGCAGCTATCATAGCCCTGCTGTCACCTACCAATATTCCAGAACTTCAATGTTTGCAAGGGCATGCAAACTTTCTACGTCGTTTTATCTGCAATCTGTCCGAGATAACAAAAGGCTACATGCGGCTTCTCAAGAAGAATGTTCCCTTCATATGGGATGATGAATCCCAACGCTCCTTTGACAATTTAAAGGCAGCCTTAACCAAAGATCCTGTGATTCAACCCCCCAACTACACACAGGACTACATCCTTTATCTCGCAGCCTCGATTTCCACCATTGGTATGGTGTTAGTCCAGGAAGATCACAACGACATAGAACATGTGGTGTATTATCTTAGCAAGAGTCTCCTCGACTCTGAAACTTGCTACTCACATGTTGAAAAGCTGGCTCTGGCAACAGTATTTGCTGTCCAGAGATTCCGTCATTACATCTTACTCCGCCGGACCACCGTCATCGCCGATTTCAATCCAATGTACTACATCCTCACACGACAAGTGCTTGGGGGCAAGTACTCCCGTTGGATTGTCATCCTCCAAGAGTTTGACTTGGAATTTGTCAAAGCCAAGTCTAAGAAATCTCTGGTCTTTGCTGAGTTAATTTGTAACTTGCCCCGTGCTACTGAGCAACCCGAGCCCATTGATTCTCTTCCCGACGAATCATTGTTCCTCATTAGCACGTCTGATCCGTGGTATGGGGATATTCTCTTATATCTCCAAACCCAATGCTTCCATCCTGATCTCACCTGCGATGAACGACGACGTATCAGACATCACGCAAAATACTACCTTATAGTGAACGATACTCTGTATCGACGTGGTGTCGACACTGTCCTTCGACGCTGTTTGACCTTAGATGAGGCAGAATGCGTTCTCAACGACTGCCACGCTGGAGCATGTGGTGGTCATCTCTCTGGGATGGCTACGGCCCAGAAAATACTGCGAGCGGGATACTTCTGGCCCTCAATTTTCAAAGACTGCATTGAAACAGTCAAAAAGTGTCCGCCATGTCAATTCTTTCACAGCAAAGCACGCTCGCATCCTGCTCCACTCCATCCTGTCATTGCCGTCGGCCCCTTCTCCAAATGGGGCATCGATTTTATGCACTGTAAGCCCACTTCAGCCGGGGGGCATAACTATGTCATAGTAGCTGTTGACTATTTTACAAAATGGGATGAAGCGATGCCTACATATGCTGAAGACGGCAAAACAGCAGCGCAGTTCATATTCAATCATATCATAGCTAGATTCGGTGTCCCACAGTCTATTGTGACTGATCATGGTTCCCATTTCAGGAACCATATGATCGAAGAACTAAGTGCCAAACTGGGTTTTCGCCACGAAAACTCAACCCCGTATTACCCACAAGCTAATGGCCAAGTTGAAGCCATTAATAAAGTCCTGAAACGAATGATTCAGCGCATTGTGGGTACCCAAAAATCCAATTGGCACTCAGCTCTGTTCTCAGCACTGTGGGCATACCGAACCTCAGTGAAAAGTGCTACTGGGTTTACACCGTTTCAACTGGTGTACGGCCTAGAAGCCATTCTCCCGATTGAATGTGAAATTCCATCACTCACGATAGCCATAGAGCTACTTCCACACACCACTTCCGAAGAAGAACGGTTTCTATACCTAGCCAAGCTAGATGAAACTCGCTGCGACGCCGCTTTGGCTAATGAAGCTCACAAAAAACGCGTCAAAGCTCAATACGACAAATCCGTTCAACCTCGGATCTTCAATGAGGGTGACCTCATACTTACATATGATCAGATGCATGATAAGCTTGGAAAAGGTAAACTTGAATCTATGTGGTACGGCCCCTTCATCGTAAAACGTGTCTTAGAAAAAGGAGCCTATGAACTAGTCGATTGTGATGGTACGCCATTGGTACGACCCCACAACGGGCTATACCTCAAGCATTTCTACGCGTGAGGTTACCCTACGCGGGTTACTTCTTGTACATAATGTACTTAGTTTGCTTTTTGCTTTCTTTTTAGTGTGCGCGTGGACCTCATGTATCTACTCTTACTTTGACTCGTGACTTTATGCGCAGATGTCTGCTTACTTTGGGTTCGCCGACGGTGCAAGCCGACATACCCGGAATCTCGCTTCCGCAGCATGGGTGATTTATTCCCCCACTGGCGAGTTGATTTCTTCAGGAGCCAATTGTTTAGGTCCTGCAACCAATAATATCGCAGAGTACCATGCAGTCATTGGTCTCTTAACAGAGGTTGCTTCACTCGGGATTGACTCCTTATCAGTCTTTTTAGACTCCCAACTCGTAGTTTCTCATCTAAACCGTGTTTACACAGTTCGCGATCCTACATTACTTCGTTTATTTCGAAGAGTACGCCTCTTGGAACGGTCATTTGATTTTATCACATATCAACACATACCGAGAGAATTCAATTGTATTGCTGATGCATTGGCTAATTACATTTTGGATTGGCATATTGCCCATACATAAAAACATCATAAAAAATAAAATGCACAAGTCATTGTAAATATTTAGATCATAAATAGGTCCATATCACTGTATATAAGAGTGTTTTTTCAAAAAATACATAAAGTTTGTGTCAAAGACAAAGTTGGGGATCAAATCCCATATACAAAAAATTGGCCCTCAAAGCCTACATATCGCATACATGCCGCAAAAAGATCGAAGGGCCATCTATGGAGACCTAGGAGACCTATCATGTCCCTCATCAAACTCCTCTCGCTGGTGGTGGTAACACACCACAGCTCGAACCACCCTGCGAAGAAGTCGACTGATACGACCAGGAACACCCACAGTATGCCGCTGGAGGTGGTAAGGGATGTCATCCATCCGCATAGCAGGGATGCCATGGGTCAATCCCTGCAGGTTCCTCTCAATGTACCGGACACCTCCTGCCTCGTCTTCATCTTCCTCTTCGTCAGGAGCAGCTTGACGATCCACACCGCCACGACGTAGTGGAGAGTATCCAGCTGGTCTCTGTGGTCCGCGGTCTGCAACATGCATGCGAATATATATTAGGCGTCTTTTACACATTCTAAAAAAGCAATAAAAATTAAATATTCAAAAAGGAAAAAATATATATCCATAAAGGTCATACCAGAGTTGTCCCAGTCATCATCCTCCGGCAATGCCAAGTCGATATCCTCACGGAAATCTACCCCTGAATAGGGATAGTCGTCAATCATGACTATCTGCTCCTCTAGCCAAGAGAAGAAGTCCTCTCCAAAGGCTAGCCGCTGAGGTCCCCCAAGACGTCCAACATAGTCACTCCATCGAGCCATCCATGGCTCAGTAGGTGGACGAGGGGGCATAGATATCTGTGGGCGCAGTAGTGGCACCCTCGCCAAAAAGAAAGTGACCAGGATGCTCCCATAGACAAACTGGGTATTTTTCCCAGTCCTACACTTGTGCACCTGTTCCTTCAGATTGGACAACACTGCATCACACCAGTTGAAAACTGTTCCTCCCATGCACTCTGCTGCGAGATTCACCTGCGTGCGGGTTGCCTGATGTGGACTCACGCTTCCCGCTGCACGCGTGATAGTGAATAGCACGGTTTTTACAGGAAGATTTATGACCTCTTTTATGGCCACCTTCCCACTTTTCTTACTCGAACCCGCCTGGCAATATCGAGCAATCAAGTCATCTGTGCTTGATTCTGAAGCTGTGTACCCGGTAAAGTTCGCCCGGGCCCCTCTTTTCGAGAGGCCTGTGAGGAAATAAATATCCTCGAGTTGGATCTCAAGCACATGCTCTCCCACTCGGAAAGCTTGAATGTCAGGGTCCCACAATTGGATAAGGTGAGTAAGGAGCTTAGGTTGCTGGCGGATCCCTTTGGTCTTGAAGAACTTTAGCAAACCACATTCTCGCAATGCGGTCACGGTTGGTAAGTCATGTTCGGCTGCAAAATCATCCGCTTCGTGCTCTCTCTCTTTCCAGCTTACCATTTTGCTCCGAATAAGTTGCAAATCCCTGCAAAAGGGCAAACAAAACAATTAGTAACTATTTAACAACTTACTTCCAGCAAAAAAGTGGAGAAAATTTGATTTTTTGAACTTGAAATTCGCCCGTGCCGCGCCTGGAGGACACCCTACCACGCGGCAGTCCACACTACCACGTCTCAGTTTGAGGATACAGAGCGGTACTGTTCAACAGTACCGCGTCTTTCGATAGGGCCCCCACGCGGTAGTGTGGAGGGCGATTCTTGCCCAAAAGTGCTTGCTAAAAAATTAATTTTTTTCCGGTGAAAGCAAAAATTTCTTACATGAAATGAAAGAGGGGCTCAAGCACTCTTACCTGGCGCAGACGGCGGTCGAAATGGTGTCCCAGAACTCCCGGTATGGATCCTTGAAATCTTGCTCCAAAATGGTTGAAAATGTCTCCTTTGGGTAAAAAACACAAATGAATAGTAATTTCTATTTTTACCATTCCTTATATAGCATTTTTTCACATTTTTTAATTAATTAATTAATTACTATTTTTAATAATTGAAATAAACACTTGTTCACATTGCTAATGTCCAGTTTTTGAGCATTTATTGACAGGATCCTCGGTAAAAATGCGATACATTCACACTGGTGTTTATTCATAATTTGACCTTCATTTTGAGCCCACTTTATCTTTTTCGTGCTCTGGATTTAAAACTTGAAAAAGATTCCAAGCGCTTTCACACCTGTGTCGTGCTTGTCAAACTCAAGTAAACGGTGTCGAGTATGGTCAGCTTTACTCATGCTCGTTAAACGATGAGGAAAGTATTATCCTGGTTGTATTTTATTCTTTTTTCGGGCCAGAATAATTTAAAATTACGAAAAAGACCATAGGAGTCCATAGTTAAGCTCTTTTCAGACTCCTTAAAATTGAAAAGATTGCCAAGTGATCTTGACTCTTTCACACTGGTAAAAGTATTTGAAAGGTCGTCTATTCGGTGATAGGTTACCCCTTTTTCGGCCCGTCTAGACTATTTACGAGAAAGGTATACCTCAGTCAATTTCGGCTGGGAGAGTTCTCTCGGGAATTGTTTTACACTTTTTCGGGATCGAGGGACTAAATTTTATGAAAAAGTACATTATGGAGCTTCCTTCAAGTTTTTTAGGCTCTCTAAATATGAAAAACTACCGAGTTTTCCTTCCTTGGACTCGTTAAAATATTAACATCGAAGGACCCACTTTGGGACGAACCCCTCCTTTCTCAGGTTCATAAAACATGTGAGATTGGACTCATCCATGAGATGAGCTACACTGAGCATCTGTTATCCTCTTCAAGCTCGTAAAACAAGAAAGAGGTACTCGTCCATCATGTCGGGGAAATATGGGAGAATAAGTCAAGTTTATCTATGGCAGCTTGTCAGTCGTTACCTTTGAACATGGCATGTGTCCATCTCTTGTCTATATTTGGGTATCCATCTTTCATTGAGTTATAGTCATCATCATGGGTCGTCTCCCTGGCCACGAGTCCACTCATCCGGTGTCTATCCTCTATTCATTAATAATCCCTGCTACCAAGTCCTGTTACATGCCGTTACATGTTCAAAGGGTTGCATTGTTTCAAGTCATTCATTGTGTCAGGCCTCCGCTGTGTCAGTACATACTCCATTGCTTCATCATCCTATCATATGTGCCGATTTCGTGTCGATGATGTGGGAATCATCATGGCCCACCTTCGACAAGTCTATTCTTGTCGACACCAAATCACTATCCGGGAATTAGACTTAGAGATCAACCATTAGTACCTTGGTGCCTGCATGCCCCAATGGCAGGTTTCCTCGTGTTTGACAGCAGGTTCACATCATTGACCTCTGATCAAGCAATCTCTCGGATGCTCGACATCAACTCATTCATTCGCATTTCATTGAGACGTACTATTGATACCTTGGGAATCATTGTCATCATTGGTGATCTCCCTCGCATTTGTTAACGGTCCACATCATTGACCGGTAATCAAATGGTTTCTACCATGTTCGACTTCAACACCTTGTAATCACATGGTTAGATTCGTATCTTCTTGCGATTGGGTAGAAGACCCTGGACGCACCTCTACATTTTGACTGCATCCAGGCTGCGATGGCGATGTCCCTTGTATTGTCACACAGATCCACTTATTGTATTGGTCGTGGCTGTGTCATTATTGTCTCATGGATCTACGATTGTTCATAGTAGCCATGATCTATCCACAGTCTACATTATCTCAGTACTCATGGATCTGCAATGTATTGGTCGGCAGCCATGCTTTGAGTCATCTGTTTCCGAGCATGGGAATGCTCGCCTCGGTGGTATATCTAACACTTTGTTTCTATTTTCCGCTCAGTGTCGCTCTCCTCGATGCTATCTCTGCACATTATATTCGTAAAGTCTTTCGGCCATCAGTCCCTTCTGACCTCACACTTTAGGGGGCATCTGTTATACCTCTATGTTTCACAATGTCGCATCTCCATCATAAAACGAGTTGACGACATGTTCCCTACTATTTTGCACCATCCAGAAGAGACAGATGATGAGTCAACCTTTAAGGTGAATCCACCCTGGAAAGTTTTTGACCCACCTTGGACTTTATTTACACACACTACCGCGTTCTGCTATTTCCCCAAAGCGCGGCAGTGCCGCGTTCTGCAGTCTTTGCAAAGCGCGGTACTCTTTTAATAGCTTTTTTCCCTTGGCTTGTGGGATTTTGGATTTTCGAAGATAATAGAAGATTGGGGTCCTTGATTCGATCTCAACTCATCTCCTTCGATTAGAAACCCTGATCCACTTATCTCTCCTTAGATCCACCCATCTCTCTTGTTGGTTAACCTCACCATTCACTATAAAAGAGAGGCATGCCATTGGAAAAGGGGAGGACTCTTGAGAGCACCAAACTTATGGTCTTGCAGCATTGTGGAGATAGCTAGAGGAGAAGACACTTGGAGCTGGAGGATTGGCTTGGGCATCAAGCACCTTTTGTAAGTATTCTTCAAGTTGTAATGGAATAACTTGTCTTGTTTTCCCAAATCATTTGTGTTAATCTTGTTTTAATGATATGATTTGTATCTTGCATAGATTTAGATCCTAATTCATGTTTCAGGTTGCTAGAGAATAGTGCATTCTTGTGTTTTGGTTCCATTTTGACAGGTTCACTTGTGAGGGCTTGAAGCTTGGAGCAAATACCAAAAACAAGCGTCCGGATAGAAGGTCAGTTAAACTCCTTCTACTCTCTTTAGCGTTTTAATCCTGAAATGTCTATTAGATCTAGGGATTCAAGGTAGCATTTGTTTTGACTTGTTTCTTGCTTTGAAGTTAGTTTAAAGTCTGCTTTAAAGTTAAGAGAGTTTTGGCTTATCCGTAGGACAAAATTCTACATAACATCATGCTATGAGCTATGGCGGGCATTTCCCTAAGGCCAATTAGGCATATTTTACCATACTTGGACAATCTTTTATCTTCTCCTAGGCTTGGTCTAATTTCCCTAAACCACTATTTTGGTAGGTCCATAAATTCTTCTTCAGGGTGATCTCTTTGGACAAACTGAAACCATGGTTGAGTAGACAAAACAACAACCTACAATATCCCCATGTGCTGCCGGCATTTTCTTCAACACACAATTTGTGTTGGGTTCAAAATTGGTTTTTTGGGGATAGAGTCTAATAATGCTGCCGAACTACTCGAATGTCAAAAAAGATGGACCCCTCTAATCGTGGAAGGTGATTCCAAGATCATTCTCCACATGGCTACTGAGATGCACCATGGCAAATCAAGCACCAAAGTGGCGTCGTTGTGGTGGTTGGAAGGCTCTATCTTCCTTGTTGGGCGTAGCGCTTTCCTTCTCCCACTTCAAGCTGATCTGTTCATGTGGGACGATTTGACAAAAGCGGTTTTTCGGGATAGCTACATATTTATCCAGGACCAAGACATGATGGTTTTTCGTGCGAGAAGACATCATGCTGACGATAATCGGGACACGTAACTCCCTTTTTCCTTTCGACCTTTAACTCTTGTCTTTTCATCCTCTGTCGTAGTTCTCAATCAGTCTTTTCATCCTCCTTCACAATTCTTTGATGGGGGAAGCGCCACTCATTGTACCTCCTTCAGTTATTAAGATTTATTAAGATGTACCCGATTCATCATAACAGTCGGTGGAAGGAGAGAATATATGGAGGCTCAAGGTGGAAACCGTGATTGTCATTGTTGGTTTTCTGCATGCATGCAAGTTTTGGTGATTTGGTTGATTATGGAGCAAGCCTCTGGTGAGAGTATGAAGGAGCCACAAGATACTAACTATCATCCTGAGGTTGGAGATAATTCCAGTCAGAATAGGAAGAGAGAGCATGCGGATTCTCCGGGGGAGCCGGGTGGTGGTCCATCTCGTGCCTCTCAGCGGGCACGTAGGGAGGCAACTTTCTTCACTCTTAACATCTCCTTGGAAATACAGAGGGACATCAATGACTATGAACAACAATGGTGGGATCGTCTGAGTAGGGAAACCCTGGTGGGGGAGCGTAAGAAGTTGGAGAATTGGATCCTGGATCCCGGCAGCACGGCTAGGCACGTTAGTCTTTACAAGCACACTGTTGCGCGATTTTGGATGATGAAAAAATTGGTTGGATATGCCATTCGCGATATGAATCCTCTCAGAGGTGACAATGTGTAGCTTCTCTTTGAAAAGTCTCGTGCAATTCACTGGATGCTAGATTTCCTTTTGTCTTCCATGGCTCTTCAACCTCCTCCGTGTGCTGCTTCTTCTTCCAGCTTTCGCCATCTTGGGAGTTCTCCAGAAGCTCCTTATATAGTTCGTTGATGTCTGGGTGGGTGTTTATTTGGGGGGTCTGGGGATAGCTGGTTATGAAGCATTATGCTCTTTGGCCTGCGAGCCTATGAGAAGAAAGTATTTGGTTCTGTGGTTTTTGTCTGTTCATGTAGTAGTTTTGTTCTGTTTTGTTCAGACAAATGTGCCAAGTTGGTCTGTTTTGATGAACAATTCTGAGCTTCGGCCAGATTGCTCCTTTTGTAATTCCTCCTTTTAATATAATGCAAAATATCCTTACTTCCAAAATCTCCTTGGAATGGTATTTAGTATTCCCAAAGGATTATTCTTCCATATCACAGTCATAAGTGTATTTTTTTGTTTTAAGTAACTATAAGTACCGTCTCTGCTTTTAAAAAGTTGATTTTTGTTTTAGGTATTTTTTTCTTCTTCGGGGTTTCTTCTTGATGTTATTAATTTGTCTAATGCACTTTTCTTCACCAATTTGAAAGAGCTGATTCATGGATGAGTAGGCTCAGAAATGTGTAATTATGTCATTCCATATTTCATACATGGGATGTCAAGTTTGGTCATTAGGATTAATTAATGAAGAACATATGAAGTTGGTTAAAGAGTCTAATCACATTTGAAGACACCCCATTGATAGTCCAAACAAACCATATGACAGTTTAAGCAAACCAATTGAGTGCATAATAAGGATCAACAAACCAAAAAACCAGTATTGAACTCTTATTGGATGAATTCTGAATGTGACTGTAATCAACCTATAATTTTCCACTAGAGTTTCAGCCATACAAGTAATGCAATTTATGGAATGAAAAGCAAGGAATATAACTGAACAAATGCATGAAGTTAGGACACATTCTCTTGCAACTGATGAATTAGCTTGAGTTCATAAGTAGAGGATTATCGTTCTTACTTAGTTTGATATTACTTGCTATTACTGTTTAGTTATACCCATTTTGCTAGTTGACAAGTCTGCATTATTTATTTAGGGTGATGGATATTATCCATTCGGAAGATATATATAATTTTCAAGTTTAAATTATAATTAATAATTTTATTAATATATTTATTATTAAGTTAATAAGTTTTCAACAAGTAACACACATTTGACATTGGTATTGCTGCTTGCACATTAATTCAAATTACATATATGATATTGATATTGATGTGAATCATTAGCATAATAGCATGATATATGTCCATGATATTGATATGAATCATTCAGGATACAATCATAAACTACCAAATAAGAATGCAATTATCGTTTCACTATTGCAGCTTGTAGTAACACATCTAATGCAATTCCACACCACACAATGGGAAATAAATTAAACTACCTACTTAACTCGACGATCTTTGTGAGAAGGCGAGCCCTGGCCTTCTAACGGAGATGCTGTGTCCTAACACAAATTAAAACACCAAGATATAAGAAACTCTGCTCCTTGTGTTACAAATAATGAATCATAGTCATAGCTCTATGTTTCAGCTTATACAATTATAAATTATCCAACCCCAGGCTCAGAACGCCTCTTTACATTTATACCCTGATGACATGAATTTGTTTCACAAAATATCGGGAAGCCATGAAGATCTACGATCTTCAGGCTGCCGATTTACAATGGAACTGTTACAGCCATAAGTAGTATTGAATGATTGTCTTCTCCTAATTCCAAGTCAGGGAATAGTGAGGCAAAACAAGGAAAAATGTGTAGATAGGTGTAGGAACAAAGGGGCTATTCTGGGTACCAACATCTCCCCCCAGCTATCCAATTGCATGTCCTCATGTAACAACCAACTAATATGAGTCTGAATCTAGTCCCCGATCATGTTGTAGGAAAATTTGAAGGAAATGTCAGGTTCCTTGCCTGATTCCAAAAAACCATTGCAAGCAACCCAATATTCCCAGCACTGCTTCTCTTCTGCCTTGGTCAATGTATAATTGTCCCTGTACTGCCCTCCTGACCACCATATCAGTGGAAATTTGAACTTGAGTCCCAGCCAGTGTAACGCACATGCAATTGACATACCCTGCTACCCTAGGAAGAGCTTGTTTAAAATTCTTAAGGCAGTAAGGATCCCTTTTCTTCAAAGCTGGAGAAGAAGTCTGCCACCTGTGCTTGCTACCCTCTAAGGAAAGATGTTGTTGTTTAGATATTAGGTCAACACAGGTAGAGATAAATTTCTCTTGCATCTTCTTTAAATGCTGAGTCTTTAGAGGAGATAAGAAACATCTTCCATGGTTTATGATGAGAGCATGAGGAGATTGGGGTTCACTCCCAATCCATAAATTAGCACTGGCCTCATTCCTAGAAATTATCTGAAAGGAATCTTCCCATTGCACATGATTATTAACAAAAGAGGCAAAGTCTCTCAACTGAACATCCCCTACATAGGGAATAGGATTAGAGCAAGAATCACCAAAACATGCCATATTGTGCAAATACAATTCACACAACAGGTGCTGCTCAAGAAAATTGCTTGACAAAAAGGTCTCTAGAAACTGGGAAGGGATCAACAACTGATAAGGTCTACCCTCGTGTAAAGCTTTCAATTTGAACAGGTTCATTTGCTCATACAGGTATAAAGGGTAGGAAGGATATGGGGCTCTTGAACTCAGCAGCTCCCGAGAGAGGGCATACATTTGGTCTTTTTCCTTTTGCATGGATTTGAATTCCTTCAACTCCTACAATTCTTTTTGCACCTCTTCCAATTGAAATTTCTAAAGAGTTGATTCCTCTGCCCACTTCACCCTTAATTCTTTGATAGTCTTCCTATGTTCAGAGAGAGGGACCATCCTTGCTTGACATTGATCAATGTACTTTTCCCATTTAGCTAACTCCACATGTAACAAAGAAAGTTGTTTCTCCAATCGTTGAATCCTTCTATCCTCCACATATTTCTCATCATCAGAGTCTAAAGCAACAAATTCTTGAGAAAATTGCATTCCTACCCTACCACCAGATGTTCCAGCTTCCTCATTTTCCGGTGGTAGTGTAGGATCTTCCTCATTTTCGGGTGGCAGTGTAGCAACTTCCTCTTCCATCAATGTTGCAATGGCCTCTGCTTGTATTGCAATATCAACAGTTAATTTTGAGGATGCTGGTTCTTGTGTAAGAGCATCCTCTTCCTGTACCTCAACAACCTATGTTTCTGTTGCTGAATCAATCATTAATTTCAAGAACATTGGTCCTTGTGTGACAGCATTCTCTTCCTGAATACCAAACTCAACAGCTTCTACCTGAGTTGCAGTCTCAACAAATACTTTTAGGAATGTTGGTTCTTCTGTGGCAGCATCCATCCTTTCCAATTCAATCTCAGCAACTTTAGTCTTAGTTGCAGTCTCAACAACTACTTTTAGGAATGTTGGTTCTTGTGTGGCAGCATCCTTTCTCTTCAATTCAATCTCAGCAACCTCAGTCTGAGTTGCAATTTCAGCAAACATTTTTAAAGACACTGGTTCTTTTGTAACATCGTCTTCCTCTTGTACCTCAATATCAACAATTGCTGTCTAGGTTACAACTTCAATAAATATTGTCAAGGATGCTGGCTCTTGTGTAACAGCATCCTGTTTTTCAATTTCTTCAGATTGCTGAGGTTTTTCTTGAATTATCTCGATATCTTCTGGATGATGAGAATGGTCCTGGAATAGTTCAGTATTTTCTGCTGGATGGGATTGCATCTCTTGATCTTCTCCTAATTCCAAATCAGGGATTATGTCTATCTTTGGCTCATTCACCTCCATCAGCTCCACTGCCGGTGTTTTTCTCCTTCTTGCTCTACATGTGCAGGACTTTTTGCTACCAAACCCAGCACTATGAATCTATGCCCTGCCGAATTAAATATGTCACCACATTCGGGGCATACCATGTCTCCTTGTTCTTCATTTTCCAAAATCGGAGATGAATTTTTTAACAGATCTGTAGCCTCCACTAATATATTCAAATTCTTCTTTGCCTGTTTTCCAGTCACTTCCTTCCATTTCTCCAATTCATTCCGAAGCATTTGCAACTCCTCCTTTAGTAGCTCATTTTCAAAAAGGAGGCTTTCAATTTGGGTTTTTTCCATAGCAGGTTCTTATGTAACAACCGGTGATTTGGGGTTTAAAATAGGAATTTCTATGCCTACCCCGGTTGCACATGCTACTTCTGCTGTGGGAATTTCACTATTTGCCCCAATTGCACATGCTGTTTAGGCTGCTGTAATAGACTGAGTCCTCCTTTTATTCACAACTCTCGATGGCTAGCCTTCACTGCATACTGCTCCTGCTACTATAACAGCTCTGGTTTTTCTCTTCTTTGCTGAGATAGATGTCTGACCCTTACTCCCTGACCTTTTTATTCTTTTCTGTGACATAGGGGTTTCTAAATTTTTAGAAAGAGGGGTCATTTCCTAATCTTCAATGATGGTTCTTCTTCTTTCAGGGGAGGATTCGACATCCAACACCTCCATATTTCCTCCTTCTACCACCTTTGCTTGATCCTCTTCCCCTTGCATTGTAACTCCTGTAGCTACAGCTTCCACTATTGCAGCTTTAACAGCTGCTCCAGTTTCATCTTCCTTTGTTGCAACTACTAATGACACCATCCCTACTGCTTCAGATGCCACCCTAACTGCAATTTATATTGGGTCTGCTTCTTCCTCTATAGGATTTGTTGTTGTTTTAGCTTCCAATATCACTACCTCATTCGCCACTGGCTCCATCATATCCCCTTCTGCAACAGGGTTCGTTGTTGTCGCAGCTTCCCCCATATTTACCTCTTCCACCTGGTCTGCCAATGCTCCATCCCTCCCCCCAACTGAATTGGAGGAACTCCGGTCCTCATTTACCATTTCAACACCTCCTATTGTCATGACAGGTGCTTGGGGCATCCTTGGCCGAGCAACAAACTCTTCCCATGTCAAATTCTGGTGCACAAGGGCCCTTAAGATTAAGAGTTTAATCAACCCATGGTTTGAGAGGGAAGATAAGGGGTGTCGAGCACCCTTGACATACCCAACCATAGTTTGTAGATACAACGACATATTTAACAATCTGCGGTGGCGTAAATGTGAAAGGAGGAAGAATTCATATGTGTAAATGACTTTGTACCTAGCTTCACAGGAAATGTATTTCTTTATGAATATGGCCACCTGGTTCCAAGGATTTGGAAAGGATTACAACGCTATTCCTCGGCCATGTGGCCAAACAAATTCTCTAGCTGCTAAAACTTCTTCTGTTACAGTTGGATTATGGCACTTCGACCAAACCATTGCATCCTGGTTCTGGGAAATCCTGTTACCTCCGCCATGATTGCTTCTGAAACATCTATTCAGATACCTCGGACCTCTGAATGAGTGTTGGTTATATTTTGAGCAAACTCAAGTGCAGTTTCTAGATGAAACTCATTCAAACGCTGGATATAGTCAATCCATCCAACTTCCTGGAAGATAGTAAAAACCTCTATGTTTGCATGCATAGGCGTTATGCTGACAGGCTCGTGTCGTACCGGGATACCCATATTGCAAAGCTGTCTGTAAATTCTGCTACCAGTGGGATGAGTTACAGTCTCAGACGTCGAGATACTACATGCAGAACGAGCGATGGATGGCCAAAGGTTGGTTTGGGTATTTTTGGTAAAAAGTGGTGACAGGTTGTCGAATGACAATAAAAAACCAAAAGCGAAGGATGAATCAGACGTAGTTGTCATCTCAGCGGATTGACTACTGAGCCAAAATATATTCTTTATTGATTACTGCATTTAGTTATGCCTAATGATGTTTATGATTAAGACGTCGTACCTTTAAATGTAATGCCAAACCGTCATGTTGCAAGGTGGCGCCTTTCCACAATCACATCGTTGATGGAGAGTGCTGATATCGATGAGCAAATAAATAATCAGTATTCAATGAGGAATTAGCGGAGTTGCAGTTTGCAAAAGTAGGAAAAATGGAAAAATTTAGGTGTTGCAGCTGCTTGAAATAGGGAAAATAGGCACTTTTAAAGGTGTCGTAGCTGCTCGAAATAGGAAAAATGGACAACTTTAGGTGTTGCATCTACTTGAAATAGGAAAAATAGGCACTTTTGGAGGTGTCCCAACTGCTCGAAATAGGAAAAATATGCAACTTGGCGGTGTTGCAGCTGCAGTAAAATAGGAAGGATAGGCAACTTTAGCGTAGTCGCAGCTGCTAAAGATAGGAATAATGGGCAATTTTAGCGGTGTTGCAGTGGCTCGAAATAGGAAAAATAGGCACTTTTGGAGGTGTCATAGCTAATTGAAATAGGAAAAATGGACAAATTTCGGTGTTGCAGTTGCTTGAAATAGGAGAAATATGCACTTTTGGAGGTGTCGCAACTGCTTGAAATAGGAAAAATAAACAAATTTAGGTGTTGCAGCTGCTTGAAATAGGAAAAATAGGCACTTTTGGAGGTGTCAGAGCTGCTCGAATTAGGAAAATAGGCAACTGTCGTGTTGCAGTTGCGATAAAATAGGAAGGATAGGCAACTTTAGCAGAGTTGCAGCTGCTAAAGATAGGAATAATGGGCAATTTTAGCAGTGTTGCAGCTGCTCGAAATAGGAAAAATAGGCACTTTTGGAAGTGTCGCAGTTGCTTGAAATAGGAAAAATAGACAACTTTAGGTGTTGGAGCTGCTTGAAATAGGAAAAATAGGCAGTTTTGGAGGTGTCGCAACTGCTCGAAATAGGAAATATGGGCAACTTGGCGGTGTTGCAACTGTGGTAAAATAGGAAGGATAGGAAACTTTAGCGGAGTCGCAGCTGCTAAAGATAGGAATAATGGGAAATTTTAGATAGACCGCTAAAATTACCTCTAGGAATGTATGCATCATATCTATGGATCCCCCATTGTATTTTACTGTCAATACCAAATTCTGGGCGTTTATGGAACTTCAAAACATGGGTTAATTCATAGTTGCGATTTCTGGTTTTTCTCACTGCTGGGCATGTGTAATGGATGAAAACCGAAGCTTGGATCTTCCACAATGGAATGGGAATGAGGAAGAACGAATTCCCATGAGGTAGAGTGACTTGTGGGTCAAGGAAACAAAGCCCATACCTGCCATATGAATTTCTGGACTTCCCATGCTCCATTGAAGCCATGGACTGATTTCTTTAACAACTTTCTTACACAGAATTAAATGTCAGCAAGGAAAGTCAAATGGGTTCTCAAGATGACATTTGGAAGCCTATGGTTCAATCCCACAACCCCCTCACCACTCCCTAGTGGAATACACATGGCCCCTTCTCATTAGTTTCTTCCATAGCCAGTTTTGGTATTTTATTGCAATATTAATATTTACATCAATTTACAACATTCCATGGCTTAATAGCACATGGAAACCATAATATCAAATACTTGCCTTTCGAAATAAAATACGAGCATACACTAGCAGGGCCTTTGCCTTGAGATCCATGCTAGGAACATACATCGCATGAACACAATATTTACATAAAAGCCAATATATCATAAAGGTCAAAATGGGGGTATTACATTGAATCTCATTGAACCCGAAAAAATCTATATTTGCAATCAACGAAGGTAAGATGTTGGGTTTTATTGTTTCGAAAGAAGGCATGATCATTGATCCAGAGCGCACAGAATCCATTTCGAAGATCGGCCTACCCATTTCACGTAAAGCCATGCAATCTTTTCTTGGTAAGATTAATTTCATTCGTAGATTTGTTCTAAATTTTGCTCAAATTGTCAAGCCATTGCAACAATTGGTTAAAAAGGATGCCCAGTTCAAATTGTCTGAGGAACAAAGAAATGCCTTTGTTGAAATCCGAAAATCCATTGCGGAATCCCTCGCATTGATGTCTACAGACTTCAACAAAGATTTTATTATGTACACGTTTTCTACTGACTTCTCCTACGCAGTTGTCCTTACATAGAAACATGAGAATGATGTTGAAATCCCTGTTTCATTCATGAGATCCACGTTCAAAGAAGCAGAACTCAACTACTCCAATATCGATAAACAAGCTTACATGGTCTATAAATCGGTAAAACATTTTAGACCATATTTATTGAAATCTCGGAGTAAAGTCATTTTTCCTTATGCAGCTATCAGAAATGTTCTAGTTCAGAAAGAACTGGGTGAAAAGAGAGCTCACTAGATGACAACACTGCAAGAATATGATTTGGATATCAGACCAACAAATATTGTGAAAGTCCAGGGCTTGTGTCTACTCACCGCTCAATCCAATGATCCTGTACAACAACATATTGAGTGGGAACAAGAGGAAAGTACGACAATAGGTTCTGTTAATTTTATCACAACTCAAACATCTAAATGGTATGATGAAATTAAGTTCTTCCTTACCAATGGGTTTGCTGTCATGTACCCACCTGCTGACCCAATGCAAGGAAGGAAACATGATGCCAAACTCAGGGCTTTCACATGATCTCAGCCCATTGTTAGATTCATATAAATAATAAATGGGTGTGCAGATGTAAAACAATCAATTATGCACAGCGGAAACAACATCCACACACTCTTCATATGCATTCAACATATCAATTTCAGTCATTAATAAAACATTTCAGAAGTAAATACATAGACAGAAACACTTATCTTCATTTCAATTGTCCCAAGCAACTATCTATGTCACTGCAACGTTCCACCCAACCATAGGCTCTTTGATAGCTTATACTGAGTTCGTCCGAAGGCCACCCCCGAGCTGGGCATGATTCTCACAAGGACAAAGGGGACATTCACACTCACACACAGTCCATTAACCATTTTATTTTAGCCAAGCCAGTCTAACTGGGTTTATCAGGCTACACTTGCACCATGGATGCTTATTCCCAAGCTCAAGCCAGAACAAGGGATTTCCCATCACCCATACCCATCATACTCTTCTCTCACACAGCATGCACAAACAGGGGCAGGGATAAACAGTAGTATTTACAAATGAGATGGCCATGGGTTTTCCCAAAACATTCCCAACCAAAAACGGATTATAGGATGGGGAAAACAACCACCAGGAGGAAATCGATTTCTTCCCCAATATCTCAGCCTTCAACAGCCCAAAATGGCCTCTATTGAACCCCCATTCGATTTCCCTCCTTCCCCCACTGGTATACAACACGAAAAATGCCCTTCTCTACAGGGAGAATGAGGAAAAACGTAGCAGACCTGCCTGGAAAACACCCAAGTGGCTCTAAACTCGTGAGGGAGAAAGAATGATGGATGCCATATGGCTTGGGGAGGAAATTCATGGCTCTTTCTTGCCCAAGGAGACAAAACACATTTTTCCATGAAGGGTGGCTTGCCCATACCCGAATTTGGACAGCCATACCTCTCCATTCCCAAGGCATTAACTCCCTCAACCCACTCTTGGGAGAAATCAATGGTTGGGTACAAAAGTCAACATGGGTAGTTGAGGGTTTGATGGGTTCTCTCATTGACACTTGGCTTGACTCTAGTGGCTCAAGGGTTTGAATGTTTTTCCCTCCCAAATCCTTGTGAAATCATGCCCCCATCTCTTTGTTGCATTGCATAACTAGTTGTGGGTATTTTTATTAAAATGCATATTACATGATATTTGAATTTCCACTGTGCATTGCTAGCACGCAAACCATATGCATCACGAAATCGATGGCGGGGCCTTGGCCTTGAGCTCCTCACCATGATTTCATAACAAGATTACATCATTTATAATGTTAATGCCATGGGGCCAAACTGGGGACATTACATTTGCTCCTAAAACCCTTGACTTTAAAATACGTAGAGCTTAATTATGGTTGTGTTTTTCTCAGATGTTTGGAGAAAGAAGAAACTAAAAATATTATTTTGGAATTTCATGCAGGATTTGCGGGAGGGCACTTCCCAGGAGAAACCACTGCACATAATATCCCGAGGGCAGGATACTACTGGCCTATGTTGTTCAAAGATGCATACTTTTATGCCAGAAGATGTGAAACATGCCAGAAGTGTGTTGGGAAACTAAAAAAAAATGCCTTTCCTTTGCAGCCAGTGACAGTCCAGTTTCCATTTCAACAGTGGCACTAGATTTTGTTGGACCCATCAACCTTGGTTCCTCCATACAACACAAGTACATCTTGACAACCACGGACTACTTTACCAGATGGGTAGAGGCAATCCCTCTCAGACAATGCAATACAAACCAAGCAATATCCTTGCAGTCCCTCTCAGATGGGTAGAGGCAGTGCCTCTCAGATGGGTAGAGTAAATCCCTCTCCTCTGGACCCCGTGGGGTGTGTACTGGTATCATAACCAAACCTGGGGTACAACACGGCTGAAACAACATCATCTATGATACTGAAAGATCAGGCTCCACAACCAACATGGTTGGTATTATTAAGGCGAATCATTGAAATATTTATGCTCTCATTACGAGCTAAGCATGGATGTGAGATTCATTGTGAGAATCGAATCGTGGTCCATGGTTGGAAGGCCACATAAATCGTATTGTATTACAGAGCTAAACACAATGCTTGTAAACAAGAATATTCGTCGATGGTCTATCCATTGATTTAAAAACTAAATGCACAGACCTTCGTCTTCTTATGACTAACAGCTTATGCAATCCCATGAAATTGTTTATCATATGCGAAATAGAAGTTCATGTTGCAGCAGACATATATTTATATATGCATCCTGTGTATCTATATATATTTTCATATGTGATTTTAAGAGCCGTAAGAATAAACAAAAAAAGCATGTAAACCCCAACTACATAAAGATAACAGTTCGCATTATGAAGTCAAAATGTTTACATTTCCATAACCACCCAGTGCATTAATCAAAAGGACAAGACAAAGGTCATAATCCTTGGGGGAAAGCCCTTACAGTTTCAAAACCAAGTGATGGCCTAAACGTAGACTTCACAAGCTGCATTCATTATTTGCAAACCCAAAACGACAATTTAGAGCGTATGTTCTACATACCTCAACCAACCCTTCAAGGGTCAAACAGAGCAGTTTCGGCAACCACCGACGACACACTATGTGGCTAGCCTATGGTCGTAGGGATGGACAATCACTGGCAGCAAGCTAACGCTTCTACATTTTGGGCCAAAGGCCACAACTCCTTATCAACAACGAAAACCACAACAACCCAGCACATAACCTTCAATGCATGAGTAACTCAACCTGAGCCATAGGGTGAGACCACTGAGGCTACGAGAACGGTGAGTTACCTGGAAGGTTGGGGCATTTTATCCCCACACTCAGCACTGACCGAGGAGGCACTCCCCCTTTGTTGTAGTTTTCACCACGTTCGCACACCTACTTACCTGCAAACGGTTACAATGGTTAAAAACATACTCAACAACATTTTACAAAGTAACAAGTGAAAAACAACAAGATGTAATTTTTACCGTGGATTACGAGGAGGGACGATGTCATTACCTGTCAAGTGAAGCGCAACCGCAGTATGCTCCACACACTGCAACACAACGTTGGATACAAAAGTTTTAAGCACCGGATGAAAGACTTACAGTAAATACAACACAATAGATGATAGTGTTAAGGGATTTCTTACTTACCAGAGCAACAGTAGCATCTTGCCGACATCATGATGGCTCTTCTAGGATTCTGCAAGGCATCGACACCATCCCCACTGAACCACGATGGGAAAATTCTTCTGTGCAAGGCAGAAGGCCCTCTGCGCAGGACCTCGGTGCAACAACCCGAAACCCTATGAACTCCAACCTTTTATCTACTATGGGCACCAGATAGGAAGGTAACAACCACCACTGACCCCGATAGACAGGGAGTTATGGCGTATGCCTTGGACCACTGGCACAAATATCACAGGGCCTTGGATCAACGACGATGGATCCATCACGTTGATCTATAAACCAACCTCATGTAAGATCAACAACGTTTATTGACCTGAGCATTAATGGAGACGCGCACAGTACGCAGTACAGTGCTGAGTTGGTATCACATCGAGTTGAGTGAGTGTGAAGGCAGGAGACGCATTCATGGTGGACCAAACTACAAGCAGTCATCATGTATTCTTACACGTGAGCTAAGATGTCTGCATACCTACCAAATGGCAAGCAGATTAGGCATCATAACATTGTTAAGGTTTGGCTGAGCCAATGTGGCATTGCCACATCAACCACATAGGCCACCCGTGAAGCCTTTCAGTACCAACAAGCTATCATTTATGCATTATTACATATGTTGTCCACACTTGCGTGACAGCCGTATTGTTTCATCTAACCCTCATACTATTGGTTGAAACCATAAACACATAATGTGTAATCTCATAAGATTGTAATGGTAAGAATGTCACGAAGTGACATTCACCAACCTTTTATGTTGATAATTTTATAATGATAAGTAATGTCAATAACATTTTAATGTTAAGTTTTATATCATAGCGTGACTTTGGATATAGTCGTCGCATAGGGTGGAAGCCATACCCTATGGCGCATCAGATTAAAATTCATGTGTGTATGGCTTATTTAAGCCTTTGTCCGTGGATAGGACATTATAATATATATATATATATATTTGTATAATAATATATATATATATTATTTAACTTTTAAATGTTTTAGTTTTAATCTTTAATTTAAAAAAAAATTAAATGTTTCTTGTATTGTATTACATGGGCTTTTATGCCATGTTTTAACTTAGAGATAAGATAAATATATCTGTATATAGGTTTGACTATATATTTATATATTTATACTTTATTTACATGGAAATGTATATTGTGATTGTATTAATATGGAGAACTAAGACCTTCCATGTTAGGTGCAATACATTGATTTAAATGTCACATAATGTTGATAATCATAAGTGTCATATATGATCATTTCTGGGTGAACTTTTATATATGCATGTGTTTATTAGGTAGGCCTAATTAAGCTTCTATCACCTTGGATTATACATAGTTGTGTAACGGAATAAATCGCACATGCATATATACATTAAGAATGGTGCAGTCGTTAATAACAGTAGCCTAGTATTGTTGTAAGTACCACTTAGCGTAATTATTACAACCGCATGGGATATGTGTTGGTAACACATAACCATGCCACATTAAAATCACTTTCATTTAATACTATGAACAAAGTAGTAGCACGTTATTATCGTTACTATCGCCTTTATGGTCGTAAGTGTGTAGGATGTATCGTGTAATTTAACTGTTGCTTTTTGGATTGTACTTGAATGGTAACTTTCAATCGAAGAGTTACGCCAGCTGTAGCGACAACTAGAGTTGGCAGTTCCACATTTTCGAAGTGTTAGAGTTTATTTATTTTTTTAAATCGTGTAGAAGAGACGTGACAAATTGGTATCAGAGCAAGGTCACTACACTAGGACATTAGGCTCATTGCGTGATTACTTTGTTCCCTTTTTAATTTATTTTCAGAAACAAATAATTAAACTTCCTGTAGCATACTGTTTGTGATTTGTTTCAATAATTAAATTGTTGTTTATAACTTCTAACAAACAGCTGATTGGACACACTTAGACAGCTCGGTGGCTGAAACAGTAGATGGCAGAAATACATTCTACAAAACAGGAAGGGAGGCTCGATGTGGAAACATCCATTCAGCAAGGATAAATGGCCAGCAGATAGGGGAGAAACCAGAACCCTCCCCAAGGGGTGACAACATCCAGTGAGATGTTGGAGACAGTCAAAAGTCTAAAAGCTGAGCTAATGAGCATCAAAGAAGATAACATTAAAAACTTTGAAAAAAAATGAGAAATTAATGCTATCCTGCTGCAAAAGTTGTCTGAGAAAGAAAACAGTCACCTCCCAACACTGGAGGAGCAACATGCAGAAAAATAAATCACAAAAAGAAATTCAAAATTTAAGACTACACCTCCAAGAAATTGTGCAAGCTATAATATGGACGTTAGTGACGAAGAGCCACAGGGCAAAGATTCTGAAGAGTACGTTACTAAGAAGAAAAAGAAGACTAGAAGAGTAAGTCATCACCATTCAGAATTGAGAAATATCAAGCTTCCTACTTCTAATGGAGAAATTAAAACCAGAGAAGAGGCAGAACAGTGGCTGAGAGACATGGAGAAATATTTATGCATGTTCAATTGTTCCAGCATCATCAAGGCTATAATTGTTGTTTTCAACCTGTAGGGTAAAGCTTCAGCTTGGTGGGACAATCTCAAGTTGACCCACTCGATCAAAGATAAAAAGGTAAAATGGAAACCTTTCGCAACATTCTTCAAATAGAATTACCCGTCTGAAAGGTACTTTGATAGAAAGGTAAAATACTTCTATGACCTTAATATGGGACAACAAACCATGGAGGAATTAATTAGTAAATTTCTTGACTTGCTCAAGTATGTTCCTTACATTCAAGATGAGAAAGTAAGAATTCAGCATTTTCTGAACTGTTTTCCATTTGGATATAAGGATTGAATAGAGTTTGACGATCCTAAGACCTTAGAAGATGCTTTCAGAAAAGAAACATTATGCTATGAACAGGGGCAGAATAGAGCTGAAGTGTAAAAAGGGTGGAACAAAAAGAAGAAAACCAAATATAAAAACAGGCAGAAAGGACACAAGGCCAACCAATTTAGAAACCGCATTTCAAGGGCACATTTCAACAATAGGTTTGAGGGAAGCAAGCCACAATCCAAATTTGTTCTGCCCGCTAAGACTTTTAACAATGAAGGCACCAGAAAACCAGAACATGCATCATCTAAAACACCACTTACATGTTGGGGCCGTGGAGGAAATCATTGATGACATCACTATCCTCACAAGAAAGATCAACACAGATCAGTGCAGAACCTTCAAGAGGCTTCCATAGTCCAAGACATAGCAAGGACTCCAAAAATTTACGCTGCATTGAACAACCGTCAAGAAGATCATCAAGCCTCTATAATCGAGGTTGAAGGTATGCTTTTCGGGACACCCGTGTCTATTTTGATTGCTTATAGCACATGTAAGAGTTACATAGACCCAAAACTATGTGAGTCGTGAAAGCTTAGTAAAAAACAATATATGCAACCGTGGATGGTGCAAATGGCAACAGGGACAAAAAGGAAAGTTTCGGAAGTAGTTAATCAATGTCCCTTGAAGTTGAATGAATCCTATACTAGCATAGATTTAAATATTTTGCCATTAGGATCCTATGACTTGCTCACTGGTATGGATTGGCTGGAAAAACATAAGGTTGTTATTGACTGTTATCAAAAATCTGTCACTTTCATAAATGATGTTGGACAGCCTGATAAGATTCAGGGAATATTAAGCGCATTGAAGTTACGAGAAATTTTTGCACTTCAACTAAAAATAAATGCACGAAAAGGTTGCAAATTGTATGTTGTCCACATGAAAGAAAATCAACAAAGTGAAATTTCAGACTTTACAAAAAATCTTGTTTTGGCTGAATTTGAGGATGTGTTTTCAGAGGAAATTCCGGAGTTAACTCCTAAAAGAGAATTGGATTTTACCATATACCTGTTCCCAGGAACAGTACCAAATTCTAAGGCACCGTATCGGATGAGTACACCTGAACTAAATGAGCTGAAAGCACAATTGCAGGAGCTGCTAGAAAAAGGATATATCCATCCAAGAGTATCCCCGTGGGGAGCACCGGTAATTTTTGTAAGGAAGAAAGATGGCACTTTCCGACTATGCATAGATTACAGACAGCTGAACAAAGTGACCATCAAGAATCGGTATCCCTTGCCAAGGATAGATGATCTGTTCGATTAGGTTGGGGGTGCAACTGTGTTTTCAAAAATTAATCTAAGATCGGGTTATCACCAAATCAAAATCAAGGAGGAAGATGTACATAAAACCGCTTTCCGTACTCGCTATAGACATTATGAATTTGTGGTGATGCCATTCGGTTTGACGAATGCATCGGCCACATTTATGTGCTTGATGAATAATGTTTTCATCAAGTACTTGTATAAATTTGTTGTAGTGTTTATTGATGACATACTCATCTAATCGAAGAATGAAAAGGAGCATGAGGAGCACCTAAGGTTGGTGCTACAGGTTCTATGAGAAAATCAGCTCTATGCAAAATTATCCAAGTGTGACTTCTATAAGGACCAAATACAATACTTGGGTCACATTATATCAGCACAAGGAATTATGGTGGATCCCGACAAGATTAAGGCCATAATGAGCTGGCCCACTCCCCAGAATGTAAGCAATGTCTGCTCTTTCATGGGATTGGCTGAATATTACCAGAAATTTATTGAAGGATTTTCCAAAGTAGCCCATCCCATTACCTCTTTGCAGAGAAAAGAAGTTAAGTTTCTTTGGACAACCAAGTGTGAAGTAAGTTTCACGAAGCTGAAACAGTTGCTCACTTCTGCTCCTATTCTAAAAGTGGATGATCCGTTTGGAGATTTTGTTGTGTGCATGAATGCGTGCAAGGATGGTTTGGGTGGCGTGCTAATGCAAGATGGTTCAGTAATTGGCTACGAATCTAGAAAGCTGAAAACACATGAAGTAAACTATGCGACGCATGATTTAGAACTGGCTACCATAGTTTATGCACTAAGAATGTGGGGACATTACCTTCTTGGGAAAAGGTTTGTCTTAAAAACTGATCACATTAGGCTGAAGTATCTTTTTGAACAGTCGAATCTGAACGGAAGGCAAGCAAGGTGGCTGGCTTTTCTAAGTGAGTTTGATTTTGAAATTCAACACATTAAAGGAAACAAAAATAAAATTGTTGATGCACTTAGTAGATGCATGCACCTACTAACTATGGCATCAGTCAACAATTTCCAGTCTGATTTAATATCGCAGATCCGAACCGCAGCTGAACAAGACCATAAATATCTGAACTTAAGACAAAAACGTCTTGCATAAAATTTAGATCAGCAAGCAACAGATTACAGCATATCCAAGGATGGATTGTTGTTGTTTAAAAACAGGTTGTACATACGGGATCAACCAGAATTAAAACAACTAGTCATGGACAAATTTCACAAGAGACCATATTCTGGTCATCCAGGCTATCAGAAAATGCTGACAGCTGTTAAAAAACAACATTATTGGTCTAGACTGAAATCATAAATTGCTGAATACATTGCAAAATGTATGGACTATCAGCGGGTGAAAATAGAACATTAGCATCTGGCTGGTTTGTTGCAGCTCATACCTATACCAGAATGGAAATGGGTGACCATTTATATGTATTTTATCACCGGATTACCTAAAAATAATAAACAGCATGATGCTATCATGGTTGTGGTGAACAAATTGACTAAGGAAGCACACTTCATACCATTAAAATCCACTTTCAAGGCAATAAATGTTGTTGAGGTTTTCATGAAGGAAGTCTTTAGACTTCATGGAATTCCCAAGGTGATTATATCTGACACCAAATTCATCTCACACTTTTGGAAGGATATGTTTGCAGGTTTGGGAACTAAAATGAGTTTTAGTACAGCCTACCATCCGCAAACTGATGGGAAGACTAAAAGGGTGAAGCAAGTCCTTGAGGACATGCTTCACTTATATGTCATGGACAATCCGAAGCAGTGGAAAAACTACTTACACTTATCTGAATTTGCCTACAACAATGGTTACCAAACTTCTACAGGAATGAGTCCATTCAAAGTGTTGTATGGCAGAAAGTGTAAAACCCTTATGACTTGGGACGATCCGGTAAATCGGATTGTGATGGGTCCCGAAATGCTAGCTGAACTAGAAAACATTGTGCAAAAAGTAAAAACAAACTTAAAAACTACCCAAGACAGGCAGAAAAGCTATGCTAATCAGCATAGAGAACATAAAGAATTTGAAGTTGGGGATCATGTATTCCTAAGAGTGAAAGCAAAGAAAATTTCTTTGAGCTTGGGAAAGGTTTCCAAACTTGCACCAAGATTTTGTGGTCCTTTCCAAATACTTGCTAGAGTAGGACCTGTTGCTTATCAGTTAACTTTACCAACAAATTTTAAAGTACATTATTTCTTTCATGTTTCATTGCTGAAGAAATATGTATATGATCCTAAGCATATTGTAAACTGGCATGTGATTCAGGTGGAATCAGAAGGAGACTTCCAGACAGACCGTATATGCATACTGGATCAGAAAGAGGTGGTACTTCGGAATCGAACCATCGTTCTGGTAAAAGTGCAATGGGAGCCCTATAAGCCTGAAGAGGCTACCTAGGAAATGGAAAAGGAAATGCGAACAACATACTCTTTCCTGTTCGAAGAAGTACATGACATAAACTGAATTTTTCTTTTATGTTAATTTGTTTTTTTTGCAAAACTGTTAACACCGAGGATGGTGAAAACTTAAGGGGAAGGGAAATGTAATACCCCAATTTTGGACTTTGAACCCCTATTATATTTCTGCTAAGTATTACTTCAGTTTACTTAGGCGACTTTAGAAATCTGATAAATTGATTTCTAATGACCATGTCGACCAACACATTAATTAGATGGGAGACACAGTCCCCTAAGTTTTGGAGGGAAAATGCCACTTAATAATAATAATAATAAATTATTATTGGAGAGAAAAGGGAAAAACCTAAAGAAGAGATTTGAGAAACTAATGAATTAAAAGAAATCATAAAATGAGATTTTCCACACCTCAGAGAATAAAAGGTGAAAACTCTTTGAAACACACATTCCTTATCACATTCACTATTCACAAACTGAAGAGCTAAACACACAAGAGAAATGGAAATACACATGAACCTGAGACAAACCAAGACTTGCGAGGGAGGACAAATTTGGGAGAACCAAACTGGTCATGAAGCCAAGTGATCAAGAGGATAGATTTGGGAGAACCAAATTGGTCCAGATCAAGATCAAGGAAGATTTGGGAGGAGCAAAGTGGCCCAGATTAAGAGGAATCATATAGTTTGGTAAGGGATTGGCCACTTAATTGTGTGCAGGTAGGATAACTACCCCAAGCTAAGCAGGAGTACTGCATTTACCTAAATAGACTGTGTTATATTGATTCTCTTAATGGATTATGCTTAAAAGGCCCTGGAGCATCCTGGAGCTCAGGAGTACTGAGTTGGATGTTGGGTTTCCTACTGCCACTGTCACATCCTAAAATAACTTGATTAAACAAGCTAAGGGTGACTTAAAAACTATACTTTGACCTGGGGGACTGTGAACTCAACTCGGGGGTAACCTGAAAGCAAGGAGTACTTGCTGGTCAAAGGCTAGGAGGTTTGTGCTTGGTTCCACTGGTCATATGAACTCAGATAAGTATTTGTTGAACCTATATGTTTTATGTTATGGACAGTATTGGAATGTGTTTCTATTATTTCCTGGAAGTACTGTTAAATGATCTATTATTTCATATCTGTTCTTATGTAGTTTGTATAATGAATTTCTGAGCATAGATCTGCCATTTAAATTCTTACATTTTTGTCATCTATTTTCTGTTTCATATTTTGAATGGAATACCTGAAGTATTTAGGGTTAAGTGGTGTAATATAATTAAATTATGATGCAGCTATGAGAACATAAATATTGTTGAATCTGGGTTGAAATCCTGAGAAATGCATCCTAGAATGATTTCAATGCAAATGCTAACCTATGTGTTTGTGTATGCATTTTTATACAGAGTATATATATTCATTTCTAGGTGACTGCCAGAACTAGGGCTCCCTTTATTTCAGGAAGACCTGTAAACTTAAAGGTTTACATGCCTAGCCTTAATATATTTGCAAATATATCTTCTATTGCATAGATCAGAATGAATAAGATAGTTTCTTATATGTCCTTAATGAAGTGCTCATTCTAAATCTGACCCTACATTCATTTAAAATATTATGCATCATTTGCATTTCCAGTTTGTGCAACATAACCGAGTTCTAGACTACCTGTATGAGTACATATCATACATGTATTAAATGGATAGAATGCATTTTGTATTATTATCATAGCAAGAGTCAATTCGTGATCCCTAGTATGGATCCTACCTAAATGATGAAATGTATATTTATATTATCAAGTACAGTAACATTTAAACTTAGAGTTTTCCTAATGATATATTTGAACCTGTTATTAGTTACTGAGATGCATACTATGCATAAAATGCTTTGTCTTATGCTTTGGTATGGTTGGTATTATTAAGGCGAATCATTGAAATATTTATGCTCTCAATATGAGCTAAGCATGGGCACAAGATTCATTGTGAGAATTGAATCTAAAACCAAGTGACGGCCTAAACATATACTTCACAAACTGCATTCATTATTTACAAACCCAAAATGACAGTTTAGAGCGTATGTTCTACATCCCTCAACCAACCCTTCAAGGGTCAAACAGAGCAGTGCTGACAACCACCAACGACGCACTGTGTGTCAAGCCTACGGTCTCAGGGACCAGCCGTCACTAGAAGCAAGATAACACTTCTGTGTTTGGGGCCAAAGGCCACAAATCCTTATCAACAATGAAAACCACAACAACCCAGCACATAACCTTCAACACATGAGTAACTCAACCTGAGCCATGAGGTGAGACCACCGAGGCTATGATAATGGTGAATTACCTGGAAGGTTGGGGCATTTTATCCCCATGCTCAGCACCGGTCGAGGAAGCACTCCCCCTTTGTTGTAGCTTTCACCACGTTCGCACACCTGCTTACTTGCAAACAATTATAGTGGTTAAAAACATAATCAACAATGTTTTACGAAGTAACAAGTGAAAAACAATAACAAGTAATTTTTACCATGGATTACGAGGAGGGACAGTGTCATTACCTGTCAAGTGAAGTGCAACCATAGTATGCTCCACACACTGCAACACAACGTTGGATACAAAAATGTTAAGCACCGACCGAAAGAATTACAGTAAATACAACACAACAGATGATAGTGTTAAAGGTTGTCTTACTTACCATAGCAACAGTAGCATCTCGCATACATCGTGATGGCTCTTCTAGGCTTCTGCAAGGCATCGACGCCATCCCCACTGAGCCACGATGAGCAAGTTCTTCTTTGCAAGGCATAAGGCCCTCTGCACAGGACCTCGAGGCAACAACCCGAAACCCTACGAACTCCAACCTTTTCTCTACTATGGGTACCGGATAGGAAGGTAACAACCACCACAAACCCCAATAGCGAGGCATTTATGGCGTATTCCTTGGACCACTGGCATGAAGATCATAGGGCCTTGGATCAATGATGATGGATCCATCACCCTGATCTATAAACCAACCCCGCATAAGATCAATGGTGTTTATCAACCTAAGCATTAATGGAACCGCGCAGAGTACGCAGTGCAATGCTGAGTTGGTAGCACATCGAGTCGAGCGAGTGTGAAGGTAGGAGACGCATTCATGGTGGACCAAACCACAAGCAGTCTCCATGTATTCTTCTATGTGAGCTAAGATGTCTACATACCTTCCAAATGGAAAAGGGATTGGGGGTCATAACATTGTTAAGGTTTGGCTGAGCCGGCGTGGCATCGCCACATCAAACACACAGGCCACCCGTGAAGCCTCTCAGTACCAACAAGCTATCGTTTATGCCTTATTACGTGTGTTGTCCATGCTTGCGTGACAACCGTATTGTTTCATCCAACCCTCATACTATTGGTTCAAACCATAAACGCATAACGTGTAATCTCATAAGATTGTAATGGTAAGAATGTCACGAAGTGACATTCACTAACCTTTTATCTTGATAGTTTTATAATGATAAGTAATGTCAATAACATTTTAATGTTAAGTTTTATATCATAGCGTGACTTTGGATATAGTCGTCTCATAGAGTGGAAGCCATACCCTATGGCGCGTTGGATTAAAATTCATGTGTGTATGGATTATTTAAGCCTTATTCCTTGGATAACACATTATAATATATATATATATATATATATTTGTATAATTATATATATATATATTATTTAACTTTTGAAATGTTTTATTTTTAATCTTTAATTTAAAAAAAACATTAAATGTTTCTTGTATTGTATTACATGGGCGTTTAAGCCATGTTTTAACTTAGAGATAAGATAAATATATATGTATATAGGTTTGACTATATATTTATATATTTATACTTTATTTACATGGAAATCTATATTGTGATTGTATTAATATGGAGAACTAAGACCTTCCATGTTAGGTGCAATACATTGATTTAAATGTCACATAATGTTGATAATCATAAGTGTCATATATGATCATTTCTGGGTGAAATTTTATATATGCATGTGTTTATTAGGTAGGACTAATATAGCTTCTATCACCTGGGATTATACATAGTTGTGTAACGGAACAAATCGCACAGGCATAGATACGTTAAGAACGGTGCAGTCATTAATGGATGTAGCCTAGTATTGCTATAAGTACCACTTAGCATAATTATTACAACCGCATGGGTTATGTGTTGGTAACACATAACCATGCCACGTTAAAATGACTTTTATTTAACACTATGAACAAAGTAGTAGTACGTTATTATTGTTACTATCGCTTTTATGGTCGTAAGTGTGTAGGATGTAGCGTGTAATTTAACTGATGATTTTTTAATTGTACTTGTATGGTAACTTTCAATCATAGAGTTATGCCAGCTGTAGCGACAACTAGAGTTGGCAGTTCCACATTTTCAAAGTGTTAAAGTTTTTTTTTTTTTTTAAATCACGTAGAAGAGACGTGGCACATCCTTATGCTGTTTATCTCTTGTAAGTGGCACCACTCTGCCCATTAGGTTTTGGCTTGCTACCATAACACAACCATCCCCTACAAATTGTCCTTTGAAAAAACTCTTAGACAACCAAACAGTCAGTGGTATAAAAATAAAATAAAATCCAAGTTTGATTGTCTCATAACCAATCAATGAAATCATTAATTAAATTCAAACATGGGTTTATAATTTTTTCTCCTACAGAATTTGATTTGCAGTCATGGAATTATTTCCATAAACTTAAATCAGAGGGTTTCAAATCTGAAATTAACAATATGTTATGTTCATCAAATTAATATTACAACCACGAGACCCTCCTCATGAGGTTTGGCTCTTGCACATGGTAATTTCCAGCCTTTTGTTACGGTCTTATCCACACTTCCATACCCAAGGCATTTCTGTCTGAGATATGAAACTTCAATCATCCAAACACTTGTAAGTTCTTCATGCACATAACTTAGTCATTGTTTCCATAGTTACTGTAGTAATTTTCAGAATTATAACTCTCAATCATTCTAGCACCTTCAGTTGTTAGCATGTCTATATCCCAGAAAAACACATTCACTTCATGTGAATCATTACCATACTGAAATTTCAAGGTACAGTCACACCATTTATACTATTTAAATGAAACTTTAAATACTCATCACTTCACATCCAGATCATTTATACAACTCGGTCCTTCCACATAGCATTCTAGAAGATCATAAAACATGACTGTCTTCTTCATGCACTCACACTCCTTCCTTTATAGAAACTCATGAAATGATTCTAGAATTATCATTAATTCATCATTTTATCCATGATTTAATTTGCAATGGAACATACATCACAACCATGCATTCATGCAATGCATCACAACATGTGCACCCACGCCCATGCATGCACATTTACAACCTTTACAAAAACTTTTCAGGTGCATTCACTCAATTCATGTTCACAAGATTCACAAAATCTTGTAATGCACCTTCACTCAATTTCAACTTGCATTGATTCACGCATACTAGACTATCATACCATGCATTCCATTATTCAAACACATATGGTCCTAACCATGGCCATCTCACATATCATGCACTACTATAACACTACCATAACAGGACTATAAGTCCTTAATTTCTCTAGTCATTAAACTCATACTCAACATATAAACTGACATAATATAATTTCATGTGAGTGCATTTTAACATTTAAACAGTCACAATATATGATACACATTTCCTTTACTACATATCCCACCATGCCATGGTGATATGACATTCACATAATGCATTCAACCATACATTCCTACCATCCTATGATTACAATCATGGTTCAAGGAATCCTTAACCAATTTCCTTTCTCAACACTTAGGAAATTAGCACAAATAAAAATACATGTAGGGTTCCCATTAGAATCCTTGATGTTACCTGGTCAGTTGGCCTATTGCAAAGGACTATGCCATCCCTTCTTCATAGGTTTCTGGTCACATGTAACGGTATCATACTTCAACCCTCTATGGTTAGGAAACCATCATCAACCACAACATTGGTCATTAGTAGCTCACTGCATGTGTAAAACCTTATTAGATTTACCAACATCCAACCTCACTTATATGCACTATGAAATCTCTAACACTATGCTTACTAGTGCATATCAATTCACTCATATAGTCCATTGTATTTTTTAGCATTCCTATGCACCAAATTTTTGTATACAAGTTCACAAATAGAAATACAAGGGAAAGAAAAGGGTAAAGGAATTCTTCATTTCCAATTCCTCATCATAGCATGGAATTATTCTTCCATGTCATAGTTGGTCCACTTGTAAAGCCTTGCATGACTTCCGTAGCTTCTTTTGAGTAATGCAACAACTTCGTTGCACCCAATTCATATGCCTGCAACTCATGCTTTGGCCCCAAATAAGCCCCAATGTTGTAACGGAAGCTCGGATACCACTTTTCCAGGTTCCCCAACCTCCTCGATGGCCTTCAGAGGCCATGGAAGATCTTTGTTACATTTTTTCTCCAAATTCATTCATTTTCACACACATCCGCAATGGCCTCGGATCTGTAATCCACCATTGCGATCCTCAATCCGCAATTCACGTTCTGCAGTCTGCATGCGGGACTCAGAAGTCAGATTTCTAAATCTAGCTCTTCATCAAAATCCCGCTTCCAACTTCTCCAATACACAATGCCGAATTTAGAAGTCAGAATCCATTTATGGCTTTGAGAATTTATCCATCTAACTTCCGCAGTTCGGAAATCTGCATGCATAACTTGGAAGTTGGATTCTCCATTTTCCATCCGACGAAGTTACCTCCCTTAATCTACATTCCGCTTTTCCATCCAATCCGCAATCTGCAATCGGATTCACAAGTCGGATTGCCCAGTTATCCTTCCATAGAATTCAATTTTCCGACTTCTACAATCCACATTGTGGAATACGGAAGGGCAAAATCCCAATTCATAGCTCCAGAAATATCTCACTTCTGCAATCCGCAATCCACATTGCAGATGCGAAAATGAGGAAGTCCAAATCTCCATTCTGGGAAAAGTTACATCCTGCAATATGCATTTTTCGTTCGCATTGTGTATGCGGAAATGAAATACGCTAGTCTTATGGAAGTCGGCCTTTCGACATCCGCAATCCGAAATCCACATTGCGGATGTGGAAAGGACAGGACCACAGACCCCTGCTCCATCATGCTTCTAGGGAAAACTTCCAAGGGTCATAACTCCCTCATCCTTGAGACAAATTGGGAATGGTCGGTACCGTTGGAAATATATTGGAGAGTTCTATCCATTGGTATGATCCTCCACCCAATATGAGCAAGCTAACCTAGTCCTTTTTCCAACTGAAACTTTGGTCTATAACTTCACCTAAGTTCCTTTTTCTCTTCTACAATAAGCTTTGCTCCAATTCTTCCATGTCTTCTCGTCTTCCTCTGATCCTCAGAGTGCCCATTCTTTCCAAGTCCTGGCTGGAGTGCCCTACACATTTACCAGAATTAGCCCTAATTCATCAATGAACAATCTAATAACATTCACCAATGAAAATACAAATGTGCAACACTGTAATAGGTCACTCACATAGACAGGTTCATACACCCAATAATATAGAGAATGAAACCTTATGCACACACAAAAGGGTCATGACATCGATCCATTTATTTTAGGTAGATTGATGATATAACATGTAGGGACTTATCCCTATTCCTTAGGACTAAATCCATATGAGTTATATCATCATATAAAGATGCAAAGGTGCAGAGATAAGGCAATGATATGCACAACATAATGATTAGAATGCCCAGGAATACAGACCTATTGATCAATGGACCATCTCCATAATTAAATAGATGCATGCCTACACTTAACAACTATAGCTAAAGTAGCAGCCATAGACACTCAAATATTCATGCATTCATTAACCAATAACATCTAAAACAAAATGGACATAAGGCATGGGAATTCAACCCCATAAATCAGCTCATACATAGTCCCCTATTGATCCAATCTCATGTATTTCATCAACCAATACCTGGAACATAATAAGCATAGCATAAAGATATGAAATAACACCATTTAAACACCACAAGGGCACTTATATTTTTCCTTGAACCTCCAAGAAACCGGCTATGTACTGCAACTTTCCAACCCAACCATAGATCTCTTCCTAGCCTATATTATTTCAGCAATCAGAGATCACCCTCGAGCTGGGGCTATGTATCCACTAAAATTCCCTCTCAGGTTCAATCACAACATGGGTTCATAGCCAATTAGGGAATCCAACCAATAATTAGATTATTCAAGCAAATTGGGAAGCAAGTTAAGGTTTTCTAGCTTAATAAGCTTCTCCATAGAGCTATGGGCATATCCCAATGATCTCAAACTAGTCCAAGCACCCCCGTCACCCTACTCCCAGCCTAGGAAAGGTTCCCTCCACTGCTGCATAGTCCTTAGGGAACATGGGTGAGTGTCGTTGGTCAAGCTCGCTGAATCAAAGAAAATAAACCCTTTTAGGCTTGAACAAGCATCCTAAAACCTCTGGGTTCCTTCCCACTTAGGTCTTCTTCTCCCTTTCTCTAGCTAAACAGTGCTATCCCGCAGTTGGGTTCTCGGACACTACACATGGTTCTTCCTCATGGTTTCCTGAGCATCTCACACTTTGCAATTATCCCACATATTCATATCCAAGGATAACCCTTCGTTCTGCTTCCCACTCCCCGTTTACTAGGTGTATTCGGCTCACCGTGAAATCACATTTTCTCTTGTTTTATTTACGGTCGGCTCTGCAGGTGTGTGTATGAATTGGGTTGCTAGTCAACAATGGGTTAGCATACAGGATGGGAAAACTCCTAGGTATGGAGTGTCTTAAGGGATAATCAATGCATAGGGCCATACCATTCCATACAGATTCGCAGGTTGCCCCATACTCCATCAAATTCATGGGTTTGTTTTTCTCAACCACCCTCTTACAGTTGCATTAATTCCACCATGTGAATTCAAATGGGTTCACAATTGGACATGTGGTAGCATCGTTCCAATCCCATAACCCCTCACCTCTCCCTAGTAGATACATAGTTCCCCCTCATTTTGTTGCAGCCATAGCCAGCCCTTGTTATTTTATTACATAGCATTATTTACATCATTCACAATCTTCCATGGCTTAACAACACATGGATTATCAACTACTTGCCTATGCAATTAACCTTAAGAATCTACTAGTGGGGCCTTGGCCTTGAGCTCCAGGGTAAACACACCTTGAAATATTTACATAACAACCAAAATAGCCTAAGGTCATAATGAGGGATGTTACATCCTCCCTCCCTTAGAATAATACCGTCCTCGATGTTCCAACACTTAGGATTACATATACAATCTACACATGTCCCAAACTTGCAAAAATGTTGCAGGTCTTCCTGCATTTCATCCCTTTACTTTGAACTTTCAGGACCAAGCCCTTTGGCTTCCACAAGCTACTCCAGTTGGCTTTGATCTTCCAGATCTATAAGTGAGCATTGCTCCTCAACAATCCCTTATTTTGGCATGCTTTCCAACCAATCTATAAACCTTAAATATTCATGGATGCTAGCTTTCTTGTTGTTTCTTGTTGGGCAGTTTATGGATTGAGATAAATTATCCTACCTATCTTCTTAGTCAAACTTATCTCATGGCTAAAACTAATCTAATTTATCTATCTAAGAATTCAAAGTACAATTACCTTCCTACAAATATCAATCCAGCAGTTATTGATCTAGGAATAAATAAACTAGACTTACTTTTGCAAGAAGTTAAATCCTAAAGATATCAAACTATAGTACCCAATCACAACCTATCTAATTCAATTATCAACTACTGTAAATCAATCATAACATGTCTAATCTAATGATTTCTAAGAAAGATAAACAACAACAAAGAGCTAGAATTAAACTTGAACCATAATTTGACTAAATTGGAAATCCTAAGAAAGATAAATAACTGAAAGGAATCTGAGTTGAGATTGACTGTAACAGCTAACTAACACACTTTTCATCAAGGGAAAACTAACCTAAACATTTGACTGTCACACCACAATGTTGCAGCACACCAAAGGAAATGCAATTCATAAACAATCTACTGTTGCAGCTAACTGGAAATGAACCTACTGTAATTCCACACTGAAAATAACTAAAATGAACTACAACATCTACCTAAATCGGTGATCTCTATGAGAAGGTGGGCCCTGGACTTCCAACAGAGATGTCGTGAACTAACAAAAATTAAAACACAAAGATATAAAGAACTCTGCTCCTTGTATTAAAATAGTGAATCACAGTCACATACTCTATTGCAGCTCTCACGATCACAATGCTAATTATCCAACCCCAGGCTCAGAACGTCTCTTTACATTTATACAAAAATGACATGAATTTGTTCCACAAATATCAGGCATCCATGAAGATCTACGATCTTCAGGCTGTCAAATTACAATAGAACAGTTGCAGCCATAAATGAACTTTGAATGAGATCGTTGCGTTCAGGCCTGAGCCGTTACATGCTGTCAACAGACTAGAATACATTCTAGCTAATCGGAGTGCAAATGGGTTCACAATTGGACATGTGGAAACATGGTTCTAATCCCATAACCCCTCACCTCTCCCTATTGGATACATAGTTTCCCCTCATTTTTTTGCATCCATAGCCAGCCCTTGGTATTTTATTACATAGCATTGTTTACATCATTCACAATCTTCCATGGATTAACAATACATGGATTATCAACTACTTGCCAATCCAATTAAACTTAAGAATCCACTAGTGGGACCTTGGCCTTGAGCTCCACACTAGGGTAAACACACCTTGCAATATTTACATAACAACCAAAATAGCCTAAGGTCGGAATGAGGGATATTACATCCTCCCTCCCTTAGAATAACACCGTCCTCGGTGTTCCAACACTTAGGATTACATATACAATCTACACATGTACCAAAATTGCAAAAATGTTGTATGTCTTCCTGCATTTCATCCCTTTACTTTGAACTTCCAAGACCAAGCCCTTTGGCTTCCACAAGCTACTCCAGCTGGCTTTGATCTTCTAGCTCTGCAGCTGAGCATTTCTCCACAACAATCCCTTCTTTTTCTTTTCTTTCCAAATGATCTACAAGCCTGAAATATTCATGGATGCTAGCTTTCTTGTTGTTTCTTATTGGGAAGTTGTGGAGGCAATGATCTCCCCCACATTTCCAACATTTCATTGACTGCTTTAACTTTACTTGCTCAATTTCCTTGGATTATTCCCACCTGGAACGTTTCTTAGTGGGATGAGTGGATGAATGTGTCTTCATTGGTCCACTGCCCTTTCCATTCCTGGTTGTTTCCAGAAATTTTTTTCACCTCCCTCTGCAGACAGATAGAGTCATGTAAAGCTCTATGGTTCATCTCATTTTGTTTCCTTTGTAGCTTGAGCATTTCTCCAATATTCTCTTGAGTCTTGGATTGTTTGCAGGAGGTTTCCATCGAATTCCAACAGTCTTTGGTCTGTTTCCATGGCCAATGTACACAGCAGCCCACTCTTTGCTTGATAGTACCACTTTTTTTGTAACAACTGCAACCAATTAACCTCAATTTCTCACCTGTGAAATACATCATTGCAATTTTGTTAACTAAGCATAACATAACATTAAAATCAGTCAATTAATTGTCCGATTGAAATGAAAATCCCATGCTTCACAATGATGCTTTCACACTTTTCATGCTTTCCCAACATACACATGAACTTATTCATGTTTATCCTTTCACAGGGAGCTTTCTATTTCAACAATCACAATTTATTTCAAGCAATTAACACAATCATTTTCAGCTGTAACATGCATTCAACAATTTTATGGTGTGTTTCATGTCCATTTTTTAGGGGGTTTTTCTTCCCATGTGGTTTTCCTTGTTTCCTAAGTTTACATGGACTAATAATTTGTAAAGGTTGGGTAGCCATAAGCCTTTGTTTCTTGGGCCCTAATCTCTATTTCACTCACATAATCCAGGCTTAAGAGGGGTGTTAGAACAAATTAACCATCTAGACCTTGGTATATGCCAATTATTTTGGTTCCTAGTAGTTTAGAGTATGTTAATTGGCTCCCTAGTGATTATTTTGTCCACATTTTGATATTTTATCCACAATAGTACCCACTTATGCTTTTATTATGCTTTTCTAAGCTAAAGCGCCCTCATCCTTCTTTTATCCAACTTTTGTGAGTTAAGTCAACTTTATCCTGCTTTTCACTTGAATTAGGATGAACATGGAGTGTGAGGATTACTTGGGAAAGTTTTCTTTCCTCAAAATATTCCTTCATTTTCTTGTGAAATTATAATTCACAATAGATCTAAGAGCTAAGTATACCTGATAGAGAAATAATGAGCAGAAAAGTCGAATAAGAGTGAAAATTGTAGTAAAAAAGAACAAAGAAGTAATTATGCAGTAGAACTCAGATGGGAGCAGAATAATGTCACACTATCCAATAATCAATGTGATGAACAATAATGATACAATGGAGAGAATGAGAATCACATGGGAGAATTCAAACCTCATTTGGTCTAGCATAGGGATTATCACCACTAGAGTGCTCCGGAAGACTCAAAATCAACTGAACTGAACCTAAACTCAGCTAACTGAAGTCACATTCAATTAACTAAATAAGGAGTGGGAAATAGTGATTTTTTCATGCATGTCAATTAGAAATGGGCATATGAGGCCATAATCAGTGGCATCTGGAGCTCCAACCCCCCACAAGAGTCAGCTAACTCAGGTGGACTACACTGGAACACTCAATTGGTTTATATAAAATAGGGAACTGACTGAAGTGGTCCTAAAATGATGCATGCAGGGATCAAAAGGTGGTAGATGGATCTTGGATGACATCTGCATACCATTAGGGGGGAAATGACATCGTCAAAAACTAGTAAAAATAAATAATACTAGGTAGGACAAGGATGGAGTATTAAAATATCCTAACATTTCTCCTGAAAAGCCACTCACTAGTTGATTTATGGTCACTCATGTAAAGCCCTGTGGTTCATCTCATTTTGTTTCCTTTGTATCTTGAGCATTTCTCCAATATTCTCTTGAGTCTTGGAAATTGTTTGCAGGAGGTTTCCAGCCAATTCCAATAGTCTTTGGTCTGTTTCCATGGCTAATGTACACAACATCCCACTCTTTGCTTGCTATTACCATTGTTTTTGTAACAGCTGGAACCAATTAACCTCAATTTCTCACTTGTTAAATACATCATTGCAATTTTGTTAACTAAGCATAACATAACATTAAAATCAGTCAATTAATTGTCCAATTGAAATGAAAATCCCATGCTTAACAATGATTCTTTCACACTTTTCATGCTTTCCCAACATACACATGAACTTATTCATGTTTATCCTTTCACAGGGGAGCTTTCTATTTCAACAATCACAATTTATTTCAAGCAATTTACACAATCATTTTCAGCTATAACATGCATTCAACAATATTATGGTGTGTTTCATGTCCATTTTTTAGGGGGGTTTTCTTTCGATGTGATTTTCCTTGTTTCCTAAGTTTACATGGACTAATATTTTGTAAAGACTGGGTGGCCATAAGCCTTTGTTTCTTGGGCCCTAATCTCTATTTCACTCACATAATCCAAGCTTAAGGGGTGTGTTAGAACAAATTAACCATCTAGACCTTGGTATATGCCAATTATTTTGGTTCCTAGTGGTTTAGACTATGTTAATTGGCTCCCTAGTGCTTATTTTGTCCACATTTTGATATTTTATCCACAATAGTACCCACTTATGCTTTTATTATACTTTTCTAAGCTACAACACCCTCATCCTTCTTTTATCCAACTTTTGTGAGTTAAGTCAACTTTATCCTGCTTTTCACTTGGATTAGGATGAACATGGAGTGCTAGGATGACTTGGGAAAGTTTGCTAATTTTTGCCTCAAAATATTCCTTCATTTTCTTGTGAAATTATAATTCACAACAAATCTAAGAGCTGAGTATACCTCATAGAGAAATAATGAGCAAAAAAGTTGAATAAGAGTGAAAATTGCAGTAAAAAAGAGTAGAGAAATAATGAGCAGAAAAGATGAATAAGAGTGAAAATTGCAGTAAAAAAGAGCAGAGAAATAATTATGTAGTAGAACTCAGATGGGAGCAAAATAATGTCACACTATCCAATAATCAGTGTGATGAACATTAATGATACAATGGAGAGAATGTGAATCACACAGGAGAATTCAAACCTCAGTTGGTCTAGCATAGGGATTATCACCACTAGAGTGCTCCGGAAGACTCAAAATCAATTGAACTAAACCTAAACTCAACTAACAGAAGTCACAATCAGTTAACTAAATAATGAGTGCACAATAGTGATTTTGTCATGCATGTCAATCAGAAATGGGTGTATGAGGCCATAATCAGTGGCATCCGGAGCTCCAACTCCCCACAAGAGTCAGCTAACTCAAGTGGACTACACTGGAACACTTAGTTGGTTTATATAAAATAGGGAACTGACTGAAGTGGTCCTAAAATGATGCATGCATGGATCAGAAGGTGGTAGATGGATCGTGGATGACATCTGCACACCACTAGGGGGAAATGGCATCATCAACAACTAGCAAAAATAAATAATGTTAGGTAGGACAAGGATGGATTATTAAAATATCCTAACATTTCTCCTGAAAAAGCCACTCACTAGTTGATTTATGGTCACTCATGGAATAACTATGCCCTCTTATCCAATTCGTGACCATCTACTATGAGTTGGAGATTGATTTTTGTCATAGATGGAGATTTGGCCAAATCTAAGCCTACCACATTTGAGCTACTCGAGTTGCCTCCAAGCCTCTCGAATTTTTCCTATGGAATGCATTATATATTGTTATCGTATTGTTGAATAATATGATGAGAGATTTTATTCCAATTGAGTTTTATCTCATGTGTTTTCTAGCTCATTCTTCTTGTATATTTTCTGTTAATCTCTGTTGCAATTATAAGTGAAGATTATATTGGCTTTAGATCCTTATCTGTATAATTCTTGCATGGAATCAAGGCCATAGAATATTTCCACTTCCATCATTCTGATTGTTATATATATTGTATACAATTGCAACATGATTAAATATATTTTAACTAAGAAACATTAACTAATTCTAAGACTTGTTTACTCTTAATCTATCTCTAACTTATATTGTGCAAGCCTTTATAGTGTTACAATATATGTTTAAAAAAGTAATGTAGTGCCAACTATATAGCTAAAACATGCCCCTAACACTATGTTTGGCTCGCCCTCAATCCAAGAATCATCATCAAGAAACGACCTACTAGACTGATGGAAGATCTTGCTCCAACTTAACTACAAAATCAGAGAATTGACTATCCAAATTTTCAATAGACTATAACAAAGTTTCAAAGTATTGCTTGAACTTTGATTGGCTCCAAGGTAGCATATTTTGGTTGTGTTCGAATATTTTCTCCCAACTCAATTGCTTTCAATGATTTAGTATGAATATAATTAAATGTAAATATTGTTGCTCTTCTTATTCCTAGAATTGCATGATTTGATTAGAAATTTGTTGCTACTTTGTTCTAGTGGAAGCAATATGTTTAGTCAAAATTTAAATCGTCATTGCGTTTCTATGAGAAAGCACAAGTAATGTAGCCAAATACTTCTTCTTAGTTTTATTTTTTTCCTCCCATGATATGATCATCCTTCTCACACATTTCTGGAACATCCTGTAAATGTGTCCATAACAAAAAAACTTGTATCTATGAACTTGGACAGTCCATCCATGCAAAAATTCACTTTTTAAAATGCTTGATCTACTTGAGCCATCTGCTCCTTCAAATCCAACTGTTTTATTGTCAGAGGCTTAGAAAATTTGTCCTTCAATTCTTCATTGTGTCCCTTTAATTCTTTTATTACAACCTACATTTCTTCAAATTATTGTCCATGGTTTTCCCTTCTGAATCTTATGTCCCTTCAATATGCAAAATTAAATATAACTCATATACTACGGTAGTCAATGAAGCATGCACACAAATTCATTATCATTTTGGCTATGTATAGCTACATATGCATGAATCAAACCTATATGCCACACTCCCATCTCTATTGTAAGTGTTGTAACATATTCCTAAAGTTGTTGAAAAAGAACTTGTGTAAGGTCCACTACCAAATAAGAAAGACTTGTCATTGTAGATGAAGAAAATTTGGGATCCTTCAGCACCACTACTCGTGGATCTTTAGTTATGAGCCTTTTTTGTCTCTGTGCATATAACATGCCTTCCAAGACTTAAGTTGGAATCCCGCACAATAGTCCCTATACTCTTACCTGATGAAATTTGCGTCGAAATAAGTTTCTTCAAACCTGCTAACTTCAATGTAGACACCAGTTCCAAAACCTGTTGTGTAGAATCCAATTGAAGCACATGCTGCATCACAATATTTACCTGGGGTGTATTTATAATATTCTTCACTGATATCAATTACTACTTTGAAGGTTGTTGCTCACCTTTTGAAAATAACCTACTACAAATATTACTAGCTCTTGCAAATGGTGTTCTATCCAATGATGGTGTCTCTGTTTCCTCTCATTGCTCTAGTGTTTCCTAATTCGGAACAAGAGATTGATACTTACATGTATGATTCTTCTTCTTAGAAACATGGGATTCTTGATATTTTTCAGCTTCTTGTTTTTCCACACAGACAAACTTGGGTATTCATGTATTGTATTATTGGTAGAACCCTGAACATGCGGATTCTTCTTTGACTTACTTCATGGGATATTTAAAATCTCCACAATAGGGTAAGGTTTTGGCTGAAACTTTAGAGGCCAATCCTCCATAGCTTGATTAATATATTCTTCTTGAACACATAATGATAAAATTTTGGTTCTATTTTGTGGATCTACATGTGGCCCCATATAAACATTATGTGCATCAACTAAAAAACACAAAACATCATGGTACTTATCTACAAGATAAGGTGGAATTCGGTATGATTCGACTGTTTCTTGTATCATCTCTATGTACCAACATTGGAACACTAAATATGTACCCTAATGCATCTATTTATTAACAACATGCTGCCAAATATTAAACTTAGGAGTAGGGAATGATTGTGTTATTTATGTATTATACTTCCTTCCTTGTGGGGGTTTCCAATAAATCATTGCAACCAATATTAAAACCCAACTCAAATGAAATTCCTTACCTAGGTCTTAATCATCTAAACAATCCTGAATAAAGTCATCTAATAAATACTTATGCCATTTAACCTTAATAACTTGTGTACAATTCTATGATGCAAATACAAATCCCACAGGACATTCATCTTTACAACACTTCCTTACCACCTTCCTTGCAAACATTTGTGTAGCAAAATGAATTTCTAGAATAGAAATTGCATAAATTACTACTCCTCTTGTCCCACCATGCATTCCATACTTCAAATATGCTTCTTCGACCTTTAAATATCGCATCGATATACTTCTACAAAATTTTCTCCCAAGCATGGAAAACTTAACATGTTATGCATGAATTCCATGTTTAAATTATATTCTTTATCTAACCACAGACACCCTCCTTGCAAATGGTACAATAAAAATCCAATGCAGCGAGTAATACTGGGGCCACACACAAAATGAGGAACATCTAATAAACCTGTTATCCCATACTGATAATGATCCGCTCGAGGCTAGGAAGAATGAGGGGGACAACAGTTCAACTAAATGAGTCGGCTCTGTTATGGCAGAAGCATAAGAAAGAGAATAAGAAAAGCAGGAATACACTACACATATAAACATATACACACAGAAAATATGCAAGAATACGAACTGATATCTCTATTAATGGGTGCAAATATCATGACTTGATGTATGTTACAATATTATACATGCTTATATAGAGATTTCCAAGACGCTTGGGTTCCTACTCATTACGTTCAGTTACAAAAGAAGTTAGAACAGTTTCGGCAGTCCAACCATTACAGTCGACTGGAAGACAGAGAGACAATTTGCCGAAGTTCAAGAGTTGCAAGTCGATGCTACGCAAGTCACAAGGTGATGTTTCATGTCAACATCGTGAAGCTGTTTTGAGGTCGTTAAACTTGTCAAAGTTGTGTCGAAGTCGATGACTTATCACAGTCCATGTTATAATTCGACAACAATTCCAACTGGGATATGGATCAGACCTCCTTCCTTAATAAACAATGGTCCCCATTTTTTTCTCGTGAAGGTGAGGAAACTTGTTGGTCAGTTCAGTAGAAGAGTACCATTTTCCTTGTGCTGGGATCTGTCCGGCTTTAGTAATTTGAAACAAGGGAATTGTGTTCGTCCTTATATGGCGTACTCGTCATCCCACAATGGTGTCACAAGGGAGAGGCTCCTGAACATCTAGATGGATGTCTTCAGGTTCTGTTATCTACAAGTTGTTCTGTTCCAATAGTGGTGCATGGTATGGTCAAAGTAGATCCACATTAAATACTGGATGTAGACCTAAGCATGAAGGAATGTTGAGCTGGAAAGCGTTTTCTCCAATCTACTAAAGAATACTGTATGGACCGACATATCACAAAGGTTTCAATTTCTTGTATGGGCCAGTGAAATGTTTCTTCTTTAGATGTCACCAGACCTTATCCCCAATTTGGAATGAATGAGGGATACAATGCTTATCATGTTGGGCCTTGGATTTCGTGTTTTCTCGTTGCAACATTTCCTGTGCTTGCCGCTGGATGTCGCAAATCTGTTCTAAAAACTTAAATGCTTTGTCAACTTATCGTTGGTTGTGGTCGGTGTCGTTCGACTGTGTCTAAGAGGTGATCAAGTCGATAGGCATTAAGGGTTGAAATCCGTAACATATCTCAAATGGAATCTTTCCCATAGATTGATGCTGAGAATGATTGTAGTTGTGTTGTATATATGGAAGACTATCATCCCATGTTCGTTAATGCTTGTGGTTGTACATGCGAAGCAGTTGTACTACCAAGCAATTCACAACTTCCGTCTATCCATCTGTCTGAGGATTGAAATCTGTCAACAATGAGAGTCTTGTGTCGAGCTGCTTCGAAATAGTCTTCCAAAATATGCTGACGAATCTAGCATCTTGGTCAGAAATGATGGTTTTTGGTAAACCAAAGTGTTTCCAAACATGTGCAAAGAAGAGATGAGCGGTTTGCTGCGCTGTCGTCGTCTTCTTGCATGGAATGAGAATGGCCATTTCGGAAAATATGTCAAATACTACTAAGATCACGTCATGATGATGTTTCGTAGTAGGATATCCTGTCAAGTAGTCCATGGAAATAGATTCCCATGGCCGACTAGGAACTGGCAAACGTGTGTACAATACTTGTCATCGATTAGGCGTCTTAGAAATGGCACAAACCACACATGATCGAATGTACTTGTTGATGTCGGTTTTAAGTGAAGGACAAAAGAAATACTTCTGGAGAATAGAAAGGGTCTTTGGTACTCCAAAGTGTCCTACAGTCTTGCTGTAGTGCACGTCCCAAATGAGCTGCTTTCATTGCTCACATGTCGGTACACAAAGTTGTCCAAGCTTGTATAGCAAGGTATCTTTCAGGAAATAGTCGACGGTCAATGACTTGTCAGTCTGAAGTTGTTGATAGACTGGTGAAAAGTTGATGTTTTTGCTAATACAACTAAGGACAATTAGTGGTGTCATATCCCTGCATACACATCACTGTAAAAAGGAGGGTAATGGGTGATCGGCTTAGACAATCAGTTGAGGTGTTAGCTTTACCTTTCTAATACTTAATTGCCAACTGGAATTGTTGCAGGTAATTAATCCACTTGAGTTGTCGAGTTGTTTGTAGTTTTGACTGGGTCGGAGCGAACTATAGAGGCTTGTGGTCAATAAGGATGATCATTTCATTTCCAAGGATGTAATGCCTCCATTGCTTGAGAGCTTGCACAATGTCGTACAGTTCTTTTTCGTACGTCGAACATCTTCTAACTGTGTCTTTAAAAGTTTTGGAATGAAAAGCGACTGGGTGACCAAAGTGAGTGATCACTATGCCCAAGTCATAGTCCGATGCATCCGTCTCAATCTCAAAGGGCTTGTGCAAATTAGGTAACCCAAGTACTGGTGCAGTGCAGAGCTTGTGTTTGAACTATTCAAAATATTCTTGTTGTGTCGGTGTCCATTTGAAGATAGTTTTCCCACTTCCTTTCGTCAACTAATTCAAGGGCCAGGCTATGTGACTGAAGCCAAGTATGAATAGTCTATAGAAATTTGCCAAACCAAGAAAAATTCTTAGTCATTGAGTGCTGTGTGGAATGGACCAATCTTTGAGAATTTGTACTTTGTCTGGGTCAATGTGAAGGCCTACAGAGTCAATTACAAACCCCAAATATTTGATGATGCTCATTGCAAAGGAACATTTGTCCATGTTCAAGTAGAGTCAATGTTGTTGGAGAGTGTCAAGGACTTGTTGAAGTTGTTTGACATGTTCTTCCCATGACGGGTTGAAAATCAATATGTTTTCAAGATAGACAATGAACCATTTTCCAATGAAAGGTCAAAGAATGTTATCCATATATCGCATGAAGGTCGCAGCTGCATTGGTTAAGCCGAAATGCATGACTAACCATTCAAACAACCTTTCCTTGGTCTTGAAAGCAATTTTCCATACATTTGAGGGATCGATTGGAATTTGATCATATCCTGACTTGAAGTCAAGCTTGGTAAAGAACTTAGCACCTTTCAGATAGTTGATGAGCTCGTCTATCCATGGAAGAGGGTACCTATTCTTCACCGAATTTTTTTCAGTGCCCTATAGTCGATGCACATGCGCCAAGTCTTATATTTAATTGGAATGAGGACGATTGGACTTCCATAAGGGGAGGAGTTGGGTTGGATATGACCTTTGTCGATCAATTCTTGGATTTGTATGTGAATCTCTTCATTTTTTAGAATGGATATTTTGTAGACAGATGCGTTAGGAAAAGAAGAACCAAGAGAAAGTTCAATAGAGTGTTTTACTTGGAAATGTAGAGGTACTCCGTTTGGAACTTGGAATAGGTTCTGGTACTCATCAAGAATATTTTCGATATGCTGCTTTTATCGGGAGCTGCATTGGTCGGTGACTCGACTTGTTGCTGCAATATTCCTAGAATGTTGTGGATTTATCATAATCAATGCGAACTTCTGAGCATGATTGATGAGCTTCTTTGTCTGTTTCGCAGATATCATTGCAACCATTGGTGTAGGTCATCATTCTAGTATGTTGTATCGTTGATTCTGAATTCTGACAATCACCTTTTGCGGTTGGGACTGGTAACTTCCATGGCGATCCCATAGGTAAGGCTTCCCAAACAGGGCATCGTCTACGGAGAGGGGTGCCACGTCGCAAAGTACTTCATCTTCAAAAGGATTTATGAAGTACGTGAGCTTGCATTGTCGAGTGATCCTTAGATCTTGTCCATCCTTCATCCAACCGATGTTGTAAGGATGAGGATCCGGAGTGGTAACAAGACCTAGTTTCATCACAAGTTCTTTAGAAACAACATTATTATGGCTTCTGTTATCCACAATCAGATGCAATGGATTGTTCTGAACCCATATCTGTGTATGGAACAATGCTCTCATTCCTCCTCGTCGATGATAGTCGAGGCTACTGGAATTATCGATGTCAATGTCAAAAGAGTCGTTTCTTCTGGGTCAGATTCTACCACAGTCTTGTCGAACACGTCGGATGTCGAGACTTTTGCCAAAAAGGTCTTCTGATCTTTGCATTCAAACATATCATGCCAAGATTAGTGGTAGTAATCTCACCATTTTTCGGTAGTTTTCTTGCTACGTTCCCTTTTGTGAAAAGTATTTTTGTCATGATCTGGCTTTGGCGGAGTCTGCGAAGATTTTGACTTGTCGAAGTCGGTTGGTGCCCTCTTGTCGGGTGGTCTTCCTGATGTCATCTTTGTCTCGAAGCATGCTTTTCCTTTCTACTTGGTTTCAATTTTTCTAGCATAGTGGAATGCATCCATGAGTGTATTAACAGTCAGAAACTCCATCTCCTGCGGAATGTACTGGGATAATCCGCTGACGTACTTTAGAACAAGCAATTTTTCTTCTTCTTGAACACCAAGTCTAGCCATGAGTCTATAGAACTCATCAGTGTAACTCTGTATGGACTGGTATTTCCATTTCCTTAGTTGTTTCCACTTCTTATACTACTGCTCAAGGTACTTGGGCGGGTAAAACTCCTTTCGGATGTATTCAAAAAAAATTTCTCATGTGTCGATGGGGTCTCCGCTTTTCTCCATCTTTGTCGAGAGGTTCTCCCACCAGCAGTGCACAGATGTTGACATATTTAAGGATGCAATGGTGATCTTTTCAGCTTCTGCGAGTTGATTCACAGATTAATAGGATTCCAATTTTTGTACCCAATTGTCGACAGATTCCACGTCAATCTTTCCTTCTAGATTCGGTATGTCCAAATTCATTTGCACTTTGAAGGCATTTATTTTGTCGGAGTTATTTCTCATCGGAAATTCTCCTAAAGTTGAAGCAAATTGTGTGAGAATCTCATTAAATTGGGTGAACATCTCAGTTCATTGTCGAGCCAGTGCTTTCTCTATGAGTTGTCGTGTCTCGTCGATTGCATGTCTATCGCCTGTTTCTTCTGCCATCTCTGGAGGTAGTGTCTACTTGGATTGTTGAATTTGCGAGTGTGTTTGAACCGACATAATTCAGGTAACTTAGATGGAAGTGTCTACGTAAAACTTAAGCACAAAAAAATTGATGTGCTCTGACGAAGCTCTAAATGAGCTTTGAATGAGCTCTGATACCAATGATCTTCTCAAGGCTAGGAAGCATGAGGGGGACAACAGTTCAACTGAATGAGTTGGATCTACTATGGAAGATGCATAAGAAAGAGAATAATCAAAGCAAGAATACACTACACAGATAAACATATACATAGAGACAATATCTAGGAATGCGAATTGATATCTCTTTTAATGGGTGTAAAGATCATGAATTGATGTATGTTACAATATTATACATGATTATATAGAGAGTGTTGATACGCTTGGGTGCCTGCCCGTTACATTCAGTTACAAGAGAAGTTAGAATGGTTTCGGTAGTTCAACCGTTACAGTCAACTGGAAGACAGAGAGACAATTTGTTGAAGTTCAACAGTCGCAAATTGCAAGCCGATGTTGCGCAAGTCTCAAGGTGACGCTGCATGTCGAAGTCGCAAAGTTGTTTTGAGGTCATTGAACTTGTTGAATTTTTTTCTTTTGTCGAAGTCATGTTGAGTTTGAAACTTTTCGAAGTTGTGTCAAATTCATTGAATTGTCATAGTTGATGTTAGCATTCAACAACAATTCCAACTATGATATGGATCAGATAAATTTTATGCACCCATTCCTTTGGTATGACACACTTAATGCCATCCTATCCCAAAATGATGTCTGCATATTTTGAAAACTGTAAGCTTGGAAAACGATCCATATCCTATATATTGAAATTTAAGAACTTCAAACATGGTATATTCCCAGCAGTGGCTCCAAAATATCTATTCTATTATAAATTTATACCACTGGCATCTCAGCTTCCTTCAACACCTTCATCTTAGGGAATTCTTTGTGTGATGTATAAGTTGACATAATTCCCAACACAATTGACTGTCATTGAAACTCTATAATCCTTCCTAAGCAGAAAATACCATACCTACAATCTCTCACATTGTTTGAATCTTCTTCACAACTATACAAACTTTTTAAATCTCAGTTACTTTATAACACTTATTTCCTTTGCTACCCACTTCATTACCGTTAATTTGAAATTCCCTCCATAATAAATCCTGGTGTGACCTTCAAAAAATGTTGATCTAATTTCCAATAAAAAATATGTCCCCTGATCCTCATCATCATCACACAGGCTACCACCATTTAATATCCTTGCATAAATGCATTAGCCAGCATCTACTTTGTACTTACACTTTTGTTCAAATTCATGCATTAACTACTTTTATTCCTTTCACTTATCTATCTTATCACTTCAAACTACAAAATCTAGTTATGTACAAAACCTAATAAATGACATTTGGCTTTCATTATTTAATCCTTGTAGGCCATAGTATTCCTTCATCATGCTTCCATTCACCATTCCTTTCAGTGGATCACCCCACAATGTTTGCAATTTGATAACACCTAATTTCGTATTATATTTAATTCAAAACGAACACATCCATCTCATCCATAGGTTACTAGGGTGTTTAATATACCTGTTGTCATACAACAATACTATGGAACTAGGTTCTAATTCACTTTTCATTATATTCCTATCATGCCAATATTTTTATCTATGCTTCCCCACTTGAATAAATTCTACAATTATTCTATCCTCCTCTAAATCCATCAACTCATTCAACCTACATTGCAAATATTGATCATTAGTCATTTTTGTAGCCATCGCAATGCGCAAACTAGGTACTACAAACTCTACATGCATCACTTCTTCCTTCCCATAAACAAGTTGAAATGGAGTGGATTTGGTCAATCGACTTTTACAAGTAGTACGATAATCCCACAACACTATTGGAATCCTCTAGTCCCAATCATCATGTTGTACATTGCAAATGTTTGTTTGTTACACCAAAATCTTGTCGTCATCATCCTAAGTTTTGCCTTAATCTTTGAAGTATTAGTGCCAAATTAATTGAGAAGAGGTTTTTCTTCTCATTTCCCAAATTTTGGATCACTGACGCACCTTGCATGTTTACAACATGTGTCATACTCTTGGTTTCGCACTCTGCACAATGACATAGTGCGTCACTGACTCTTGTTTCCTTCATGCAGCATGTGTCACCCCTCAGTGGCACAGGTTTCCCTTTGGCAGGGTGCATCACTGCTTCTTAAAAGGAAAAAAAAATATTCGAGAGTCTTCTAGAATGAAGCTCTCGTGGATGCTTATCCCTATAGATATGCATAGGTGGCACTCGAACCCCTATCCTTTTGGGATGATCCCCTAACCTTGTCCATGGAATCTTCAAATCCTTCTATCCTCTTTGGTGTATAAATGCAAGCTCATCTTCATGGGATGAGAGAGAGGAAAGTGAAAAGCATCCAAATGCTGTTGAAATTCTCTTAGAGCTAAGTTTCCCTTCTCTATTAGAAGCAGTTGGATCTTTGAGGAAAAATACTAGTTGGAAGAAGTTGCAATGTCAATTCATGGTTGTAATATCTCCCTTTATACTTGATTTAATACAATAATATATACTATTTCCATACGCATGGTTGTTGGTATTTTCAATGGGATTGGTAGATGTGTGAGGGTTGTTCGTCAGTCTTTCTGATGGTTTACCATCGCTCGATTAATAGAAGGTTGTCGGTATTTTCAACATGCTTGGTAAAAGTGTGATGAACATTCCATACAATGGAAATTTTGTCATGGAAACGGTTCTTCAGTCTACCAATGGTGGTTCGATTGTAGTTCAACGTTTCGGTGCCGGTCTCCCAATGGTTTATATATATATGTGTGTAAGTGTGTGTGTGTGTGTGTGTGTGTGTGTGTGTGTGTATGTATGTATGTCCATGAGTAAATCGTCATACTACCGATGTCTTCTCTTTCCATCGTAAGGCCTACAATATATCATGACACGTGCTGACTAAAAAGGTCCTATTCAAAAACCCGTGAAATTGTCGGACTTCCATTGAAACATGTGTCCATTGGACTCCCGATGCCTATTATTTCCATCATACGATTCACTGCCTACTGTGACATGTGTCCAAATAGTTTTTGAATTTCGATGGCTAACTATATGTAGATAAATGGATGCTCGTCGATCTTTCCGACAGTTTATCATCGATAGACCAACGGATGGTTGTTGGTCTTTTCAATGGGATTGGTAGATGTGTGAGGGTTGTTCATCAATCTTTCTGATGGTTTACCATCTCTCAATCAATAGATGGTTGTCGATATTTTCTACATGCTTGGTAGAAGTGTGATGAACATGCCATACAATGGAATGTTTTTCATGGCAAGGGTTCTTCAGTCTACTAATGGTGGTCTAGTTTTAGTTCAACGTTTAGGTGTCGGTCTCCCAACGATATATATATATATATATAAACAATTTTAGAGATCATCAAAATCAAACAATGTCCATACCAAATAGTTTTAGAGGTCAAAATCATGGCCAATATAGTGGTGGATAGCTTCAAGGAGATCAATGTGGTATCCTTTCCTTTACTTGGTACATGGCTAGTAAAATAATCAACAAAATTAAGCTATATTACTTGAAGGTCCATTTTCAACATCAAACTAACTTTGTTATTATAAGCACAAAATATCTATATCATAAACAATATTACAAACTCTTTGAACCATAAATTATTGACAAGGGTTGCTTAGACCCCAAACATTCCTTGATCCCTTCCATATTTTCACAAAGAGGTTTGAGTAATATCCCAGGTTTGTCTCTTTGTGTGATATTAAGTCAAGTAGAGATTTCGGTAGCTTATCACAGTTAGAAATTTAACAAAGAAAAAAATATCGAATTGATACCATTCTATAATATTTACAGCATTGGAGGGATTATCTAGTTCCTAACTTTTAGGATATTCCTATACTCCATCCTAGTCCTACCATCATCTTCATTATTTTCATTTTCAGTCATGCATGCAGAATGCATGCATGCAATTGCATGCATCCTAGTCATCAGTCCTAGCACCTAGCCCTCAGCTAGCTAGCCCCAGGAGCTTCTCACGGATCAGTTTTATCCCTCCTAGAGCTTAGTGCACCCTTATTCCTTGATTTAAGGAATCCACTCATCCTGTCTCACCTACCACTAAGTTGCACTTCAGTTAGTTGAGCTATCTTTAGTTCTCTCCTTGATTTAAGGATAGTTTGACTCTCAACTGACTGTATCACTCCGATGGACCTCTGATGAGACTAGACTTCCCATTCTGACTCCAGTTAGCTCCTCATGTGCCCTCCACTGAGCTTTCTTCATTTAGTTCATGCCTCCATGTGCCAATTACACTCAGTCACACCTACCACACTCAGTTAGACTCAGTTTGACTGATGGTTGACAGTTACTTGTGCATTGATGACTCCACCAATGATGAGATAGACTTCTAGTTGTGCTTTGATGACACTCCAGTGATCTTTTGATCACTCCATGAAGGCTAATTCGAATTGCCACCTTGGCATTTGAATCCTCATGCATTGTACTACTTATTTGTCCATATTGTGATTAATGAATTAGTGTGTGTGAAGTTATTTTTCTTCTATCCGAGTTCTACTGTATTATTATTATGTTGCTCATTTTACTGCATTGACCATTCTTAATCTTATTCCTAAATTCTTTCTTGTGAGGTATACATCAGCTCTTAGATCTGTTGTGAGTATTTTCACACTAACGAGTGCATATTGCACACATATCATCAAAATTTAAAGTATATGCAAGTATGCAAACAAAATACAAGTTAAATGCGGATTGCTCCAAATAGCTCAATTGCTTGCAAAACTTCATTTGTTTTCTTAATCAAACACAAGGAAAGAAAGGTTAATGTTTTGAAGGATGCATTGAGTGTATGAAGGATGTTGTTGGCTTTAAGCATGGATTTTATGATGATGATCCAAGATTGGATTGTTAAAAGGAAGTTGGTATCCATTTTTTTTAATATATTACAAATATTATACATAGGATCCCATGAGGCCTCCACAACTAATTGTTTCTCTAGAAGTGTAGACCTTCATTTTTTCATTTTTCTTTATAATTTGCAAAAATACACTCCCAAATCTTAGCACGTCATAGTTTTTCATTTGGAAGAAATAGGTATGAGAACATAACAAAAAGCAAAAGAATTGTTTTTGTATTTTCCAAGCATAGACGTTTATTTTCACAAAATCGGGAATAAGAAACAAAAAGCATCAATTACTAAAGAAACAATGACTAGTATTATTGAACTAGAAAAATATTTAGACATAAAATCCCAAGTCATGGTGAAGGAACCAATATAGATCCAATCAACATCACAACTCAAAAAAATGAAAATCCACTTGCAGTAAGGATATCTTCAGATATCAAATAAAAAACAATGGAAAATCCAAGTGTCCAACTCAGAAAGATGCAAATCCATTTGAGTAAGAATATCTTCAAATGTCGAAGAAAAACAAATAATGGAAAATCCAAGTGTCCGAGTTTTTTCTATTTTTCTCCTATGCCCTAAATGACTTGCTCCACTTTCCTCAACTAGGAAACAAAGAGAAATAGTTAGTGGCAATGTTCAAGGATCCCAGAGAGAGAAACGATGGAGGAATATGTGGTGGTTCAAAAATTTCCAGATGGGTTTGTATATTTTGCAAGTACCCTTATGTTGGCCCATATACTCACTTGAAGCCCATTTTCAATAAATTTTGCAATAACTTATCAACCAAATATTTTATGAACCTTTAGAGAGAGAAATCTTGAGCTATTACAGGAAAATATAAATGAAGGAGCATGCCTCTTTTAACAATATCAAAAAAGTAAAGTGCCAATGAATGTCGAAAATTCTCAAAATGGATTAAACACCAAAACATTGTGTAAAATGGTTGACAATGGAGAAGAGAAGAATATGAGAGTAAAATTACCCATTGTAGTATGCATGTGGAATTCCCTTTAATGTTGTTCATTTAACACTTTAACATAAATACAAAAGAACAATTACCAAAGTTTTCATTGGCTACATCTAACACCCTTTTGAACACATTTATAGCCCCAAATGATATGGAGATTCTTCCTATCTGAATTGTGTGGTATATATCTTTTGGAAAAAGACATGTATTGGACACATGGAAACCACACCTATCATACATGTAAGACCCATGTGTCCCAATCACATAAGAATGGTTATATAATTTGGACAGAAGCAATTTTAGTTTTTGCAATTATTAGCAAATGACTAGTTTGGAAAGTATGACATGTTCAAAGAGTTATAGTGGGTGAATATCCTTGGGTAGGATATGTGAGTAGTATAGACTATCAGTACTTTTGGTTGAGTATTTGAGAGGTAGTGATATATATTATATATCTCAAGAATCAGAGCTAATTCTGTGAAAATCCTCACAACATATCTAAGAGATGATGTATACCTCACAAGAGTAATTATGATTAAGCAGGAAAATAGAAGAAGAGTGGTCAATGCAGTATAATAAGCAACAGAATAATAATACAGAAGAACTCGGATAGAAGCAAAAATACTTCACACACACTAGTTAATTAATCAAAATATGGAAAAATAAATAGTACAATGGTAGAGAGGATTCGAATGCCCAAGGTGGCAATTCGAATTAGCCTCTCAGAGTGATCATAACATCAATAGAGTGTCATCGAAGCACAACTAGGTGTCTTCATGATCATCAAAGCAAAACTGGAAGTCTTCATCATCATCAGTGGAGTCATCAATGCTCAAGTAACTATCAACCATCAGTCAAACTAACTCTGGTAGGTGTAACTGAGTGTAACTCAATGTAACTATGTGTAAGTGAGTGTAACTGAGTGTAACTGAGTGTAGCTGAGTGTAACTGAGTGTAACTAACTGTAACTCAGTGTAACTGAGTGTAACTAAGTGTAACTGAGTGACAACTGGACTGATACGTGAAGAAGGGCGAGTTGCTCCCTAAAATCAAGGAAGAAGGGCGCATTAAGCAACTGGAGGGCTAAAACTGAATAGTGAGAAGCTCCTGGGGGTTGGCTAACTGAGGGATAGGTGTTGGACTGATGACTGGAATGCATGCAAACCCTAAAGGTGCATGCATGACTGAAAATGTAAATGATCAAAATACTGGTGGGACTAGGATGGAGTATAGGAATATCCTAACGCCCCCCCTTAATCCATCCTGGGCCCTAGTAACTAAGACCAAAGGTCACCCAATACAATGAATAATAACAATCAATAAACCAAGGAAGTGGGAAAATTTCATGGGAAACATACCCCCTCCTCAAAAAATAGACTGTAAGGCACACATAAAAATAAATGCTCCAAACTCAAGCAGGTGTGATGCTTGGTCATATGTCTAGAGGTATCTTCTTCTTGGGAAGAAGTGGATCATGCTCAAAAAGCATGTGCTTGTACTTGTTCTTCAGATCGAATGTGATGAGAACAAATCCAATAGTATGAGAATGATCCTTGAACCTGTGATTCGAATCAGCTGAGGTAGGATCAAATCTGTGAAAGTGCATATAGTCTTTTGTCTTCTCCTTCGAACCTCCATGGGTGAGATTATGCCAAAAATAACTATTATATGTTTACTTGAAATCAAAATCAGATTTAAGACTTTCAAAACAGTTTCTTGAGATCTCCTCTGAACTAGCAGGGGTGAGATAAAAAATATCATATGCATGAGAAATTATCCCAAGCAGTAATTGCTTAGAACCCAAATTAGATACAAGACTTGAATCATGGCTTCTTGAGATCTCCTTTGAACCATGAGAGGTGAGATCAAAACCAGTAGATGCATGAGAAATTATCCCAAGCGAATGGCCATGGCCATATTCGTCAATGACCTTCTGAAAGCATGAATTTATGATCATATAGTAGTATAAAAGAGGAGATAGCTGGAGAGGAGTGAATGCATTACCTTCAGTAGTTGTTTTGACCTCTGAAATAATCATGTGACCATGATGCAAACCAACAGACTCTGGTGCAAGAGAGGATTTGGGACCTTCTGCAATATCTAGAGTGTGAGTTGGCACATAAAGAGAAGAAAGTTTGAGCATGAGTGGAGAATCTGCAAGTTCTTTGTCAACAACTTCAATATGAGATGATATTGGTTCATGATCTGAGAGACCATCAAGGGGAGCGAATGGAACACTTTGCTTGCTTTCGAATGGATTTGGACCAATCCCTTCATTCTTTTTGCCAAATTTTTCATCCAGGTGAGCCCATAACTCTTTTGGAGTCCATAACTCCTTTGGAGTTTCAACACCATTACGGTATTTAAATTGGAATCTCTGGCGTGCAAACAAAGAAAACATTATTGCTGCAAAGTGCATGTCACTTTTATTTAACTAGTCAATCTTCTCTTCAGGGGATTCAAACTCTCTTTCAAAATAACAATAGCAAAGATCATGGATCTTCAAGTCTGTTATCATTTTTGGTTTCCATTCATCATAGTTGAGTGGATCAAGAGGAGTAATTCCTGATGAATACATTGAAGTTGTAGAGGACCTGCAAAAACAATATAGAATAACTACAACTGCTACTGCTGCAAAAATGCAGAAACTGCTGCAATTGCTGCACTCGAAATCTTGGTAATAACCTGCAAAAAACTCTCAAGAATGGAGATAAACAATACTCTCAACATGCTCTGATACCATGTGAAAATCCTCACAACAAATCTAAGAGATGATGTATACCTCACAAGAGTAATTATGATTAAGCAGGAAAATAGAAGAAGAGTGGTCAATGCAGTATAATGAGCAACAGAATAATAATACAGTAGAACTCGGATAGAAGCAAAAATACTTCACACACACTAGTTAATTAATCACAATATGGAAAAATAAATAGTACAATGGTAGAGAGGATTCGAATGCCCAAGGTGGAAATTCGAATTAGCCTCTCAGAGTGATCAGAAGATCAATAGAGTGTCATCGGAGCACAACTAGATGTCTTCATGATCGTCGGAGCACAACTAGAAGTCTTCATCATCATCAGTGGAGTCATCAATGCTCAAGTAACTATCAACGATCAGTCAAACTAACTCTGGTAGGTGTAACTGAGTGTAACTAAGTGTAATTGAGTGTAATTGGGTGTAACTGACTGTAACTAAGTGTAACTGAGTGTAACTGAGTGTAACTAAGTGTAACTAAGTGTAACTGAGTGTAACTAAGTGTAACTGAGTGACAACTGGACTGGTAGGTGAAGAAGGGCGAGTTGCTCCCTAAAATCAAGGAAGAAGGGCGCATTAAGCAACTGGAGGGTTAAAACTGAATAGTGAGAAGCTCCTGGGGGCTGGCTAAGTGAGGGCTAGGTGTTGGACTGATGACTGGAATGCATGCAAAATGCATGCAAAATGCATGCAAACCCTAGAATGCATGCAAACCCTAAAGGTGCATGCATGACTGAAAATGTAAATGATCAAAATACTGGTGGGACTAGGATGGAGTATAGGAATATCCTAACAAATTCAAAAATTGTTATGGATACAAGAATGGAAGTCAATTATTATGTTAGGGTTTGGTGGGAAGCCAAACATGAAACTTTATTAAAGAATCAAACATGGGAAATCACGATGATACTTCCAAGAAAAAAACCCATTTCTTGAAAATGGATCTATAAATTCAACTATAAGGAAGATGGAATGTTTGAAAAGCATACATCAAGGTTGCTTGTAAAGGGATTTTCTCAAAAGGAATGGGATTAACTACGAGGATACAATTGTTCCTATTGCAAAAATGCCTACAGTTTGCTTGGTTCTACCCATGGCAGCACATTTCACCTAGAAACTAGATTAGAATTATGGATGTGAAGAAAGCCTTCCTCAATAGTGGTCTAAAGGAATAAGTATGCATGTCCCAATTGCATGGATTTCAGGTTCTAACGAATGAACCTCTAATATACAGATGGAAGAAAGCTTCTTATGGGATGAAGTAGGATCCCTAGGCATGGTACATCAAAATTGAAAGATACTTTGGAGAGTAGGGATTCAAAAGACGTACTCATGACTCTAATCTCTACAATGAAATCAAGAATGGTGATGTCATATTTCTAGTTTTAGATAGTGATGACATCATCAAGACAAGTAGCAAGGTAGAAATAACTGCAAAGGTAAAATATGATTTATGTTTAGCTTTTAACATGACATATTTAGGCCTCAAAAATTCTTTCTAAAATGTATTAGTTTGGAAAATAGATAATCTTAAATTTTTTTACAAAACAAAATATACCAAAGGCTTGTTAGATAGGTTAAGGATGGAAGATTCCAAAATATCATCTACACATTTGGAAAACGACTAAGCATTTCATCCAATGTTGATTCAAATAAATTCAATGAATTAGTTTATAGGGACAAGTGGTAAGCTTGATCTATATTACCATTAGTAAACCTAACTTGATCTATGCAATTAGTTGCATCTCTTGGTTATGCAAGCTCTAAAAAAAAACACTATATAACATCAAAGAAAGTGTTACGTAAGGGAAACATTGGATTTTGGCATTCTATATAGGAGTAGCAAAGAGCCTTGTGTGACTATTCAAACTAGGGTTGGTTTCTAAATACATGTCCTAGAAGCACAAAAACATGAAATTATGATTTCCCATCAAATTAATTTATTGGACTCTGTCATTTATGAGAGTTCTCAAGATGGTGTTACATAGGGATTTGTTTCCATATTTTGGAAAATTCCTACCTATCCTCTTCATACTGCAAAACAGTAATTCTTCAATCTAAAGGCATGTGGGAAAGCTACAAATTTACTAAGTCATAAATCAAGCAAGCTCTACCAATGCTTGGTTAATTAATGCCACTCTTTAAAGGAGTTATTTTTGGTTTGAAGTCTTATGTTGGATAATAATCCATGTAGAGTATTATGTTATTAAGCACTATGGAACATAAAGGTAGAGGTTATTTGGATCCATATGGATGTGATTTATTTTATTGATAATATTTATGGGAAAGTTTAAATTCATTTTATTTGAATGCGACTTATTTCATTAATACCATCCCAATCAGTATGAGGCATTCATTTGTAATTCGAATTCTTATTTTCAACCATCTTTATGGAAATAATCTGGTGAGGTTTATAGGGACACTTTTTTGTCTTTTCCAAATTCAGTTGATTTAACATATTTTCTATGTAAGAAATGGAATTCCTGGTATTTACTAAGAAAGGTCCTATATCTTTGGGTAGACTGAAATTTATAGGATTATTATACTTCACAAATTAAACTTGATCAAAGATAAATATTTGTCTGATAAAATCCATGGCGAACACTCTTGGATTTAGAAAAGAAGGTAACTTGCAAGGCTCTTCTTCAAAACAATATACCCTAAAAATAGTATAATCTTCATACAAGAACCAATCTCCAACTTTGGTATCAGGGCTGAGTTGCTGAATCTCTTGATACTCAAGGAAAATTCTAGGAGGAGATGCATCATGCAGTAAGGATTATGCTATTGTCATGACCTCGTTTGTGAATTCTTTAAAATTCTATTTCCCTAGATTCTTGAGGATCATATTTGTCCATGTATAGACATGAAGTTGTTTTCCTGCTCACTCTCTGAATTTCATCTCTATCCCTTTAAAATGTTCAAAATTTTGATACACAAACATATAAAATAAAATTGATGGATATCTAAATCTCTCTAAAGCAAGGTATTATGCTAAATGGTTGTATATTTTCTCGACTGGGTGATGGAAAAGGTCAAATATAGGGGGAATCACCCCTACTAATGGATTCAAGAGGGATAAGAATCCCACGATAGTTTCATCTACAAGCTTATCATAATCATATCCAATATGATACAGATCAGGCCTATGGCTTCTTTTGATCTATATCTAAGAAATCAACAATTACATAAGGAGGTGGATCAGTTGGAACTTGGGACAAGGGTACCTTATTTCAGATGTTGGGCTAGGAGGTTACTTCTTTCCATATATTTCAAGGCCTAATAGGATGTGGTTAGGGATTCTTCATCCAAAAATGGCAAGGTTGGTATGTCCAGGGAACATAGTACTTTATCTAGGGCATCTATGGACATGATGCACAAGGTACTTGTTTGGTGAGGGGATAAAATTACTCACTTATCAACGACACATCTAATTGAACACCAATCGACAAATGTTGGGAAATACACACTTGGGGGAGAGCATGAATGGGTCATATTTGTTTCCCACAGGTGTAAAGGGTCATGCTTTGCAATAAAGTTAGATTGATCTTTAAGGATGATGCTATGGAGGTTTGATTTGGTCACAGTTATGTCAAAAACATCATCCTCATGGTCATATAAGTGCTTGTTTCCTGAGATAATGGGTTTTGGGGGTTTATCCTTTGATGATGAATACATGGTTAAGATTACTACTTATCCAAAGGTAAAATGATGAAGGTAAAAATGGAGAATTACTCAAAGGGTAGAAATTCATTGGTAGACGGCTTCGTGCATTGTTTAGTGATGCTAACTCGGCTGCAAGATCCACACATATGGCCTTCTTTTTCCTTCTCAACAGAGTAGAATGAATAACAATTTGAATACTTCCCCTTTTAATGATCAAACCAAATTTGAATTTTGACATCCAGCGCGCTTTTATTGGATGAATTTGGGGTGATGTCATATGATGTCACTAGGACCACCTAACACATGTCCTCTCTTGAGTGGTACACATGGATTCCAACTCACCCTTTTTTTAATATGTAGAGGCCCCCTTTATGTTCATATAACCATAGGTAGAAAACCGCCTTTTGGTAAACCATAGTGGTAATGGCTTAGGCCTCAAGTGGTTTTAAAAATGACTTCAAAGAGTCATTACCAATAAAAAATTCCACGTGTCCTAGATGTTTCAAGACAATGGCTCCTCAGGGATCTCTTATCTTCCTCACATTTTCATGATTTGTTTTTGCTTCTCGCCGTCGATCTGTCGCTCCCTTTCATGATCTAGTCGCTCATGCTCTAGTTTATTTTTTAGGCACTTGGTCTCGCTCTTGATCATGTCCTCCATTTTTATTTAGAACCCTGTCACTATTTCCATTAGCTCTTGGTCTTCAACAACTGGTTCTTGTGCTCATCCTTGATTCGTATTTCTATATTATTTGAGCCCTCAAACCCTTACCATTTATCCTCAACCCCTCTACTTGGATTATGACTTTTTGGTATCCCTTTTAGATTTGGAAAATTTTGGGTGTTAACATTTCCCACATAGCTTGTCTTTTTGACGTCCAACCGTATGGTGTCACCCCCTCTTTTCCATGCAATCGTGATCACAAGTTCATGGGAATCCCAACTTCCCGGAGATGTTCCCATCATTTCATTATGCATCGCAAGCTCATCAAGTCAAGTGCACCCATCATGCCATTGCACATCACAATCTTATCGGTTCAAGTGCACATGTCATGTCCATGCTCACTGCAAGTATGCCCAACAAGTATGCTTGTTGCCTTTGTTCCCATTACATATACATCCATCGCATGTTCCTTTAGGAAGTCCCCCCTCGCATAGTTCCCATCACAATCGTTTCTGACAAATTTACCCCTCGCATTATGTCCATCTCATGACTGTTAGGATATTCCTATACTTCATCCCAGTCCTATTAGTATTGCATTCAATCATTCATGCATTTTTGCACGCAGTCATGTAATTGCATGCAGGCATGCAACTGCATGCAGGCATGCAACTGCATGCAGGCATGCAACTGCATGCAGGCATGCAACTGCATGCATCCCAGTCATTAGTATGGTGTCTCTTAGCACCTAGTGCTTAGTTTACTAGCCCCAGGAGCCTGTTTCCACTCAGTTCCAGCCCTCCTAGTCAGTGATGCGCCCTCTTTTCACCTACCACATGTGAAGTGCTCCCTCTCTCACCTACCACCAGTGACACACTCAGTTAGTTGCTTGATTTGTGGATCTCTCCTTGATTTGAGGACAGATTGACTAGTTAACTCACTGAAACACTCTAATGGACCTCCAGACAGACTTGGTTGACTATTTTGACTGCAGTTAGATCCTCATGCACCCTCCATGCATTAGTTACACCTACTACATTCAGTTAGACTCAGTTTGACACATGGTTGATGGTTGCTTGTGCATTGATGACACTCTATTGATCTGATGATGAGTTCACACAGGATAATTCGAATTGCGACCTTGGCATTCAAATCCTCTCCATTGTATTATTTATTGTTCATATTATGATTAATGAATTAGTGTTGTTTTATTCTTCTTAAATCTGAGTTCTACTGTATCATAATTTTGTTTCTCTTTTACACTGCATCGTTCACTCTTCTTCTATTTTCCTGGTTAATATTTTGTGTGAGGTATACATCAGCTCTTAGATCTGCTGTGAGGATTTTCACATGGTATCAGAGCATGTTGAGAGTATAGTATATCTCCATTCCTGAGAGTTTTTTTGTAGGTTATTACCAATATTTCGAGTCCAGCAGCAGTTGCAACAATGTTTTGCAGTTTTGCAGCATTAGCAGTTGCAGATATTCTCTATTGTTTTTGCAGGTCTTCTGCAATAGCTTCCATGAATTTGGAAGGAATTCCTCCTCTCTCTCCATTCAACTATGATGAGTGGAAACCAAAGATGATAGCATATTTGAAGAGACATGGTCTTTTTTATTATTGTCTTGGAAGAGAGTTCGAATCCTCTGAAGAGGAGAATGATTGGTTAAATGAAGGTGACAAAGCCTATGGAGCAATGTTGACTGCTATGTCTCATTGTATGTTAATCCACTTCCATGATTCTGCTGAATCTCCAAAAGAGCTATGGGCCCATCTGGATGAAAGATTTGGAAAACAGAATGAAGGGATTGGTGCAAACTATTTGGAGAGAAATCCCAGTGATGCATTCGCCCTCCTTAACGGTCTCTCTGATAACGATTCAATATCAAACATATATCATAATGAAGTTTTCCAAAAAGAAGAAGAACTTGCATATTCAACACTCATGTTCTCAATGTCTTCTATTAAGAATTTTGAGCTAGCTCACACTCTAGAAACTGAAGAGGTTCTTAAATCCTCTCTTGCACAAGAGTCTGTTGGTTTGCATAATGATGATCTATTTAATGTTTCAGAGGTTAAATCAGCAATTGGAGGTGATGCATTCGCTCTCCTTGATCACTTACCTCTTATGTACTACTATATGATCATTTTTACATGCTCTCAGAAGTTCATTGAAGATGTAGGGAATTACCATTCAATTGGGATCATTTCTCATGCATATCATGGTTTATTTTGTTTTGATCTCACCCCTGCCGGTTCAAAGGAGATCTCAAGAAACCATTCATCATTTCTTGGAGCTGATTCGAAATCCAAGCCATTACCATTGTTTCATGGTTCATTTGGTTTTGATCCCACCCCCGTTGGTTCAAAGGAGATCTCAAGAAACCATTTATCAAGTCTTGGAGCTGATTTGAAGTCCAAGCAACCACTATCATGTGATTGTTCTTTTGGGCATGATCACACCTATTATGGTTCAAAGGAGATAACAGTACTATCTACACATTCATAGATTTGATCCTACCTCAGCTGATTCGAATCATAGGTTCTAGGATCATCCTCATACCTTGGGATTTGTTCTCATGACATTCGGTCTGAAGAGCAAGTATAAGCACATGTCTCCATATTCGCTTTCATCCATTGAAGGAGAATACAAGCACATGTTTTTGGAGCATGAACCACTTCTTCCCAAGAATAAGATACCTCTAAACATATGACCAAGCATCACACCTGCTTGATTTTGGAGCATTTGTTTTTTGGTGTGCCTTACAGTCTCTTTTGAGGGGGGGTATTTTTCCCATGAGGTTTTTCCCTTTTCCTTGTTTCATGGACTGTTCTTTATTATTCATTGTATTGGGTCACCTTTGGTCTCAGTTACCAGGGCCCAAGATGGATTAAGGGGGGGTGTTAGGATATTCCTATACTCCATCCTAGTCCTACCATCATTGCATTCAGTCCTGCATGCATTTTTCCATGCAGTCATGCAATTGCATGCATCCCAGTCACCAGTATGGTGTCTCCCAGCACCTGGTGCTTAGTTTACTATCCTCGAGAGCCTATTTCACTACTACATATGGGCGGACTGTTCCATGAAATTTTTCCACGTTTTCAACATTCATGGTTCAAAAAAATGTTTTTTTAAATTTTTTTTTTTTTCAGGGTAGAAAAAACATGGCAATATCCACGATTTTTATAGTTCCACAAACATTCATCGATATAGGGACGATTTTTTTAGGTTTCACTTTTCATGGAAATAGGGACGAAAGTCGAGCTATATAAACTACACACTCTCACCATAATTTTCACATTTTCTTTTCTTGCGGCACATTGAGCACGGATTTTGGACTTGCGGGGTGATTGTATGAGCTTGGATATTCTAGATAGGTCTGATATTGAACTTGAGAGGTTAGTAATGTGTAATTTTTTGTCTATATTTTTATAAGGGTTATATTTTAATATTGTTTATAAATAATGAGGCTTAGGTCATGTTAATTTGTTTTTTTGCCTTTCTAATATTTTTTTCAAGAACTTGTTTTTTTTTGTCTTAGGTCATGTTAACTTGCTTTTTTGCCTTTCTACCCACAAAAGTTCATTATAAAACGGTTGTGGCAAGGAAATTCATGGAAATGCTATTTTAAGTCCAACATACTTCTACCTTAAGAATTGCATCACCTTGTCAAATCTAGATTCTAGTTAAATATTTTAGGGTAACAAGTTGATTTTCATGGTAAATAACATTCATTCTAGTAGTAAAGTCCTTTTTTTAATTAAATTAAGTGGTAATTTTCTTGCTTGTGATTAATATTGTGTTTGTGATGCTTTTTTTTGTTATAAAAAATTTGTGGTGCTTCTTAAGCTATGCAACATATTCAAGAAGCTTATGAAAACATATTCACGAGAGTTCACAAATAGCCCATCCCTATTTCATATACAAGATAAAAATCTATCATGCATAAAGGTTCTTGTTCAAATACTACATCTCCAAGTTAGGCCACTTGAACCCATTCTCTTTATACCAATTCTCTTTGTCATCCTAAGTTATGAAACACTATAAGTGACATAATGATCTCTTCTCCTAGTTCTAATGCGTACCACATTGATGTGTCCTACTAAGCTAGGGATTATAACTACAATATTGGTTAAGAGCCTACCCTCTTTGGTGGTCAATCTATATGAGGTCTTCAAACTATACAAGTAGTTATCAATTTCCCAATATTTTTGGTTCCTTAATAATACAGAAGAATAATACAGAAGAACTCGGATAGAAGCAAAAATACTTCACATACACTAGTTAATTAATCAAAATATGGAAAAATAAATAGTACAATGGTAGAGAGGATTCGAATGCCCAAGGTGGCAATTCGAATTAGCCTCTCAGAGTGATCATAACATCAATAGAGTGTCATCAAAGCACAACTAGGTGTCTTCATGATCATCAAAGCAAAACTGGAAGTCTTCATCATCATCAGTGGAGTCATCAATGCTCAAGTAACTATCAACCATCAGTCAAACTAACTCTGGTAGGTGTAACTGAGTGTAACTCAATGTAACTATGTGTAAGTGAGTGTAACTGAGTGTAGCTGAGTGTAACTGAGTGTAACTAACTGTAACTCAGTGTAACTGAGTGTAACTAAGTGTAACTGAGTGACAACTGGACTGATACGTGAAGAAGGGCGAGTTGCTCCCTAAAATCAAGGAAGAAGGGCGCATTAAGCAACTGGAGGGCTAAAACTGAATAGTGAGAAGCTCCTGGGGGTTGGCTAACTGAGGGATAGGTGTTGGACTGATGACTGGAATGCATGCAAACCCTAAAGGTGCATGCATGACTGAAAATGTAAATGATCAAAATACTGGTGGGACTAGGATGGAGTATAGGAATATCCTAACGCCCCCCCTTAATCCATCCTGGGCCCTAGTAACTAAGACCAAAGGTCACCCAATACAATGAATAATAACAATCAATAAACCAAGGAAGTGGGAAAATTTCATGGGAAACATACCCCCTCCTCAAAAAATAGACTGTAAGGCACACATAAAAATAAATGCTCCAAACTCAAGCAGGTGTGATGCTTGGTCATATGTCTAGAGGTATCTTCTTCTTGGGAAGAAGTGGATCATGCTCAAAAAGCATGTGCTTGTACTTGTTCTTCAGATCGAATGTGATGAGAACAAATCCAATAGTATGAGAATGATCCTTGAACCTGTGATTCGAATCAGCTGAGGTAGGATCAAATCTGTGAAAGTGCATATAGTCTTTTGTCTTCTCCTTCGAACCTCCATGGGTGAGATTATGCCAAAAATAACTATTATATGTTTACTTGAAATCAAAATCAGATTTAAGACTTTCAAAACAGTTTCTTGAGATCTCCTCTGAACTAGCAGGGGTGAGATAAAAAATATCATATGCATGAGAAATTATCCCAAGCAGTAATTGCTTAGAACCCAAATTAGATACAAGACTTGAATCATGGCTTCTTGAGATCTCCTTTGAACCATGAGAGGTGAGATCAAAACCAGTAGATGCATGAGAAATTATCCCAAGCGAATGGCCATGGCCATATTCGTCAATGACCTTCTGAAAGCATGAATTTATGATCATATAGTAGTATAAAAGAGGAGATAGCTGGAGAGGAGTGAATGCATTACCTTCAGTAGTTGTTTTGACCTCTGAAATAATCATGTGACCATGATGCAAACCAACAGACTCTGGTGCAAGAGAGGATTTGGGACCTTCTGCAATATCTAGAGTGTGAGTTGGCACATAAAGAGAAGAAAGTTTGAGCATGAGTGGAGAATCTGCAAGTTCTTTGTCAACAACTTCAATATGAGATGATATTGGTTCATGATCTGAGAGACCATCAAGGGGAGCGAATGGAACACTTTGCTTGCTTTCGAATGGATTTGGACCAATCCCTTCATTCTTTTTGCCAAATTTTTCATCCAGGTGAGCCCATAACTCTTTTGGAGTCCATAACTCCTTTGGAGTTTCAACACCATTACGGTATTTAAATTGGAATCTCTGGCGTGCAAACAAAGAAAACATTATTGCTGCAAAGTGCATGTCACTTTTATTTAACTAGTCAATCTTCTCTTCAGGGGATTCAAACTCTCTTTCAAAATAACAATAGCAAAGATCATGGATCTTCAAGTCTGTTATCATTTTTGGTTTCCATTCATCATAGTTGAGTGGATCAAGAGGAGTAATTCCTGATGAATACATTGAAGTTGTAGAGGACCTGCAAAAACAATATAGAATAACTACAACTGCTACTGCTGCAAAAATGCAGAAACTGCTGCAATTGCTGCACTCGAAATCTTGGTAATAACCTGCAAAAAACTCTCAAGAATGGAGATAAACAATACTCTCAACATGCTCTGATACCATGTGAAAATCCTCACAACAAATCTAAGAGATGATGTATACCTCACAAGAGTAATTATGATTAAGCAGGAAAATAGAAGAAGAGTGGTCAATGCAGTATAATGAGCAACAGAATAATAATACAGTAGAACTCGGATAGAAGCAAAAATACTTCACACACACTAGTTAATTAATCACAATATGGAAAAATAAATAGTACAATGGTAGAGAGGATTCGAATGCCCAAGGTGGAAATTCGAATTAGCCTCTCAGAGTGATCAGAAGATCAATAGAGTGTCATCGGAGCACAACTAGATGTCTTCATGATCGTCGGAGCACAACTAGAAGTCTTCATCATCATCAGTGGAGTCATCAATGCTCAAGTAACTATCAACGATCAGTCAAACTAACTCTGGTAGGTGTAACTGAGTGTAACTAAGTGTAATTGAGTGTAATTGGGTGTAACTGACTGTAACTAAGTGTAACTGAGTGTAACTGAGTGTAACTAAGTGTAACTAAGTGTAACTGAGTGTAACTAAGTGTAACTGAGTGACAACTGGACTGGTAGGTGAAGAAGGGCGAGTTGCTCCCTAAAATCAAGGAAGAAGGGCGCATTAAGCAACTGGAGGGTTAAAACTGAATAGTGAGAAGCTCCTGGGGGCTGGCTAACTGAGGGCTAGGTGTTGGACTGATGACTGGAATGCATGCAAAATGCATGCAAAATGCATGCAAACCCTAGAATGCATGCAAACCCTAAAGGTGCATGCATGACTGAAAATGTAAATGATCAAAATACTGGTGGGACTAGGATGGAGTATAGGAATATCCTAACAAATTCAAAAATTGTTATGGATACAACAATGGAAGTCAATTATTATGTTAGGGTTTGGTGGGAAGCCAAACATGAAACTTTATTAAAGAATCAAACATGGGAAATCACGATGATACCTCCAAGAAAGAAACCCATTTCTTGAAAATGGATCTATAAATTCAACTATAAGGAAGATGGAATGTTTGAAAAGCATACATCAAGGTTGCTTGTAAAGGGATTTTCTCAAAAGGAATGGGATTAACTACGAGGATACAATTGTTCCTATTGCAAAAATGCCTACAGTTTGCTTGGTTCTACCCATGGCAGCACATTTCACCTAGAAACTAGATTAGAATTATGGATGTGAAGAAAGCCTTCCTCAATAGTGGTCTAAAGGAATAAGTATGCATGTCCCAATTGCATGGATTTCAGGTTCTAACGAATGAACCTCTAATATACAGATGGAAGAAAGCTTCTTATGGGATGAAGTAGGATCCCTAGGCATGGTACATCAAAATTGAAAGATACTTTGGAGAGTAGGGATTCAAAAGACGTACTCATGACTCTAATCTCTACAATGAAATCAAGAATGGTGATTTCATATTTCTAGTTTTAGATAGTGATGACATCATCAAGACAAGTAGCAAGGTAGAAATAACTGCAAAGGTAAAATATGATTTATGTTTAGCTTTTAACATGACATATTTAGGCCTCAAAAATTCTTTCTAAAATGTATTAGTTTGGAAAATAGATAATCTTAAATTTTTTTACAAAACAAAATATACCAAAGGCTTGTTAGATAGGTTAAGGATGGAAGATTGCAAAATATCATCTACACATTTGGAAAACGACTAAGCATTTCATCCAATGTTGATTCAAATAAATTCAATGAATTAGTTTATAGGGACAAGTGGTAAGCTTGATCTATATTACCATTAGTAAACCTAACTTGATCTATGCAATTAGTTGCATCTCTTGGTTATGCAAGCTCTAAAAAAAAAACACTATATAACATCAAAGAAAGTGTTACGTAAGGGAAACATTGGATTTTGGCATTCTATATAGGAGTAGCAAAGAGCCTTGTGTGACTATTCAAACTAGGGTTGGTTTCTAAATACATGTCCTAGAAGCACAAAAACATGAAATTATGATTTCCCATCAAATTAATTTATTGGACTCTGTCATTTATGAGAGTTCTCAAGATGGTGTTACATAGGGATTTGTTTCCATATTTTGGAAAATTCCTACCTATCCTCTTCATACTGCAAAACAGTAATTCTTCAATCTAAAGGCATGTGGGAAAGCTACAAATTTACTAAGTCATAAATCAAGCAAGCTCTACCAATGCTTGGTTAATTAATGCCACTCTTTAAAGGAGTTATTTTTGGTTTGAAGTCTTATGTTGGATAATAATCCATGTAGAGTATTATGTTATTAAGCACTATGGAACATAAAGGTAGAGGTTATTTGGATCCATATGGATGTGATTTATTTTATTGATAATATTTATGGGAAAGTTTAAATTCATTTTATTTGAATGCAACTTATTTCATTAATACCATCCCAATCAGTATGAGGCATTCATTTGTAATTCGAATTCTTATTTTCAACCATCTTTATGGAAATAATCTGGTGAGGTTTATAGGGACACTTTTTTGTCTTTTCCAAATTCAGTTGATTTAACATATTTTCTATGTAAGAAATGGAATTCCTGGTATTTACTAAGAAAGGTCCTATATCTTTGGGTAGACTGAAATTTATAGGATTATTATACTTCACAAATTAAACTTGATCAAAGATAAATATTTGTCTGATAAACTCCATGGCGAACACTCTTGGATTTAGAAAAGAAGGTAACTTGCAAGGCTCTTCTTCAAAACAATATACCCTAAAAATAGTATAATCTTCATACAAGAACCAATCTCCAACTTTGGTATCAGGGCTGAGTTGCTGAATCTCTTGATACTCAAGGAAAATTCTAGGAGGAGATGCATCATGCAGTAAGGATTATGCTATTGTCATGACCTCGTTTGTGAATTCTTTAAAATTCTATTTCCCTAGATTCTTGAGGATCATATTTGTCCATGTATAGACATGAAGTTGTTTTCCTGCTCACTCTCTGAATTTCATCTCTATCCCTTTAAAATGTTCAAAATTTTGATACACAAACATATAAAATAAAATTGATGGATATCTAAATCTCTCTAAAGCAAGGTATTATGCTAAATGGTTGTATATTTTCTCGACTGGGTGATGGAAAAGGTCAAATATAGGGGGAATCACCCCTACTAATGGATTCAAGAGGGATAAGAATCCCACGATAGTTTCATCTACAAGCTTATCATAATCATATCCAATATGATACAGATCAGGCCTATGGCTTCTTTTGATCTATATCTAAGCAATCAACAATTACATAAGGAGGTGGATCAGTTGGAACTTGGGACAAGGGTACCTTATTTCAGATGTTGGGCTAGGAGGTTACTTCTTTCCATATATTTCAAGGCCTAATAGGATGTGGTTAGGGATTCTTCATCCAAAAATGGCAAGGTTGGTATGTCCAGGGAACATAGTACTTTATCTAGGGCATCTATGGACATGATGCACAAGGTACTTGTTTGGTGAGGGGATAAAATTACTCACTTATCAACGACACATCTAATTGAACACCAATCGACAAATGTTGGGAAATACACACTTGGGGGATAGCATGAATGGGTCATATTTGTTTCCCACAGGTGTAAAGGGTCATGCTTTGCAATAAAGTTAGATTGATCTTTAAGGATGATGCTATGGAGGTTTGATTTGGTCACAGTTATGTCAAAAACATCATCCTCATGGTCATATAAGTGCTTGTTTCCTGAGATAATGGGTTTTGGGGGTTTATCCTTTGATGATGAATACATGGTTAAGATTACTACTTATCCAAAGGTAAAATGATGAAGGTAAAAATGGAGAATTACTCAAAGGGTAGAAATTCATTGGTAGACGGCTTCGTGCATTGTTTAGTGATGCTAACTCGGCTGCAAGATCCACACATATGGCCTTCTTTTTCCTTCTCAACAGAGTAGAATGAATAACAATTTGAATACTTCCCCTTTTAATGATCAAACCAAATTTGAATTTTGACATCCAGCGCGCTTTTATTGGATGAATTTGGGGTGATGTCATATGATGTCACTAGGACCACCTAACACATGTCCTCTCTTGAGTGGTACACATGGATTCCAACTCACCCTTTTTTTAATATGTAGAGGCCCCCTTTATGTTCATATAACCATAGGTAGAAAACCGCCTTTTGGTAAACCATAGTGGTAATGGCTTAGGCCTCAAGTGGTTTTAAAAATGACTTCAAAGAGTCATTACCAATAAAAAATTCCACGTGTCCTAGATGTTTCAAGACAATGGCTCCTCAGGGATCTCTTATCTTCCTCACATTTTCATGATTTGTTTTTGCTTCTCGCCGTCGATCTGTCGCTCCCTTTCATGATCTAGTCGCTCATGCTCTAGTTTATTTTTTAGGCACTTGGTCTCGCTCTTGATCATGTCCTCCATTTTTATTTAGAACCCTGTCACTATTTCCATTAGCTCTTGGTCTTCAACAACTGGTTCTTGTGATCATCCTTGATTCGTATTTCTATATTATTTGAGCCCTCAAACCTTTACCATTTATCCTCAACCCCTCTACTTGGATTATGACTTTTTGGTATCCCTTTTAGATTTGGAAAATTTTGGGTGTTAAAATTTCCCACATAGCTTGTCTTTTTGACGTCCAACCGTATGGTGTCACCCCCTCTTTTCCATGCAATCGTGATCACAAGTTCATGGGAATCCCAACTTCCCGGAGATGTTCCCATCATTTCATTATGCATCGCAAGCTCATCAAGTCAAGTGCACCCATCATGCCATTGCACATCACAATCTTATCGGTTCAAGTGCACATGTCATGTCCATGCTCACTGCAAGTATGCCCAACAAGTATGCTTGTTGCCTTTGTTCCCATTACATATACATCCATCGCATGTTCCTTTAGGAAGTCCCCCCTCGCATAGTTCCCATCACAATCGTTTCTGACAAATTTACCCCTCGCATTATGTCCATCTCATGACTGTTAGGATATTCCTATACTTCATCCTAGTCCTATTAGTATTGCATTCAATCATTCATGCATTTTTGCATGCAGTCATGTAATTGCATGCAGGCATGCAACTGCATGCATCCCAGTCATTAGTATGGTGTCTCTTAGCACCTAGTGCTTAGTTTACTAGCCCCAGGAGCCTGTTTCCACTCAGTTCCAGCCCTCCTAGTCAGTGATGCGCCCTCTTTTCACCTACCACATGTGAAGTGCTCCCTCTCTCACCTACCACCAGTGACACACTCAGTTAGTTGCTTGATTTGTGGATCTCTCCTTGATTTGAGGACAGATTGACTAGTTAACTCACTGAAACACTCTAATGGACCTCCAGACAGACTTGGTTGACTATTTTGACTGCAGTTAGATCCTCATGCACCCTCCATGCATTAGTTACACCTACTACATTCAGTTAGACTCAGTTTGACACATGGTTGATGGTTGCTTGTGCATTGATGACACTCTATTGATCTGATGATGAGTTCACACAGGATAATTCGAATTGCGACCTTGGCATTCAAATCCTCTCCATTGTATTATTTATTGTTCATATTATGATTAATGAATTAGTGTGGTTTTATTCTTCTTAAATCTGAGTTCTACTGTATCATAATTTTGTTTCTCTTTTACACTGCATCGTTCACTCTTCTTCTATTTTCCTGGTTAATATTTTGTGTGAGGTATACATCAGCTCTTAGATCTGCTGTGAGGATTTTCACATGGTATCAGAGCATGTTGAGAGTATAGTATATCTCCATTCCTGAGAGTTTTTTTGTAGGTTATTACCAATATTTCGAGTCCAGCAGCAGTTGCAACAATGTTTTGCAGTTTTGCAGCATTAGCAGTTGCAGATATTCTCTATTGTTTTTGCAGGTCTTCTGCAATAGCTTCCATGAATTTGGAAGGAATTCCTCCTCTCTCTCCATTCAACTATGATGAGTGGAAACCAAAGATGATAGCATATTTGAAGAGACATGGTCTTTTTTATTATTGTCTTGGAAGAGAGTTCGAATCCTCTGAAGAGGAGAATGATTGGTTAAATGAAGGTGACAGAGCCTATGGAGCAATGTTGACTGCTATGTCTCATTGTATGTTAATCCACTTCCATGATTCTGCTGAATCTCCAAAAGAGTTATGGGCCCATCTGGATGAAATATTTGGAAAACAGAATGAAGGGATTGGTGCAAACTATTTGGAGAGAAAGCCCAGTGATGCATTCGCCCTCCTTAACGGTCTCTCTGATAACGATTCAATATCAAACATATATCATAATGAAGTTTTCCAAAAAGAAGAAGAACTTGCATATTCAACACTCATGTTCTCAATGTCTTCTATTAAGAATTTTGAGCTAGCTCACACTCTAGAAACTGAAGAGGTTCTTAAATCCTCTCTTGCACAAGAGTCTGTTGGTTTGCATAATGATGATCTATTTAATGTTTCAGAGGTTAAATCAGCAATTGGAGGTGATGCATTCGCTCTCCTTGATCACTTACCTCTTATGTACTACTATATGATCATTTTTACATGCTCTCAGAAGTTCATTGAAGATGTAGGGAATTACCATTCAATTGGGATCATTTCTCATGCATATCATGGTTTATTTGGTTTTGATCTCACCCCTGCCGGTTCAAAGGAGATCTCAAGAAACCATTCATCATTTCTTGGAGCTGATTCGAAATCCAAGCCATTACCATTGTTTCATGGTTCATTTGGTTTTGATCCCACCCCCGTTGGTTCAAAGGAGATCTCAAGAAACCATTTATCAAGTCTTGGAGCTGATTTGAAGTCCAAGCAACCACTATCATGTGATTGTTCTTTTGGGCATGATCACACCTATTATGGTTCAAAGGAGATAACAGTACTATCTACACATTCATAGATTTGATCCTACCTCAGCTGATTCGAATCACAGGTTCTAGGATCATCCTCATACCTTGGGATTTGTTCTCATCACATTCGGTCTGAAGAGCAAGTATAAGCACATGTCTCCATATTCGCTTTCATCCATTGAAGGAGAATACAAGCACATGTTTTTGGAGCATGAACCACTTCTTCCCAAGAATAAGATACCTCCAAACATATGACCAAGCATCACACCTGCTTGATTTTGGAGCATTTGTTTTTTGGTGTGCCTTACAGTCTCTTTTGAGGGGGGGTATTTTTCCCATGAGGTTTTTCCCTTTTCCTTGTTTCATGGACTGTTCTTTATTATTCATTGTATTGGGTCACCTTTGGTCTCAGTTACCAGGGCCCAAGATGGATTAAGGGGGGGTGTTAGGATATTCCTATACTCCATCCTAGTCCTACCATCATTGCATTCAGTCCTGCATGCATTTTTCCATGCAGTCATGCAATTGCATGCATCCCAGTCATCAGTATGGTGTCTCCCAGCACCTGGTGCTTAGTTTACTATCCTCGAGAGCCTATTTCACTACTACATATGGGCGGACTGTTCCATGAAATTTTTCCACGTTTTCAACATTCATGGTTCAAAAAAATGTTTTTTTAAATTTTTTTTTTTTCAGGGTAGAAAAAACATGGCAATATCCACGATTTTTATAGTTCCACAAACATTCATCGATATAGGGACGATTTTTTTAGGTTTCACTTTTCATGGAAATAGGGACGAAAGTCGAGCTATATAAACTACACACTCTCACCATAATTTTCACATTTTCTTTTCTTGCGGCACATTGAGCACGGATTTTGGACTTGCGGGGTGATTGTATGAGCTTGGATATTCTAGATAGGTCTGATATTGAACTTGAGAGGTTAGTAATGTGTAATTTTTTGTCTATATTTTTATAAGGGTTATATTTTAATATTGTTTATAAATAATGAGGCTTAGGTCATGTTAATTTGTTTTTTTGCCTTTCTAATATTTTTTTCAAGAACTTGTTTTTTTTGTCTTAGGTCATGTTAACTTGCTTTTTTGCCTTTCTACCCACAAAAGTTCATTATAAAACGGTTGTAACAAGGAAATTCATGGAAATGCTATTTTAAGTCCAACATACTTCTACCTTAAGAATTGCATCACCTTGTCAAATCTAGATTCTAGTTAAATATTTTAGGGTAACAAGTTGATTTTCATGGTAAATAACATTCATTCTAGTAGTAAAGTCCTTTTTTTAATTAAATTAAGTGGTAATGTTCTTGCTTGTGATTAATATTGTGTTTGTGATGCTTTTTTTTGTTATAAAAAATTTGTGGTGCTTCTTAAGCTATGCAACATATTCAAGAAGCTTATGAAAACATATTCACGAGAGTTCACAAATAGCCCATCCCTATTTCATATACAAGATAAAAATCTATCATGAATAAAGGTTCTTGTTCAAATACTACATCTCCAAGTTAGGCCACTTGAACCCATTCTCTTTATACCAATTCTCTTTGTCATCCTAAGTTATGAAACACTATAAGTGACATAATGATCTCTTCTCCTAGTTCTAATGCGTACCACATTGATGTGTCCTACTAAGCTAGGGATTATAACTACAATATTGGTTAAGAGCCTACCCTCTTTGGTGGTCAATCTATATGAGGTCTTCAAACTATACAAGTAGTTATCAATTTCCCAATATTTTGTGTTCCTTAACATTTGACATTTACCATTGTTTTTAGTAACCAACCATTCTCAATTGACTTTCTCACAACCAACTTACCATCTTTCCATTCATATTAACTTTAGTATTCATGTTTTTCTTTATAAATATAGAAACAATTGGATTATAATATACTATATTCAGAAATGTACTTATAATATCTAATGTAATTGACAAGTTATTGTTTTGTATGGTGTAGGTAAGACAATTACGTGTACGACCACTACAAGGATTTTTCACTATGAATGAAAATGCAAGGAAGCTTGCTCAGTTTAGAGTTGCATTGGAGGCGAGAGGAGATGGAAAATGTTATTGTCCTTGCTTTGATTGCAGGGGCTTGCAAAAAAGAAGACTTTTAATAGAAACAGCTGAAAGACATTGTAGGGAGAAGGGGAACGCCGAAGGGGGTTATGAATATCGTCCCCTGGTAAGACTATTTTTCAGGTTCAATTTTTAATATATTCACTGTAATATTCATCATGTCTGCATGAATTTTAGTAAAATGTCTTATTTCTTTACTATATGTTCTATACAAACTAATTTTTCTATGTTGTTTGTAAATTTATAGACAATGCCCCCAAAATGTCGCGTTCCAGAGAGTTATTTGCCAACTACTAGCAGAAATACTCATTCAGTATAGCCCGACAAACTTCTACATCAGAATATTGAAGATGATCAAGTAGTTATTTTTTGATGATTTAATGGATGTAGATCATAACATTAGTGACACAAATCAGGAAGATGAGATACATAGATTGATCCAAGACACATTTGCTCCAATGGATGAGAACAACAAGGATGATAGTGATGATGTTGATCCTCTACTTGAGAAGTCATGTCAACCTCTTTATGAAGGCTCAAAAACAAATCTTTTATCTATTATATTGTTGTTAGTGAGCTTGAAGGTTTTGAATGGATTATCAAACACCTGTATGACACAGATACTAAGGTATGTAATTTGTTTTTATTTTTATTTTTGTCTGCATGTTCACAATATCTATATATAGAAATGGTTGACTTTTTTCCTATATTGTTGCTATTGTAATATAATGTGTAAAGTTTGGATGCGATATTGATGATTAATATTGTTTTCATTGATTTATTCTTTTGAATTTTGTAGATTGTTAGGTGAATTTCTATTACCAACTTCAAATATTTTACCACGCACATATCGAGGGATATATGTCATTATGAAAGCATTTGGTATGGAGTATCAAGCTATTGATGCATGTCCTAATGATAATATCATATACTATGGACAATATGCTTTAGAAAATGAATGCCCACAATGTCAAACAAGTAGGTATCGAACCGATAAAGTGATAAAAAAGGTGCCTCAAAAAGTTCTTTGTTATATTCCGATAATCCCACGTTTCTAGCAGTTGTTCAGGTGTAAAAGTATAGCACAATTTATGGATTTCCATGAAAAGAACATAAGTCATGACGATGTTCTTCGAATTCCTGCAGATGGTTCTGCATTCAGTTACATTGAAGAAAAGTGGCCAATTTTTAAAGAAGATCCTCGTAATGTTAAACTTTCTTTGGCAGTTGATGGTGTCAATCCATTTGGAGAGCTTCGTTCTACCTACTCAGTGTGGCCTGTTTTTGTTATAAACAATAACCTTCCTCCTTGGATGTCGATCAAGAGAGAGCACACAATGTTGGCAATGATTGTTCCAGGTATTTAATTAATAGGTAATTTTTTAATTGAAAGTCTGATCAGTAAATATTTCATTGATTTGTTTCGTGCATGATAATTATGTCTTTCATTGATTAGGAAAATACCAGGTTAAAGATATGAATGTATATCTTAAGCTGCTTATCAATGAGTTGCTGAAGTTATGGGCTGGTGTCACTATGTATGATATTTCTAGACCAATTGGGGAAAGACGATTTCAATTCCATGGAATACTTGCATTTACAATTCATGATGCTCCTGGGTTAACACATTTTTGTGGTATATTTTTGTTACTTTATTTTGTTCCTTAATATTTTATATACCTATTGATAATATCATGCATTATTTTAAATTGTAATGCTAATTTGCCACACCAATTCATATATCTTGTAGGTCTTCAAACCAAGGGTAAATATGCATGTCCATTTTGCGGTCCCAGGATAAAATCTCGCCGTTCAAGGAGTTTAGCAAAGGAAGTGTTCGATGAGTATAGGCACTTTCTGCCTAAGAACCATAGTTATCGAACTACAGACAAAGAAAAATTTAACGTTAAAGAAGAGAATGGAAAAAAACCACGAAGAATGACACCTCAGTTATGGAAGGTGGAATATAATAGAAACCGTCAAGGTATGCCATTTTTTTTTGTATTGAATTATGTTCAATGCGATATGTTATACCATTATTGATCAATTGGTTTTAATTTGATTATGTATTGATGTTTCATGAATGTCGTTAAGGCACACGAGGAATCAAAATTTACCCGATCCAATTCAGTAGGTTGTCATACTACGAGCACCTACAAATAGTTCATTTGTTTGACACAATGTGCATATCGGCAAGAACATAACAAAAATGTTATGGCGAATATTAGATGGAAGGACTGACAAAGAAAGAATTGGAAAGATTTGTAGTGACATCCAAGAATCTAATCACGCATTGCAAAGTGTGATCATTAATTCTAATGGTGATGGCCATCAACAGAATATTAGTCTTCCTTGGTGCTTGACGGAGCAACAGAGCAATATTGTGAGAGAGGTCATCAAAAATATTAGGTTTCCGATGGGTTTTTCGTCAAACATAAAGAATATATTGACGAAAAAATGTCATTTTGCAGGGGTTAAAACACATAATTGGCATACATTCATTAAGGTAATCATTAGTCTATAATATATTTCATTATCGATATGCACTATTTTATTAATTCTATTCTCTTATAAAAATAAATATTAATAATTAACTGTTTTTTGATACAGTATGTTCTACCTTTATCTCTCCCGGATGACTTTGACAGCAACATAAAACATATTATTTATGTTCTTGGAAAATACATGAGGTAAGTAGTGTTTTACTCCGAAAATGTACTTGGTCTGTGGTCTGTAGCAGAACTTATTGACATATATTATGTTTTTCCTACAAATATTATATATGCCTTGACATATTGTTTTATTGCATCATTTGTAGGTGGCTTTCATCAAAAGAAATCCATAAAGAATATATAAGGCACTGGAAGAGAGAAATTCCCCAACTAATGTGTGAAATCCAACAGTATCTACCTCCAGCATTTTTCAATGCACAAGAAAACTACCTCATACACCAAGTTGAGGAGATTGAATTATGTGGACCAGTACACACAAGGTCGATGTGGATGGTGGAGAGGCAGTTGAAGTCACTGAAGGATTTTGTTATACAAAGAGCACGTCCCGAGGGTTCTATGGTTGAAGGATATATGGTATACCAATGCATGGTGTACATTAGTGAATATCTACCTAAATTAGCAGAAAATATGAATGTGCCTCACATTTGGCATCTCGACTCCATCAACAAATTTGAAGGGGAGGTCCTACTAGGGAGAGGTACATTTAGGACTGTGAAAGGTAATTATTATTATACGTTGTTGAATTAATATCTTACACATTTATTCTTTCCAATTTTTTATTATCATACTGTTTTTAACTATTTTTAATAATTATGCATTTTCAACTATATTAAACTATGTTCCTTTAATGATGATCTAATTAAATATGAAATTGAATTGTTTTTTTATCCTATAGTTGGTCGAGTGTGGGATGCTTTACATTTATACATTGCAAACAACATTGATTGGATGGAGCATTGGATAAAAGATTGTGAAGAATTCTTTGGTAGGTTATCATGGGAAGGGGTCAGTAACATGATTAAAACAGCTTATCGTCTTCGACATCAAATTCTTGACCTTACGTCGCAAAGGGAAGTTGATTTAGCCTATGGTGTAAAATAAAAAAAGGCAAGTAATTTTTTTACCCACATTTTTTCTAGTTACTTCGATCCATTTTTCCAATTATTACATTTCGTTTGTTTAAGTTTTCAAATATATTTACTAACTCCTATATGACGATTATTAATTACAATGTATTTTTAACCTGTTGTCAATGTTGCAGCTCAAACATCACAAGGCTATGTTGTGTAATGGTCGTAAATTTTGTATCAAAAAGTTGGATGATAACAGGAAAACCTCGGATTGTGGGATAACTGCAGTCTTTAAGGTCACCAATGTTTCCTCCAGAAGTGATAGACATCCAGAAGAAACTGAGAATAGGTACTATGGGAATTTGGAGGACATTGTTGAGTGTGATTTTAATTCCTTTAAAATAGTTTTGTTTGAGGTGAAGTGGTACAGGCTACGGATGCATGAACGTGATCCTAAAAGAACTGTTATTGAGAATGCTAATGGATTTACCATGGTTAATACAAGGGCATTTGAACCGGGTACAGAGCCTTATGTTCTTCCAAGTCAATGTGAGCAAGTCTACTACTCTGAGGTACCAGGTAAAGCAGGTTGGTCATACGTTGTTCGATATGATCCAAGATGAAGACCAGTAAAGTATAATCATGTACTAGATGATGAAGACAATCATGAAGAAGAAGAGGATGATGATGATTCAGATCAGGCTGCAGTCGATGTGTTAGATGAAGAAGTTGAAGAGGATGATCATGCAAATGTATCAGACGATGATCTCATTGAGGATGAGTATGACTATATTAGCGAAGATGAATTTGATGTTGATGACGATGTGAATGATCCTTTCATCAATATCTATTCAGAACCAGATCCTGATACAGATGTTGAGTTGGATGAAGAAGAAGATGAATGATATTTAATTCTTGAAAAGTAGAGGTACACAATGTTTTTAGGTTAAATTAAATGCACTCACCATATGTTCATTTTGTTGATTAACTTGGTTATATTTGAAAAGTAGTTTTCTAATCTAATTATGTTCTACATGTGCAGTAGCGTGGGTGTTCCTGGAGGTTGTAGTGTTAATGGTTTGAGTCGAACATGTGTCAATTAAGCAAGATACAAAATTGTGTTATAAGATTTATGTGTTATTTTTGGGGTTATTTCATATTAGAACTCTACTAGATTCATTGGAAACATAAAAAACTTATTTTGAGTCTTTCATTGGAAACATAAAAAACTTATTTTGAAAGGGGTTCTATCCTTCTTGGTCTCTCTAAGCTAGTTTTAATCTTAATGTTGATTGTTCATCACTACTTGTAAGTCCTCTTAATCAACCAACCACTTTTGTTTCGTGAGAACTAGATCTTGCATCGTCTGATGATGTCTTTTGCAAATATGTCGACACTTGGATCCACTTCATCGGAATCAAATTGTACACTTTTAGTTCATCTAATACTATATCAGTCTTCAATATCTACATGTCAATGGTCTAAAAATCCCAATCGTTGTGATCGACTGCATCCTAATTGCTCTCTATCCATATATTGAAATTCCTATGGGTATGGTAATTAGTATGCTAATTTTTAATTTTTAATTAGTATCGTTATTTTTAATTTTTAATTAGTATTGTTATTGATAAAATTGTTATATAAAAAAAAATTGTTATATAAAACAAAATCAAAAACCTATGTTACAAATGTCATATATTTGATAACCTATGTAACCTTGTTATGTTATAACAAATGTCAATATATATTTGATAACCTATGTTATAACAAATGTCAATACAAATGTCAATATATATTTGATAACCTATGTAACATTGTTATGTTATAACAAATGCCAATATATATTTGATAACCATGTAACATTGTTATGTCATAACAAATGTCATATATTTGACAACCTTTTAACATTGTCGACGGTTAAAAACAAAAACAAAAACATATGTTATGTCCGCAAGTTTGATGTGATTCATTTTGGTCATTTGCTAACTGTGAAACGCTCTGTTGCTCTCGACATTCGACCGCACCAGCTAGTGCTCGCAAACTGCTACAATTCCATCTTCTCTTGGAACTCTCACCGTGCAATTGCTACGAGAGGGGTTTAAGTTGGTTTCGTGTGCTCCGACCATTTTTGCAAATCCCCGCAGACCCTCAATGGAAACTGTAAGTGGATTCTAATTTACCAGACTTGCAGTAATGGAACTCAAATTTGTCAAAAAACAATGCTAGAGATAGAGGTAGTATTGGTAGACCCTAAATGGTTGCTTGTGTTGTTTGTTGAGATAGGGTTTTTCGTCCTCTGCCAACTATTGATATCTGTGTTGGAGATATGTCCAATGATGAATTGATTATGAATGCTGTGGTAAATTCGATATGGAAATGAGTATTTTTACAGGTTATGTGTGGTCCTTTGTTAGTCGTTATGCTTTGGTAGGGTTTTGGGTTTGATGTGATTACTTTTGGTCATTTGTTAACTGTCTCTGTCGAGCTTAACGAAAATGCTCTGTTGCTCTCGTTCGACTGCTCCAGCTAGTGCATGCAACCGGCTACAATTCCATTTCCTCTTGAAACTCTCACCGTGCAATTGCTACAAGGGGGGTTGAAGTTGGTTTTGTGTGCTCCGGCCATTTGTGCAAATCCCCATAGACCCTAAATTGCAACCATAAGTGGATTCTAATTCACCAGACTTGCAGTAATGGAACTCAAATTTGTCTAAAAAACAATGCTGGAGATAGAGCTAGTATTGGTAGACCCTAAATGGTTGCTTGTGTTGGTTGCTGAGATAGGGTTTTTCGTCCTCTTCCAACTATCGATATCTGTGTTGGAGATATGTCCAATCCTGAATTGATTATGAATGTTGTGGTAAATTATGCATTGGAATGTGAGTATGTGGAACCCTTTTTGATAAACTTGTTTGCAAGTAGGGAGGTAAATTTTGGGGTTGAGCTGGGAGGGTTTTGTGCAAGCATTCCCTCATAGATATTCCATCCCCTGCAACTGGCTCTTGGTTTGTGACCTCCTTCACTGTGCGTGTTCCTTTGGGATTTTGAAACCCTCCTCTATTGAGTCAAAGTTCTGCATTTTATGGGTTCGAATTAGGTGTTGTTGATTTCATTTGTTAATTGGGTTGTTTTGATTTTATAACTAAACCAATCTACATGGAATGCTTGTTGTTGATTGATGTAAAGGCTGTAGTTCTATTTAACACATAAATAGTGATACAAACTTCATTGATATGGTTTTTGAAAATAGTTGCAAACCAGTTTTATTTGGATATTTTCGTGCAAGTGGATTCTAGGAATATGAATTAGATATGTGCTCATTATCACATTTTGAGGGTGGTTATGCCTGCAATTTAATTTTGATTTTAAGCAATTTTAAATCTCTTTGCTGGTAGCAACATTCTCCTTGGTTTGAGATGATGTGAGTTGGGAGCTTTGCTGTAATCCTAATTTTGGTTTAAGCAGTTTTGTATCTCCGCCTTTTGCCACACTCTCTTGATTTGAGCTGGTGAGAGTTTGAGGCTTTTTTGTTATCCTGCAAGCATTTCTTGGGTTCTCTGCCCATGATTCGAAGGCATAGTTTAACCTTCATGGCCATAGAAGAATGATTGTCTCAATGATATTGTACCTAGCTTTTAGATTTTGGTTTTGGAATTTGAACTAGATTGCTTTCCAAGTTGTATGTGAAAATTTTAATAATTTTTTAAAATAAAACACTATGTTTCTGGGTATCAATGCTCAGGATGTGAATTCTCATTTGGGCTGTTAAGCTCATTTGGATTTATACGTAGATTTTGGATATGATAGTTGTTTTAATTAGCGATATTAATGTGATTGCTTCAAACGAGGTCTTGAATTTCAGCTTTTAACCCTGAAAGTGCTCTGGATATCACTGCTTTGAACACCATCAATAGATTCCATAAGAAAACTTGAGTAAGATGTAAATTGTATTCCTTTTGATAGAAAATATGCACTTGTGTTCATTTCCTTCTAGAGATTATGATAGGAAATGTTATTAAAAACATACACACATCAGTTTCACCTGCTAGTAAATTACCTCTATGTTAGATTGTTCAGGGCACCACCTACTCTAGGTATCTCATTAATTCACCATAGTGACGGTGTGGTAATTCCCAGTCCTGCCTACCCTGCTCCCTGTTCACTCTCACCTCTTCATTCGCCTATTTCAAATGACCCCCCTGCATCTGCTGAGACATCTTGACAATGCCAAACTCTGCTCATATTATCTCCTCTTACCCTTTGGTTGTTTGCTTTCCTGGGAGACTCACTTCATATTACTTGGTTGAAATAATACTTGATACAATGTGCATATTTATAGCACATAATAGGCCTCCTATGCATCAATCATGGCTTGTCTTTCACAACCATCTGCACATAGTATTTAGACGATGCTCCCGCGTGTATAGTATTCCCCACACATTTTATTGCAACTACGAGGTACTATCCACAATGATTTGACTCTGAATCTTGATTCACCTCGGGCTTAAATCTAAGGTGTTTTAATGTGTCAATGACTAATACGAGAATATTTGATTCAAAATGGTTACTAATAAGAGAAGATTTGACACAGAAGAATGCTGCTAATTTTTAACAAGTGGGCCTGAAACAAGCTATCCTAGTGCAAGCGATCTCGAGGCCCATAACCCAGAAGTAAACATGGAAATCTCTGCTTGGACCAATGGAAAACATCAGATCTATGATATTGATGATAATATCATGTGGTTGGATTATATGCAAGACTGGAAACCTAGGTGGGAGTTGCGACATACTGAAGTGTTAGATGCTAACTTACAAGGATCTGATGCTTTTAATATACTAGTGCCACAACTTAGAAGAATGCCTATAGGATCCAGTATTATACCAGAGATGATTTACAACAACTCCCTGAGAAAAGCAGCCGATGCAAGCAATTCGTTAACAAACCTATACCATGATCTTACCTTAATCTCGTCAGAGGGCTCTACATGCCACCCCAGGCTAAAACCAGACCAGGATTACTACTATATTAACCGGATACGTTCTCTCGAAGCATGGCCACATAAAGATGCTAGTCTCTGGTTTCCAAGTACTACACACACTTATGAAAAATATAGAAAATTATGGTGGAAATTCTTGAGAAAAGAAAATACGGATAGAACATATTATACAATGCTGAAGTTTGGACTTCAAATTCCTCAAATCTATGAGGACCCTGCATTCTACATCCCTGATTGGATGTGACACTGGTGGCAGTCATTCAGCATCAACCTGACAACATTATCACTAGATGCTATTTATAATGTGAAACAGGTAGTTGGAGAGTCCCTTGAACAGGTCAAACATATTTTGCAGACAAAGATTACTGAGGATAAAATCCTTGGGTACTACATTAAATACAATCAACCATGGCTTGTCAAAACCCGCATAGACGTCCACATGCATCATAATAGACACGTGGTTCAGAGGTCTATTTATTCAAAGGCACGGTGCAATGAATACAACGCCCATCGAGAAATTTTTGGTCCACCATACTCTGATGATTTGTAAATATCTCAAAATAATTTGGCTATGAGTGGGACCCGTCCGTTCAGATTGTCATGAAAATTGTAAGGAAAGTCATAAAAAAATTTAGATCTTACTATTGAAAGTCATACTAAATTTAAGATGTTTTCCATAATGGTTAGTCATGGTTTGGTTGTTTCCAACACTTATATCTCTCGTTGATTTCACTTAAGTTAAGGCTTAAATTGTCAAGGATTTGAATGTTTGCATCAAGCACGTGTGGTGTGTAAGGGTTGTTTGAGGGTCTTGCATAACATTCCCCACACATTTAATTGCAACTAACACATTGGTCCCGAATGTTGTTATTTAATTACTTATCCTAATGGTAATATCAAAGACCTATATGATTTTGACTATCAGGTGCTGAGGTGGCATCCTTCGGTTGTTTGCTTGCCTGGGAGACTAGAGTGCTCCCCTTATTTGGCATATCTTTTAGTTATTTGGAGGCATAGATAAACAAATAAATAACAACATTCGGGAGGAAATTAGAACTGCCCATATATGTTTAATTATTGTTGTAGCTTGTCATTATAGGGCCCAGAACTGCCCATATGTGAGGTATAAAGCATGTTCATTGCCTTCCATTGTCCACAGTTGGCATGGGATGCCCAAAATTCATTTTACAACTAATAAAAAGGAAAAGTCACACTTTAGACTCATGAATTGAATCTGAAAGTACATTCTGGTAGCTTTTTAACTGCCTGTCCTATGATAGCTATAGTATCTAACAAATTGCCCAAGTAAAAGCAAGCAAGAGAAATACATTTGTAGGTAGTTCCAGTGTTGGGAGTGTGCAACCTATTCTATTAATTACAAGGCTATTAAATCTCATGGGGGGGGGATTGGAATACTAATGAGAGGAGCTCTCCAAGTCCTATGGTACCCAAGCGTTATCAAGAACCACATTATTGTAGAGAATTGAACCATAAGGGATTCCAAGGCTTATAGAGTAAAAAACCAATGTTCAAAAGCTTCCTGAAACCAATATTTTTTCCTTGTCTACATTTGGCCTAGTTCTATTGATGTTGTGTGTTACCCATTTTTTGTGATTAATGTGTTTATCTTACATTACATGTCATTGAAAATTGTATTGGAACATTGACCTAACTGGTAGTGTTGAATTTTCTTCAAGACATGAGTGACTGACTAGGGATTGCTCTCAGGTTGACATCTTTCTGGTTTGGTCCTCCTACTTGGTTGATGGATACACTCATTATTGATTGAAATTTATTTATTTTTTAAATAAAAAAAAACCAATATAGTCGGAAAATCAATATACACATAATGTCTGAAAATAGTCTTTGAAAATCAAATTTCTCATGGCCTTTTGAGTGCCAATTTGCATGGATTTGAAATTTTCAACATGTCTAAGGTGTAATATTTCACCTAAGTTAGTTGATTTATTTTGCATTCTCTGCTGTAGTATTTTATAGATTTTTTGTTTAAGATGTATTGACATGAAACATTTATGAACACTGCTGCAATGTACTCTTGAGTGGACCATCTCACTATAGTTATGGTTTGTTGAGATGATATAGTCAATTAATGTTTCTTAGTTGAGTGATTTTTCCAAACAGTTCACTATCAAACAGTTTTCATATGCATTAGCATAAAATACCAGCATGTAAATTTTAAAAATGAATGGTAGGATGCCAGAAATATGCCATTCAAAGAAACAGGGTAGGCTGCCAATAATATGCCCAGCAGTGTTGGAAGGAGAAATAAATGGGTTAGGCATATCCCTCCTAAGCCTCAGATTTGAGGGAAGTAAATGTGTACTTTCAAAGAAGAGAGAAAGGACCGTCCTATTTATTCTTGTTTTATGGAGTGTTGGTACCACCAAATAGGTATCTGTCTGATCTATCTTCCTCAAGTGACGATGAAGATATACTTGGAGAGGTTGAAAGTGAGACGAGATATACTAGATCTACCGGTTTTATATCAACTAGATCTGAAAAGATAAGGAAAAGATTCCATAGACGCATGAAATATTTTATTGCCAACGATGGGTTGTGTAATTATGATGCTGAGAGCATAGGAGACATGGATTTTCCATTGAGGTATAAACATCTAGTGCAACGATGGGTACCTAATATGCTACCTCAAGTGGACACAGATTTCCTCATCAAAGGGAGGATGTATCGCATCGCTCCATCATACTTACATGGATTGGGGCTATTTTCCATGGATGGAATAACGGTCCACTATGGCATTGTAACCGAATTGATGGAGCATGTAGGACCACTATACAGATACAATAACTTGTTGATCTTGGTCCAATATACTCGAAGTATGCGGAGATATGGAGTTGCCGCGAATTATATTCAAATAGCAGAAAAAAAATAAAAAAAAGGGGCGACTATGTATATTGATGGGAGACCAAAAGCATCCAGAAACGTTGCTGGCTTTATAAATAGTACACGACCAGTGACAACAAATAAGCAACCAAATTGCGAATTCGAGGCACGCGAACATCATCGTATATTTGTATGTGCAATAAAAACAATACTTGCAGGTGAAGAGTTGTTGATCGCTTACAAATTAAATAGAATAGATGTGGCTTCTGCGGTCTAGGGGAACCGTGGACCGTCATAAAATATGCCTCATGAGGTAAACACCAAAATTAGTAACCAAACATGACTACAATAACTAAATGTTTGGTTTTCTTATGTTAACATTCGATTTCCACTGTTGCCATTTGCTTTATTCATGCTTATTATGAATATGTCCATGTGATTACATGGTAATTACATTGCTATGAATATCTCATTTTTGTTTTTGATGCAATTATTGACTACTGATTTTTTTTTTAGGTTGGCGGCAGTGGAAAAGCACATGCCTCTTCCACAGTCCAGGGTGACCATGGAAGGTCAGCATCTACACCTCGTCAGGTAAATGTTAAATATAGTAAATAAATATGACTACAATAACAAGATGTTCCGATTTTCACTGTTAGCATTCGCTTTTTCCGTGCTTATTGTTAATATTTCCATATGAAAGCATGCTTGTTAAACTGTGGCAGGAGTCTGCTCATGGCCATGGAGCAGAACATGTATCTTCTACTTGTGAGGTAAAAATTAATATTAATGCAATATCTCATTTTTCGTTATGTTACAATTATTTAGTTTGAGGTAAACGTTTATTTATTGATTTATTGTGTCGGTGTGGTGCCATTGGAAAGGCACCTGCTGCTTCCATGGTCAAGGGTGACTGTGGAAGGTCACACTCTGTGGCCCCTCAGGTAATTGTTTAGTAAAATAAGTAAATGTTTCGATTTAGTACATTCACATTTTTTTGAGCTTATGATGGATTACCGGATCATTTTTTTGACATTATGACGGATTACTAGTTCATTTAGGACTGTGGAAAGGCACCTACTGCTTCCACGGTGACGGTTCCTCATGGACACTCACCGGTCATAACACCGAGTCAGGTAAATGTTAGTGCATAAAAGTAACTTAATCTTCATTACAATATCAATATTTGAATGATGTTAAAATTATATTGCATAATTAAATTTATTGTTTGATGAATTTAGTCACATGCACCAGCTCTGGGTGATGAGGGGTTTGAGGAAGAGATTTTGTATTCCATTGACCCAATGCACACTTTTAGAGTAGCCTTGAAAAAGGAAAATTGTGAAATGCTTGCCTTGGCTTGCCAAAGGCCCTTGTCACAGGAGAACAAGGCAAAGATTCTAGAGTTGCAAGGGGTTATAAAGTGTTACGGGGTAAGTGGCATCTTCACAATTGTTTTTAAGCTATGTTGTGATTTCATATATGATATTATGTTTTTTATCATTCCAAGTGATCTGATAAAGTAAATTTTATTGTTTGTAGGATTTTTTAAAATTCGTGACTACAGAACCTGCCGCGACAAGTATAGGTAGCAGTGATGGTCCAATTCAACAAAAAAAAAGCAATGTACCAATGAGGCTTTTTTCCACTCCTATAGTTGGCCTCGATTCCATTGATGACGACATTGGTGAGAGAGAGCATGATGCCATGCCGGATCATGGTGAGAGAGAGCATGATGCCATGCCAAAGCATGGTGAGAGAGAGCATGGCGCCATGCCAGAGCATGATGAGACGGAGCCTAGGACTCCACATGACTCTGGAGATGAATGTACTGTAGACAACCAGGAAAATTTTCGTGGTGCGGCACGAGTTAAAAGCACTGGAAAACTAGATCCCACCTTTCTGGTGGATGACTCTTGTGTTCCTATGAAGATCCAGAAAATTGTTGGTATTTATCCATTATTTTTTTTATTTTAATCATGAAATTGAAATAGACATACGTTGAAATTATTATAAATTAATGGATTACATGTTTCTGCAGGAAACAATGTCTTCTACAGGCATTTGAATGACAAAGCCTTGGAGCTATTTGGCCCCACCATTCGCACACGGTGGAATAGCCAAGATAGCACTAAGAGATATGAGTTGATTGACCACATGGTCAACTTGTTCGGAAATACTTTCAACAGGAAAGTTGTTGCAAGGTTAGCCGGTGAGAATTTGAAATATACCAAGGCCCAATATAGGGAAAGATTGCAAGCTGACCTCAGGCATGAGTTCCCTCCCATGGTTCCTGAGAAAGAGTGGAAGGCGTTGATAGATGATGCAAAGGAGAACTTGCAAAAAAGACAAGGAAAACAACCACGGCCTGGTAAAGCAAGGTACAACATATATCACCTTTTTACTGAAATAAGCTCAATTGTTTTTTTCTTTTTTGTTTTAAGTAATATTTTTGATATCTAAGGTTTTTGAAAATTTTCATATATAGGCTACCTGACACCTCCAAAGCAACCAAGGCTAGAATGGAAAAGCACGGGAAACATAGACTGGGCCAGGGTGGCTATAGAAAACTAAAAGCAAGAATTGTAAGTATTAAATGATTAGTTGTCGGGAATATTTATTTAACAATACCGAACAAATATCTGATTTTGATACTGGAAATTTTAAAATGTGTTATCATGCATTGCAGGGAAATACGTTCCAAGCTGCTGCCACTGATGAAGACCTAAAGCTTGGTTTCATGTTTGGTTTAAAAGTGTGGTTGAACATCGGAAAAGCTTGGGGCAGACTCCAATCTCCCCAATGACGCAAATGCAGGTATATCACCAATTGTAGTATACTATTAAAGTCTATTCAGTACTTATGATTATATCACCCATAACTAAAAATTTATGTTTGTTTTTAAGCAATAATGCAACTGCAACAGTGAATCTAGTGCTACTCAGCAAGTACAAGTTGATGTTGGGGTGAACATTTCCCATGATAGTGTGGAGCATAGTGTCCATTCCGGTATGTATGCTTTGGAAATAGAAAAGTATACTGGTATTAGATGTATATATTTCTTGACCTAAACTTATAAATTTTCTTCTTTCAATGGAAGACCTTGCAGCTCAGGAGCATGAAGTGCAAGGGGAAGCAACTATACCTTCAATTAACACCCCAGTTGTCACATCTACAGAGACTAGTAAAGAGAAATATTGTAATTTTAATCAAAATAATGAAATATTTATTTCAATAATAATGCAACGTCATAAATATATGCACCTCATTTCCATTGCTGCAGTTCACACCCTATAGAACTACCTCCACACCCTGCTCAACGACGTACAAGAAGTGGCACAAATGAGGGCATGGAAACACAAACAATGATAGGAGATATCGCAGTAAATACTACGCCAATTGATGATTGTGATATCGTACTCGCAAGTTATTTCAATGCAAAAAAATAGAAATCAACGAAAAAGTAGTTCATGACTTGTATTTTGATGGATATAGATGTTGTTAGTATGAAACATTGTTAGTATGTAACATAGATAACTTTTATCTGGTTTAGTTACGAGGTACGTATCTTTTATGCGATGCTCTTAGAAATTTTCCCATTTATATCTTTTATTTTTGTAGAATTTGAAATTTAAATTTAAATGTCGTCATAAGTCATTGTATGCTTGTTTATAATTATTTTGTATTTTAATATTCAAATTCTGTGTTTTCTAAAACATCATCACTCCTATATGTGCTGCATGTAGATAAATTAGTCTGAAAAATTGATTCTCTTTATATTAGATATATTAGATATGTTCATCATGACTTCGATGATCATCACTCTTTATAATTTGATTACTGCCCAATACATCTCGAGGACCAACTTCAGCACATGGACCACAGAGGAGTGCAGAAGTTGATAGAGATCAAATTTATGTTGTAAAATATTTTACTATTGCTTTAGCACTATTTAGAAATAGTACCACACTTTAGATCTGATTTTTGGTTAAATGTTAACGTGGAGATCTTCAACTATACCTCTCTTACTATTATATGATCAATATGTTTATTTTATCAACTTTTACTGAAAGAGATGAAAATTATGTTATAAGATTATTGCCCATTAGATCTCGAGGACCAACTTCGCACAGGGACCACAGAGGAGTGCTTAAGTTGATAGAGATCTAAATTATGTTAACACATGTGGCTTTTATTTTCTATAGTACAAGGTACTTTTCTGTTATGTGATGCTTTCAGGATTGCATAGAGAAAAATGAGGGATATTTTTATTTGGCATCCCACGACCCTTCCTCATACTGTGATGATGAACTTTCAGGTTATATAGAACAGCTGTACATTTGAGAGAGATATCACTGGTTGTACCTTCCCCACCTTGATTGAGCTATGATTGGTCTTGTGGTACCTTATCTTTCACTGGTGTTTAATGGGGTCATTTAACCTCCTTGATTAACTTTTTTAAAGCCACCTTGTTGAATTTTTTCTCTTATAGAGTACTATGGTTTTTTAGCCACATTTGGATCAGCTTACCCTTGGTTCTAAGGGTCATGGGTCTTCTACTACCCACACCTATGTTATGACCATCTTTTATATTTTCTTTTTTTATGACCATTGTTTATATTTGTACCGACACTTCAGATCTCATTTTTGGTTTAATGTACCTTCCCCACCTTGATTGAGATATTATTCGACTTGTGGTACCTTGTCTTTGACTTGTGGTTAATGCGGTCATTTACCCTCCTTCATTTTTTATATACCACCTTGTTGAATTTTTGGTCTTATAGAGAAGTTGACTTTGATCACCCGCGATCAGTTGTGGTGTGGTGATAATCACTTCTCTTCTGCTGAGACTTGGTTGAAGTTTATAATTTTTGTAACTTTGTTTATGTTGACTTCATTGACCTAATCAACTCCAGTCATTTCTCTCTCTTACAAACCCTCTTGAATGGTCGGTTGGTTCCTAGAGATGAATAGCCTCTCTGAGGCACACGCAGTCTTTTCTGAAAGTAATACTTCTAAGTATATTTTCAAGAATGGTTTCACACTGAGGTTGGTATCTTCAACTAAATCTCTCTTTTTGTTAATTGATATATATGTTTAATTTATTACAAGTTACTGAATATTGGTTTATCGTTATAGTTTGCTTGTCAGTGTAACTCATTATAATTTGTTGATATGGTAGTTTTGAATTTACCAAAGATCCTGTGTTAAGAACTTACTGGTTGTACATCTAGAGTTTGAAGGAGACAAAATTAATAGTCACCTACAGGACTTATTCTACACAGTTGAGTATTCACTACTTATTTAATATCAAATTGTGGTCTTTTATGGACAATCTAGGCATTGTGGTCTTTTACAAATTGCAAGATACAGAAATTATGGTGGTTACCAAAAGTTGGAGATTCTATGGTGATTGGGAAACCCAAAGTTGGAATGTGGAACAGTCCAACTTTGGCACCTTCCTTTAGACAAGCCTCGTAAGATAGTATAGAAGCCTTCACACACCAAAAATCACCACATGAAACACTAGTTGCTCAAGAAGAGAGGTGCACACCACTTTTTGTGAAGTAGCTTATACTAATTAGCAAAAGGACTTCGAAACCTATAGATAATATTAGTGCTGCAAAACAAAAAACTGGCAAAAAGTTGGCATGGGTCATCAACTTGGAAAATCAGAAAAATTGAGAGAAAGCCAACAAAACTCATCAAGTATAAATTTAGACCTAAAAAATTCAAAAAAATTGGTGAGTTGAAAAACATAGAAAACTTGGGAAAACTCAAGAATTTGATAATGTCTCACTTATGACAGTGATCTCCATTCTTCCTCGCTCAACACCCAATTGATTACTTGGTCTTTTCCATTGACAGGAAATTAGGATCATCTCCATTTAGGGAATCTTCTAGCAGTGAGTCCCCTGAGGGGGGCTGCAAGTAATGTGCCCACTGGTAATGAACCAGATCTTTGCTTCCAATTGAGGGAAGATGGTCCATTTGAAGATAGAAGGCTTCCTCTAATTGTATCATGCCTTGGCCTTCAGAAAGGAAATTCAATGAAATTGGGAGTCCTTGATTGAGACTAAACCATTATAGTGGAGAGATTTCATCCATAACTAATTGTAGAATGAGATATAGACACTGTGGGAAAACACGTGATGATCCTGATTTGTGTGTGATTGCATATTTGCATGGGAGATGTAAACATGGTTGTGCTACATGTAAAATTGTGTAATTTGTCTTTGTTTGAATTTGTTTGGTCTTAAGTGAATACATCTTCCCATTTGAGTGCATGGTAATTGCATTGTTTGCATGTGGTGCCTATATATTTCTATGGTATTTTTGGCAAATCCTATTACATAAAGTGCACTTGATAGTGAAAATTTATGCAGCTCATCAAAATTTGCAATTCGGATCTTTATCGTTGCATCCATTTTTTTTTTAACACTTCCAGGTATCGTCTCTATATCGACGAACAACAATGTAGGCTATAGAGAATGTTTCCATGCAGTTGGTGAACCTGCCACAAAAGTTTGTGAATCCTTACGTGGATACTGTGATGATGCTTCATGGAACTATAAAATATCTTCCACGCAGGTGCTGAACCTGCCACGAAAGTTTGGGAATCCATGCGTGGATACTGGGATGATGTTTCGTGGGACTATAAAAGAATCATCGATGCAGGTGCTGAATTTTCCATGAAAGATCGTGAATGTATACATGGATACTACGACGAAGTTTCGTGGAAGATTCAGTGCGAGTGTGGAAAGTGCGTCAATATAGAGACGCAATTTTGTGGCAAGATGTATTTTCCACAGATATGAGAAAAGTTGTGTTGTCGACACATGGCATCAAATAAGCGTTTCTATTGCCACGACGTGGAATGTTCATGGCTATATCCACGAAGCACTTTCCACGGAAAAAAGAAACACCAATCATTGCAACAGGGATGAAAATTCGTGGCTATTACAATGAACTTTCGTGGCAAATTAGACCATATGTAGTAGTGTTTCCACTCAGTCCCAACCCTCCTAGTTAGTGATGTGCCCTCTTTTCACCTACCACATGTGAAGTGCGCCCTCTCTCACCTACCACCAGTGACACACTCAGTTAGTTTCTTGATTTGTGGATCTCTTCTTGATTGGACAGATTGACTAGTTAACTCACTGAAACACTCGGATGGATCTCCAAAGAGACTTGGTTGACTATTTTGACAGCAGTTAGCTCCTCATGATCCCTCCATGCATCACTTACACCTACATTAGTGCTCCATGCATCAATTACACCTACTAGATTCAGTTAGACTCATTTTGACACATGGTTGATGGTTACTTGTGCATTGATGACACTTTATTGATCTAATGATGAGTTCATGGAGGCTAATTCGAATTTCCACCTTGGAATTCGAATCCTCTTTATTGTATTATTTATTTTTATTATGATTAATGAATTAGTGTAATGTTATTCTGCTTCTATCTAAGTTCTTCTGTATCATAATTCTGCTGCTCGTTTACACTGCATTGTCCACTCTTCTTCTATTTTCCTGCTTAATCCTTCTTATGAGATATACATAAGCTCTTAGATCTACTGTGAGGATTTTCACAATGACTATTGTAAGGGTTCCCTTGGCACGTGTTCCCATCACATGATGCTTGTCACAAGTGCCTCTTGTAAGTTGATCCAAAGTGCTCCCACTTGGTCCACCCAACCAATATGTATCTAACCAAACATATTCCTAAGTCATCTAATTCAATTGGTTATTTTTACATCCATCATGCATTGTACATACCCATGGACAAGGTTTCCCACGACAACCTTCATTGTCTCACCAAGTCACATCTTGGTCTATCCAACCCATGTGGGTTGTCACTATATAAGGTACACCTTTCCTTTGTGCAACAATGCCCAAAATTCATGGTGTGCCTTGCCAATGAACCAAGCCACCCATAACTAACTCATCTATCCCACAACATTTCATCATTCTTGTCTGTGTTAGAAGTGACCACCGAAGTGATCATGTGATGGAGGCTCTGAAAGCCTCGTAAGGATGGGGCCTTAAAGAATCCCTCTTGTGTTGAATCCAAGGCCATAAAATCAAATTCTTCATTCATGGTACCAAACTATGAAGGTTAGATAAAGTGGTCATGAGTTATATATGAGATCTCTTCCCCCAATGTAGGGGATATTATGAGTTCAAGTGTCTTTGATTCCTTAAGGGCAAGGTGCTCGGAATTTAGGCACTATTGACTTTACACTAAGCACCATCTTAAAAATAAAGGGAAGTGTCCATAAATGCATCCAAGAATATATATATATATGATTTATCAAATATGTAATTCAAAGTTGATATTCTACAATGCATAAATCTTTAAAATACTAATGTAAATAAAAAAACTACCAACCCTAATTGTTTCAAAAGATCATCAACATGCATAAATAACTTGGAGAATTTGAAGGGGAATTCATACACCAATTAGCTTAGTAAATTTTCAAATAAAAATATAGAACTCTTTGCACCAATTAACTTAGTAATTTTTTAAGAAGCCATCTAAATATTCCCTAGATAGGTTTTTTTGTCGGAATCCTAACTTTTTTATTTTGAAAAATCTAAATTTAACTATGTTTTAATTGTGATTTTGATGGTAGAAATGGATTCAACACCATCAAAAACCCCTAAGGCACACAAAATTTCAGAATTTGATAGTTGTATCCAAAAAAAAAAAATTCTATGTGATTTTAAATAAAAATATAAAACTCTTAGGTGTACTTATGATGTGTAGAAATATCACTATACCATGTGTAATACACCAAGATTTAATAAATTGTTATTAAATACTTTTCGAATATTTTATTTTATTTTTATTTATTATTTAAATATTTTTGACAAGAAGTAAAAAATAAAGTAAATGTAATGAATTATTCTTTTATTAATAAAAGGATACTGGAGGGGACATAAATGAAATAGATGTTGAAAGAGTGCTCACTGAACTACAAGAGGAAAAGACAAGTGGCTGAAGCTACAGAGTGAGAACTCGAGGTGCAGGAGGCATCTTCCCCAAAATCAGGTCACGACTCTTTGTTGAGTGCTAAAAAACAGGAGGCTCATAAATGACCAAGTCCTAGGAAAAATACTATATAATAGTATCTCCATTAGCAAGCCGGAGGCTAGCATTGGACAGGGATTGAATCTGATAATGCAATCTACATGGCGCATGAAGTGGATTTTGCTCTTGTGGTTCAGCGAATAGGCTCGGCGGTTCTGGAGCAAGTGATTTTGGTTGCTCTAGGAGTTGGTTGGGAGGAATGGCTATTCCATTTTTGTTTTCCCGACATTGGTGCCAGGATCCTTATCTTATTTATTAACTGATTAAAACTAGTTACAATAGGATTTCTATGTTAACTAGGAATCGCAACTATTTTCTTTTTAGAAAAAATGTATTATGCATCTGTATAGAAAAATGATCTATTATGCATCTGTATAGAAAAATGATCTATTATGCATCTAAATAGGATATGGTTTATTACGCATATGTTCAATAATCATTCCTATTATGTTTTTTAAAATATATCTTCTTTTCTGTTATTATATTCATGCCTGTAAAATACCAAATTTAGTTTTAATGTATCTCTAATCGGGCATCCATACTTGAATCGAAGATTCTAGCAATGTGCTTTATTTTAAACAACTAGTAATTTGAAAGCAAGCTACTAAGACTCTATCTAAATATTATAGATCAAGAATGCCAGATCGGGACCAGTCATAACCTAAGGAGATATTTATAGATACTCTTTAAACAATTAAAAATATATAAATATGCAATATATGAAACTACACCAACTATTAACATCCCAAATTTTATTCAATTCATTAACTAGAAGACCCTGACTGAATCGAGGGTATCAATTTTAAATCTTGGATCCACGTCCACGATTTGCAACAAGCATCTATCATGATTGCGCAACTAATTCAGAGCCTCAACTTCTATCATTTTTAACCAAATCGAATCTATAGGATTTACCAAACTCATTTTCCTTATTTACTGAACAAAAAACCAACAATTTAGGTGAGTTTATATAAGTATAATCTACTTTAATCCATGATATAAATTACAACAGGGAATTTCCAATAATACACAGAAATCGCATAAGTAGTAAAGACCCTATGGGTCGCATTATTTCTTTAACAACAATCACATCAATGTTTAACAAAAAACAAAATTATTTTGCAATCCATGTGGCTGTAAGACCATCTACGATGGCATCCACTATATATTCTAGAAAACCCAAGATTTATAATTATGTTATAGGTTAACCGAAGTGGGGGTAAGTCCATCCACGATGGAAACTACAAAACCTCCCTTAAACCTTAAACAAAGCAATCATACACATGAAATAGTTTTAAAATAAATGTTGGATAGGAGAGGGGCTGCGAAGCAATCTGTCCTTCAATTTTATAACCCTTAGGGTTAACCAAAATGAAACCTAGTAACTTATCTTGCAAATAGATGGAGGCCTAAACTTTTTGTTATGGCTCCAAGACCTAGCTAAGAGCCACCTGCAATAAGGTAATCCCGAGTCAGCTAGTGACCGGGTATAACTATTTAAAAACCAAAATTGGACAGAGTAAAGTTTCTTTTCTCTTACCTTGCGGTTTGAAAATGCGGGCCTAAGAGGAGGTGACCCTGTCACCATCCACGTCGGCACTCCTAAACCTATAAACAAACCACCCATAGTTTTAAACCTTATTATTTAAAAAAAAGAAAGCAAGAACATTATACACCTATGAATTTTTCTTACCTTGGTTGAGTTGCAGAGAGGGCTAGGGGTCGAATCCTCCTGGACACCCTTATCCCTCCTCTTCCTACAAGAAGATTCAACATTAGTAACTATACCTGAGTGTTATTAAACCATGTTAAAACATCATAGCAGAGTTTAAGAATTTTTTTTTCTTTTCACCTAGTAAAGGCAGTTCAAAGCTGAAGACAGTGGCTGGGTTCGTTTTACAGCATAACAACAAGCTTGGGGCGGCCATTGGTGCTGATAAGACCTCATGTATATCTTTGAAAGCAACTAGGTAGAATTCCATTAACCTCGAGAAAGTCTTTACACCAAAATAACCTCATAAAATCGCCATTGACAGAGCAGAGGCTTGGCTCCCTTAGCTTACAGACCAAATAACCAAAACATTGAAGTGCTCGGACAAAAAAACGACACATTAAACCCTAAAAAAACCCTGTCTATCGTGGTATACAAGTGGACGGCCGATATTCATCCTTGAGTGAGCCTTAAAGGCATGACTGCGTTGTCAACTCGCATCTAGAGCATCTCTTTATTTCGCAAATCAACCACAGTACAAAATTTATAACCATAATAACTCACGGTCAGTTTCAACCATTTAATATCAATCTTTTCATTCATGCCAAGATACAACTATGGTATCAATCCCATATCTTAATGATTAAACTTTTAAAGCGAAACATTCAAACCTTTTCATATGTTAACCTTTGCGCATTAGGACCAAGGATTACACCTTGGGTCCTTTCCCATGTCACACTTTATAGCCTTGTGCTTAGGGACCAATGTTAAGTCTTGAATCCTTTAATAAAAGACCAAGACTTAGCCTTAGGGCTAAGCAAGGCCTTTTTAAACTAATGGAAAGAACTAGATAAAAAGAAACTATGGCAAACATAGGAATGTCTACAAAAGAAGAATTTCACCCTAGAAATCCTAAGAACAATGAAGAGGTTGAAATTTGGATAAACCTTAATGAGAGTCGAGATGATAACCCATTAGAGTTACAACGAACTGTTAAAGAACTAAGATCATAATTAAAAAGAGTTAGGGAAGATAGCGAACGAATTCTGAAAGCACAAGAAGAACTAAATAACATTTTGCTGGCGAAAATACACAGTAATGAAAAAGATAAACACAAAGAATCTAAACATGATAAGACAAAAAATACACCTTACAAATGTAAGGGAATAAAGCTGGAATTTTCTAGTCAGGGGGCTTAAACTTCCAGTGAGGAATCAACTAAACACCACATTGAAAAACATCAATATTCTAGTGAAAGTAGTGACAGTAATAAAAATAAAAAGAAATACAAACCCTATGAAGAGATTTCGGGGGAATTTAAGAAAATTAAACCTCCTATGTTTAATAGTGAGATCGAGAAAGAAGAAGAGGCGGAATCCTGGTTGTTTGGAATGAAGAAATAATTCCATATTTATAACTATTATAATGAATTGAAGGCAAAAATGGCCATTTATAACTTAACTAGAAAAGCATATATTTGGTGGCAAGATATAAAAAAAGTAAAAGGTATAAAAGAACGATATGTAACATGGAAAACATTTAAGAAGCACTTTAAACCAAATTATCTTTCATAATAGTACTATGAAAAAAAGGCTAAGGAATTCTTCGAGTTAAGGTTAGGTACTATGACCATGAAAGAGCTCGGTAGTAAATTCCTAAGTTTGCTTCATTATGTACCATATATAATAGAGGAAAAACCAAAAATATAGTGCTTTCTCAGCTGCTTACCTATTACGTTTAAAGAAAGGATTGATTATGAAAATCTGAAGACGCTGGAAGAAGCAATGAGAAAAGTGAAATTCTGTTATGATCAGAATAAGAGTAAAAGAGAAAATGTACCTAATTGGAAGACTAAAAGACGGGATAACCGTTGATCCAAGAAAGAAGAATAATACATTTCACAAAAATACTAGGAATAATTATAGAGGGTATCAAGGTGGTAATTATAGAGGTTTTAAACCACAACACCCTGCAGCAAAAGAAAGAGAACCTTCCACTACTTTTAATAAAAACATTACACGGAGGGAACCCTTAAGATGTTAGGAATGTGGCGAGTCACATTATTTTAAAGACTTCCCTATAAGAAAGAAAAGACTTAATAATGTTCACTCCATTCAAGAAGCTGTTACAGTTGGAGATATGGTGAGAAGCATTGCCTGAATCATTGTTGCATTGGAGAATCGACAAGTAGACCGTCAAAATTGAATTGTCGAAATCGAAGGTATGATAAAAAGTCAACCCATTTCCATACTAATTGATCTAGGTGAAATTTTGACTTATGTATCACCTAAGATTGTTGAATTATGTAAATTAGTACCATAAAAAATTGGAAAATATTGGCTAGTACAGTTAGCCACGGGTACTAAACGTAAGGTCACTAATTATGTGAAAAATTGTGAAATATTGATGAATGAATTTAATACGCATGTTGATCTGAATATTTTACCTTTAGGATCCTATGATATGCTGATAGGAATGGATTAGTTAGAAAAACACAGAGTCATGTTGAATTGTTATGATAAAACTTTTACATGCATGGATACTACTGGAAATACAATTAAAGTAAAAGGAATTACCATAAAGGTTATGATGAGAGAAATATTTGCCTTACAAATGAAAATATTGGTACGTAAAGGATGTAAATTATTTGTAGTCTATGTAATGGATGACAAAGATAATGATAAAAAACTTAAAATAGAGGATATACCTATCTTAAAATATTCTAAAGAAATTTTTCCGTAAGAAGTCCCTGGACTACGTCCGAAAAGACACATATTACAATTGATTTGATACCAAGAACGGTACCAGTGTCAAAATCTCCTTATCGGATGAATATAATAGAACTTACAGAACTTAAATCACAATTACAAGAATTAAATGACAAGAAGTACATTCACCCTAGTGTTTCCCCTTAGGGAGCACCGGTCTTATTCATAAAGAAGAAGGATGGAACTTTAAGATTATGCATAGACTATCAGCAATTAAATAAAATGACTATTAAAAATCAATATCCTTTACCCTAGATAAACGACCTTTTCGATCAGTTCCAAGGGGCGACAATCTTTTCTAAAATAGATCTAAGGTCTGGCTACCATCAGGTACGGATCAAATATGAAGACATCTTTAAAACTGCTTTTAGAACTTGTTATGGTCATTACGATTTTGTCATAATGCCATTTGGATTAACAAATGCACCTGCATCTTTTATGTGCTTAATGAATAGTATTATGAGTAACTATTTAGATAAATCAATAGTCGTCTTCATCGACGATATACTGATTTACTCGAAGAATAAACATGAACATGAAGAACACCTAAGAATAGTTCTGCAAGTGTTAAGAGAACAACAACCGTTTGCTAAGTTTAGCAAATGCGACTTCTTTAAAGACATAATTCAATATCTAGGACACATAGTGTCTAAGGATGGAATATATGTCGACCCCGACAAGATTAAGGCTATAACTGAATTGCCAGTTCCTAAAAATGCAACTGACATAATATCGTTCATGGGGATTACAAGTTATTATCGAAATTTTATTGAAGGATTTTCTAAGATATCCTACCCCATAACTTCACTGCAAAGGAAAGGTAAGAAGTTTGATTGGAACGAAAAGTGTATGGAAAGTTTAATAAACTAAAACACTTGTTAACCCCCGCCCCTATCTTAAAAATTGTTGATCCTTTTAAATATTTCGACGTATGCACTAACGTATGTAAGGAAGGATTATGCAGGGTGTTAATTCAAGAGAATTACATCGTAGCCAATGAATCCAGAAAACTAAAAGAACATGAAAATAATTACACTACACACGACTTAGAACTTGCTACAATTATACATGCATAAAAGATGTGGTGACGCTACCTCATCGGAAGAATTTTTTTGCTAATGTTAGATAATATAAGTTTAAAATACTTGTTTGACCAACAAAATCTAAATTCTAGACAAGCTCAGTGGTTGTCATTCCCAAGTGAATATGACTTTGAAATAAACCATATAAAATGGAAAGAAAACAAAGTTTTGGACACCTTAAGTCGTCACGCAAATTTACTATTTGCAAGCAGCAGTTATGAATCAGATTTCGAAAATCATATCTTATATGCAGAAAATTCTGGTAAAGAATACCAAAATTTAAAGGAAAAGACTGTTGAAAATGAAAAGAACCAAATAAAACATATTTTAGTCTAAATGGAAGAGGATTAATGCTGCACAAAAAAAGATTGTACATACCAAATACAACAGAAATCAAATTAACTGTTATGAATGAGTTACAAAAACGACCCTATTCAGGACACCTTGGATACCAAAAGATGATCACCATGATTACAAAGGACTTCTTTTGGCCCAACATGAAAAAGGAGGTAGCAGTATATTTAGTTCGTTGCATTGAATTCCAACAAGTAAAGGAAGAGCACCAACATACAACGGAGTTACTACAACCGCTACCCATTCCGGATTGGAAGTGGGAAATAATCATAATGGATTTTATAACAGGTCTACCTAAAAATTTTAGGCAACACGACTCAATCATGGTCGTAGTAGACAAGTTAAGTAATGCAGCTCATTTTATTCCAGTAAAATATACTTATAAGGTTGTTAACATCGCAGATATATTTATGAAATGGATTTTCAAGTTACATGGCGTACCAAAGGTAATAATATCATATAGAGATGTAAAATTTACAGGGAATTTTTTGAAAGCTTTGTTTAAAGGACTCGGGAGACAATTGAATTTCAACACTATGTATCATCTGCAAAAGGATGGACATACTGAAAGGGCAAACCAAGTCCTAGAAGACATGCTGAGAATGTATGTAATGGATAAACTGGGTAAGTGGGAAGATTATTTGCACCTAGTAGAATTTGCTTACAATAATCATTTTCAAGTATCGGCTGGTGTGAGTCCTTTTGAAATCCAGTATGGATGCAAATGTAATAATCCCATTTCTTGGAGCAGTCCAATTGATCGATTAATGTTAGGACTTGAATTGTTAAAAGATACCAGTTAGCCCTACCACCTACTATTAAAGTACATGATGTTTTTCACGTTTCCATTTTGAAGAAGTATGTTCATGACACTACTCATGTGATTGATTGGGATGTTATACAGGTGTAACCTCAAGGAGAGTTCCAGGTGGGACCGGAGCGTATTCTCAACATGAGAGAACTTTTACTCTCGAACCGTACCATCATACAAGTCAAGGTGCAATGGAAGCACCTTAGTTTGGAAGAGTCCACTTGGGAATTGGAAAGTGATATGCGGGAGGCATATCCGATCCTATTTCAAGATGAAGATATGGAAGAATAAAGACAAAAAAAAATAACACCAAGGATGGTGTTATCCTTTAAGGGGAGGTGTATGTAATACACCAAGATTTAATAAATTGTTATTAAATACTTTTCGAATATTTTATTTTATTTTTATTTATTATTTAAATAATTTTGACAAGAAGTCAAAAATTAAAAAAAGAAAATGTAATGAATTATTCTTTCATTAATAAAAAGATACTAGAGGGGACATAAATGAAACAGTTGTTGAAAGAGTGCTCGTTGAACTACAAGAGGAAAAGACAAGTGACTGAAGCTATAGAGTGAGAACTCGAGGTGAAGGAGGCATCTTCCCCAAAATCAGGTCACGACTCTTTGTTGAGTGCTAAAGAGTGGGAGGCTCATAAATGACCAAGTCCTAGGCAAATTACTATATAATAGTATGTCCATTAGCAAGCAGGAGAATAACATTGGACGGAGATTGAATTTGATAATGCAAGAGATGGCGCATTAAGTCATGCATTAAGTGGATTTTTCTCTTGTGGTTCAACGAATAGGCTTGAGGGTTCTAGAGAAAGTGATTTGGGATGCTCTAGGAGTTGGTTGGGAGGAACGAATATTCCATTTCTGTTTTCCCGACATTGGTGCTAGGTTCCTTATCTTATTTATTAACTGATTAAAACTGGTTACAGTAGGATTTCTATGTTAACTAGGAATCGCAACTATTTTCTTTTTAGAAAAAATGTGTTATGCATATGTATAGAAAAATGATCTATTATGCATCTAAATAGGATATGGTTTTATTATGCATATGTTGAATAATCATTCCTATTATGTTTTTCAAACTAGATCTTCCTTTATGTTATTATATTCATGCCTATAAAATAGCAAATTTAGTTTTAATGTATCTTTGATCGGGCATTCATACCCGAATCGAAGATTCTAGTAATGTGCTTTATTTTAAACAACTAGTAATTTGAACGCAAGCTACTGAGAATCTAGTTAAATATTACAGATCAAGAATGCTAGATCGGGACCAATCGTAACCTAAGGAGATATTTATAGATACTCTTTAAACAATTAAAAATATACAAATATTCAATATATGAAACTAGACCAAGTATTAACATCCCAAATTTTATTCAATTCATTAACTAGCAAACCCTGACTGAATCGAGGGTATCAATTTTAAAGATTGGATCCACTTCCATGATTTGTAGCTAGCATCTATCATGATTGCGCAACTAATTTAGAGCCTCAACTTCTATCATTTTTAATCAAATCGAATCTACAGGATTTACCAAACTCATTTTCCTTATTTACCGAACAAACAACCAACGATCTAGGTGAGTTTATACAAGTATAATCTATTTTAAGCCATGATATAAATTACAACAGGGAATTTCCAGTAACACACAGAAATCACATAAGTAGTAAAGACCCTATGGGTCGCATTATTTCTTTAACAACAATCACATCAATGTTAAACAAAAAACAAAATGATTTCACAATCCATGTGGTTGTAAGACCATCTATGATGGAATCCACCATCTATTCCAGAAAATCCCATATTTATAATTATGTTACACGTTAACCGAAGTGGGGGTAATTCTATCCACGATGGAACCCACAAAACCTCCCTTAAACCTTAAACAAAGCAATCATACACACGAAACAGTTTTAAAAGAAAATGTTGGATTAGAGAGGGCCTATGAATCCCTTTGTCCTTCAATTTTATAACCCTCAGGGTTAACCAAAATGAAACCCAATAACTTATCTTGCAAAGAGATGGAGGCCTGGAATTTTTGCTATGGCTCCAAGACCCAACTAAGAGCCACCTGCAACAAGGTAATCTTAGGTCAGTGAGTGACCATGTATAACTATTTAAAAACCATAACTGGACGAAGTAAATTTTTTTTCTCTTACCTTGGCGTTTGAAAACGTGGGCCTAGGGGGAGGTGACCCTATCGCCATCCATGTCGGCACTCCTAAACCTGTAAAAAAACAACCCATAGTTTTAAACCTTATTATTTAAAAAAAAAAGGAAGAACAATATAAACCTATGAAGTGTTCTTACCTTGGTTGAGTTGCAGAGAGGGCCACGGGTCGGCTCCTCCTGGACGAACTTATCCCTCCTCTTCTTGCAAGAAGATTCAACATCATTAATTATACCTGAGAGTTCTTAAAACACGTTAAAACATCATAGCAGAGTTTAAGAATTTGTTGTTCTTTTCACTTGGTAAAGGTAGTTCAAAGCTGAAGACGGTGGTTGGGTTCATTTTGTAGCATAACAGCAAGCTTGGGGCGACCATTGGCGCCGATAAGACCTCCTTTACATCTTGGAAAGAAACCAGGTAGAATGTCATTAACCTCGGGAAAGTCTTTACATCAAAATAACCTCATAAAATCGCAATTGACAGAGCAGAGGCTCGTCTCCCTTAGCTTACAGACCAAATAACCAAAACATTGAAGGGTTCAGACAAAATAACGACACACTAAACCCTAACAAAACCCTGGCTATCATGTTATACAAGTGGACAACCGAGATTCATTCACGAGCGAGCCTTAAATTCCTAGCTACGCTGTGAAATCGCAGCTAGAGCAACTCTTTATTTCGCAAATCAACCATAGTACAAACTTTATAACCATCATAACTCACGGTCGGTTTCAACCATTTAATATCAATATTTGCATGCATGCCAAGATCCAACTATGGTATCAATCCCATACCTTAATGTTTAAACTTTTAAAGTGAAACATTCAAACCTTGTCATATGTTAACCTTTGGGCATTAGGACCAAGGATTACACCTTGGGTCCTTTCCCATGTCACACTTTATAGCCTTGCACTTAGGGACCAAGGTTAAGCCTTGAATCCTTTAATAAAAGGCCAATACTTAGTCTTAAGGCTAAGAAAGGCCTTTGTAAACTAATAGCAAGAACAAGATAAAAAGAACAAAAACATCACCTGTAGGTATGACGGTATCTTGACGATAAAGTTCGTAAACATCCATGGTTGTGCAACTTGTCATATAGCAGTTTTAAGAATTGTGTAAGTGACTTTACAAAGCGACAGCAGATGTAATTATGCCATATCCACTAGTATATGTTAGGAACATAATGATGTGTTTATGGTTACATGTTATATCTAAAAATATTTTTTTCTTTTAGTGATGGAATTTTGAGGTTTTATGACACCATGTGTCATGTAAAATCACCACCAACATATAATGTGAGTTGAACAATGTGAATCCACTAAAAAATTTATTTTTAAAAAATTAGGAAATAAAATCTTTATTTTAATATTTAATCTACTAAAAAATTGTAAATGGGAGATAAGAACTCTTTTGTGCTAAGGAGACATAATTGCTAAATAAAAAAAATAAAAAAAATGGTACAATCAAAATAAACAAACCCGCAAAGACAATTAAGATAATATTTTAAAATTTTATATTAATTTAATAAGCATTTTGATTTTAAAGACATATGATATAGTAATATTTTAATTGATAAATTTTTCATCATAAAACTTTACTTTTAAATATTTTGAACTATTTAAATCTTTATAAATAACTTAATTAAAAACAGAAAACTAAACCTAGTAAGTTTTCAACCATTTTACCATTATCTAAATTGAATTAAACCATTTTCACTAAAATTACAATTTTTAATTAATAAAATTAGTACATGTAAAAATGGATTACCAAATACAATGTTAATGTTAATATTTGATATATACATGAAGTACAAAATAAGTGGTTTAATGGTCAAACTTAATAACTCATAAGATGCATGTCAAACGTCTTATTGGAAAACAAACAACAACATAAGCTAAATGGTCAAAATTCTTATTGAGTAACATGTTCTCTATTAAAATTATCAATTTCCAATGTTCATGACATTTTTTGCAATTTCCAATGTCCATGACATTTTTTGCATAGTCAAAGAATTCACGTTTCTATTGTATTGAAATTATAAGATTTAATGTTATGGAACGTTAGATTTTTATTAATAGGCTAAATTATCTAGTTTCCATGCAGTTATATAAGATTTATGGGCATTGAGAGTCACACTTCTATCTAGAGATCACCAAAATTTGAATTTTTAATTAATAAAATTAGTACATGTAAAAATGGATTACCAAATACAATGTTAATGTTAATATTTGATATGTACATGAAGTACAAAATAAATGGTTTAATGGTCAAACTTAATAACTCATAAGATGCATGTCAAACTTCTTATTGGCAAACAAACAACAACATAAACTGAATAGTAAAACTTCTTATTGAGAAACATGTTCTCTACTAAAATTATCAGTTTCCAATGTCCATGACATTTTTTGCATGGCCAAAGAATTCACTTTTCTATTAAAATTATAAGATTTAAAGTTATGGAACACTTAGGATTCTATTAATAGGCTAAAATATCGGGTTTCCATGTGGTTATATAAGATTTATGGGCATTGACTTTCACCAAAATTACAATTTTTAATTAATAAAATTAGTACATGTAAAAATGGATTACCAAATGCAATGTTAATGTTAATATTTGATATGTACATGAAGTACAAAATAAGTGGTTCAATGGTCAAACTTAATAACTCATAAGATGCATGTCAAACTTCTTATTGGCAAACAAACAACAACATAAGCTGAATGGTCAAACTTCTTATTGAGTAACATGTTCTCTACTAAAATTGTCAATTTCCAATGTCCATGACATTTTTTGCATGGTCAAAGAATTCACTTTTCTATTGAAATTATAAAATTTAACGTTCTGGAACAATTAGACTTCTATTAATAGGCTAAATTATGGGGTTTCCATGTGGTTATATAAAATTTATGGGCATTGACAGTCAAACTTCTATCTCAAGATCATCAAAATTACAATTTTTAATTAATAAAATTAGTACATGTAAAAATGGATTACCAAAAACAATGTTAATGTTAATATTTGATATGTACATGAAGTACAAAAGAAGTGGTTCAATGGTCAAACTTAATAGCTCATAAGATGCATGTCAAATTTCTTATTGGCAAACAAACAACAACATAAGCTGAATGGTCAAACTTCTTATTAAGTAATATGTTCTCTACTAAAATTATCAATTTTCAATGTCCATGACATGTTTTGCATGGTCAAAGAATTCACTTTTCTATTAAAATTATAAGATTTAACGTTTTGGAACACTTAGAATTCTATTAATAAACTAAATTATCAGGTTTCCATGTAGTTACATAAGATTTACCAAAAACAATGTTAATGTTAATATTTGATATGTATATAAAGTACAAAATAAATGGTTCAATGGTCAAACTTAATAATTCATAAGATGCATCTCCAACTTATTATTCACAAACAAACAACAATATAAGCTGAATGGTCAAACTTCTTCACATGTTCTCTAAAATTATCAATTTCCAATGTGCATGGCATTTTTTTGCATGGTCAAAGAATTCACTTTTCTATTGAAATTATAAGATTTAACGTTCTGGAGTTTACTTTCACAGCCATGGGCCCTCAAGCCTATTTGTATAGTCATGCCATGCAAAGAAGGGCGGGGTAGGGCAACGGAATGAGGGAACGGTGGGGTAGGGCAACAGAATGAGAGTCAATGAAAACGGGATGAGACCCTCGAATCAAGATAAGCTCAGCGGACGTAGTACTGTTCCCCAGCAAGATTTCACTTCAAGAATGGATTGAAGGGACCGTCTGGGCATATTGCAGGCTCTGAGTACAGATCTAGAATAGAAGATCGTGTGGGCATATTGCAGGTTCTGAGTACAGATCTAGAATTGCAGATGGGGTGGAGATCTAGGGGGTCTTCTAGTCCGGGTAAAGACAAGGGCAAGGATGTGTTTTTGAGGGCTATGTCTGGGGTGAAGGCAATGGTTATCTTCATATGCAGTGTAATTTCATGTGCCTTACCAAGTTTATCAGGGGATCAACAGGGCCTTCAAGGGCGGCCATTGGTGGAAGTGCAAGTTCCTTCACATTTATTATGGTCTGCTTCATTTATGAGCTTGCAGAAGTTTGTAAATGAAGAGATTATTAGAACGAGGAATAAATTCCTGCTCAATGAATGGAAAAGTTTGGATAGAGCCAGCCGTCAGTTATATGGCGTTTTAGACAGAATTTCTGCTCCTCCTCCTGGTGAAGGAAATTCATCAGGAAAAGAAATTGAAGAACAGTAGCATAAGAAAGATGCAGTGCGACAAGGAGTGCAAGAATTGAGATAGAGTTCAGTGGCAGTAACATATTGTTCGTTTCTTCTTGAGACAGAGTTCAATATGTTCCGTGTAGTTTGAATGTAAGCACTGCTTTACTTGACTAAGATATTACGCCTCAAAATGAAAGCACGACGCTGCACTTATCCTCCACTTCTTACTGATGCTTGAAACAATCGCTTTCAGTTTTCTATTTGGTTTTCTTATCTTGATTTTCATTTTGAGGCGTAATAACTGGACGTGGAGTATCTTAGTGTGTGGCTGTGGAGATAATCCCACCTTGTCAAGTAAAGCACTGCTTACATTCAAAACTACATTGAACAGATCATTCAGTTCATCTGTTAGAAGACGCACACCTTTTGTTACTGCCTCTGAACTCTGTCTCAATTCTTCCACTTCTTGTCGCACAGCATCTTTCTTATGCTGTCGTTCAATTCATTCTCCTGATGAATTTCCTTTACCAGGAGGAGCTTTATGATCGGAAGAAATTTTGTCTAGAACACAATATAACTGATGGCTGGCTACAAACTCTTACATTCATTGAGCAGGAATGTATTCCTCGTTCTAATCATCTCTTCATCTACAAGCTTCTGCAAACTCATGAATGAAGTAGACCATAATAACTGTGAAGGAACTTGCACCTCCACCAATGGCCGCCCTTGAATCCCCTGGTTATCCCCTAATAAACTTGATAAAGCACAGGAAATTACACTGCATATGAAGATAATCATTGCCTTCACCCCAGACATAGCCCTCAAAAACATAGACTTGCCCTTATCCTTACCCAGACTATAAGACCCCCGAGATCTCCACGCCATCTGCAATTCTAGATCTGTACTCAGAGCCTGCAATATGCCCATGTGAAAGTCTATTCTTTTCTTTTAAAGCCCAGATTGGTCCCTTCAATCCATTCTTGAAGTGAAATCCAGGCCTGACCCAAATTATCTTGCTGGGGAACAGTACAACGTCCACTTGTAAAGTTCAAGAGACTGCAAACAGATTGAATTAGCATGACCTGATTGTGATCCAACATTGAAATATCTGCACTATTAAGAAGTTTGATACTGTCATTCAGATATTAAGTAATCCATCGCTCTCTCACACAATCTCTAGGTCACCAATAAGGATTTTCACTTCCATAGCTTGTAGAATCCATGCCAAATTCAGAAAATCTGAATTCTTGGGCTTCAACTCGTCCAATCAATGCACCAACTCCCTGGACCTTGGCTTTAAAATTTTCTCAAATGAATGCACCAACTCCCTGGACCTTGGCTTTAAATGCAGAAAATGAGAAAACGACTGGACAAAATAATGGCTGCAACGGGAATTACTGTCGCCCTCGCCAGCCTCTCGATCCATGATGATACTCGATCTAATGCCGTGCAATGAAACTGTGCAAAGAAAACTACAAACTGCAGAAATAAAATTAGTCTGGATCTGAATTCAATTCAAAGATTCAATACACAGCTATTGAATCTGCATAACAAAACATCACATCAGGCTTCAAAGTTCATCCTTTGAAATTTAAACCATGCAAACATATTCTGATCTCGTATATATAAACATAATCTGATCACCAGGCAGTTATTTCTGGGAGAGCTACACCTATGAAAACCATAAAATATTTAACTATAATCGAATCTATTTAAAATAGCATGAGATTTAACACACCTTTTTGCACATTCTGACTGGATCTTTTTCTCGTCACTATTTGGATTTAACACAGCATAAGAAGATTAATATATGTATGAAGAAATAGATTACATGCTTGAAGTAGAACTGAATATAGAATAGCAAAGAGTTTAGAAATTTTTAATTTCATCTTCTTTAGTGGGTGACCAAGTAAGGATAAGGCAATGGGTTGGATCAGGGGATTCTAATTATATGCTTTTTGGGGGGGGGAATTGGCCAAGGAAGGAAACAAACTTTCAATTCCTTTCAAGTTCAGCCCAGATTGTCTAGAGCAAGATGAGTCTATGCATATAGTCAAGGAAAAGTAGGCTATTTGTGATAAGTCTCTTATACAATTTGAAAGTATCCAACTTGTAGAAAATCTAAAGCACGTTAAGAAAGTAAGTGTAGAATGAGTACACACCAAAACATGGAGAAGGATGAACAAGGATTGGTTTCTATGGAAAGTAAACTTGAGGAAATGTATAATAGTAAGATAGTTGGATATCCTAGTGAATCCTTTGAGGAACAAGTTAGGGTTATCAAACAGAAGAAAAGGAGACTACTAATATAGGATAATTCTTGGAGGTTTAAAAGCAGAGCATTGTGGCTCTCTTAGGGCGATTAGAATACTATTTTTTTTTCTTCAATATACCAATCATAGGAAAAATATAAATACTATCTAGGAAGTTAAGAGAGAAGACGGGTCTGCAACAACTAGTTTTCATGATATAGCTAATCTAGGGGTGGAATATTTGAAGGAATTTGCAGAGAGGAGAGGGATTCTACAACAGAAGTGCGAAAATGACTTCCTTCTTCCCGAGATTTGTGGAGGAGGAGGATAATGTGATGTTGCTAGAGGAAGTCTCCAAATAAGAATTACAAGTTGTGATGCACAATTTCCAAAAGGACAAAATAATTGGTATGATTGGATGGGCAATTTAATTCTTTATAGGATGGTATGAAGTGACTAAGGATGATTTACTAAGGGTAATCAAGGAATCAAAAAAATTAGGGAAGATGCTCACAACCTTTAATACTACTTTATAGCTCTAATTCTAAAGAATATATCATGGGCACATTTGATGAGTATATACCATCTCTTTGTGTAACTACATACTTAAGTTCATAGCTAAGATAATAGCAATGACGTTGAAAAAGTTGTTATTTGAGTCAATATCCAAAGAGTGGTTTGGTTTCCTATCGGGGAGGCAAATACAAGGTAGTAGGGGTTTCTTAGGAGGCCCTACAATCTTTTAATACCAAACAATTATCAGTTATGGTTCCAAAATTTGACATATTGAAGGCCTATGATTGGGCCAATTGATTGTATTTTAGGTTCATGCTTATATGTCTAAGAATTTGAGACAAATGCATTAAACGGAACGAACAAATATTTTGATCCACACGACGTCGCAAATTGTCTAAGAGACTGCAGTACTTAAACAGAACAGACACATCAGTTAGTGCGTAGTTCCATTTGCTACTAGTGCTTCATTTCAGAACAACAAACTATCAATTGAAAGCACAATATCAGTTGGTTATTGCAGTCACACAGAGAAGAACGTGAGACTACCAATGATGCAGAATGCATTATCAGCAAGCACACCGTACACAAAATAAGTCATCAACACAAGTATGATTTGAGAAGTTCGATAAGTCAAGTGATGTATGCAACGAAGTGAAAGAGTATCGACTACATATGAAAGAAGCACACAACAGGATTAATATCAGAAGACGAGAAAAGTGCGTAGAGTTGAAGTTCGGTAAGACAACAACGCACATTGGACATCAAGGCAGTTAGACGGGGCAAGGAGATAGGGAGTACCAGCTTCATTCAGGTTGGTGCATGTAAAACAACAAGGAGACATGGGGTCGGTGCCTCCTTCCAGTTGGTGCTGGAGAAACACAGTTGGTTGTAGATTCCTTCATGTTGGTGCCTGTAAAACCAGGGGGTTGGTGCCTCCTTCTAGTTGGTGCTGGTAAACACAGGGAGTTGGTGCTTCCTTGAATGTATTCTTTCTCATTATAAAGAAGCATTATGTGCTTTTCTCCCGTTTGGGTTTCCCCGTAAAAATCATTTTTGTTATGTGTTGTTTATGTGGTGCATATATGTGTGGATGTTTATTTTTTGATGCACAAATGAAGATACAAATTAAGTAAAGGCTAATCTGTTAAAGAAGGTAAAAACTGTTGATAATTGCGCTAATACTGATTCACCCCCCTCTCAATATTAAATCGATTCCAACAATTGGTATTAGAGTGGATGTCTTCAGTAACAGACTAACATATGGAATATAGATCATTGTGCATAAATGGATAAGCATGAATGCCTTTCTACCAATAGAGCACCAATATTTGATGGAACCAATTATATTTTCTGGAAGGTACATATGGAAGTTTATTTGCAATCATTGGGAGCAGATGTTTGGAAATCTATTGTCGATGGTTATGATCTGCTGACAATTGTGCCAGACAATCCAACGCAAAGGAGAATCTATGAAAGTAATACTAGAGACATAAATGATTTATTATGTGGCTTGACAGGTGATGAATTCGTCAAAGTTATGCACTGCACATCAGCTAAGGAAGTTTGGGACAAATCCATAAGTATTTATGAGGGAAATGATAAGGTAAAGAAAGCAAAGTTGTAAAACTAATCTATGCAATTTGAGTCTTTGTGAATGAAAGATGAAGAAAACATTACATATTACTTCTTAAGGGTAGATGATATAGTTAATGCCATCAAGAGTCTTGGGGTCACTTTGGATGAAGAATCAGTATTACAAAATATGTTGAGAAATATGCCTCAAATATTTGATGCAAAGGTATTTGTGTTAGAATATCGAGCTAATCTTGAAGTCCTGACAAAGGATGAGCTTCAAGGGATCCTCACTGCATACGAAATGAGAACTGAGAAAGAGAGTCCCATGAGAAAGGAAGTTCCTTTTAAATCCACAGGAAAGGATAAGCATGATCATGACAATGATTCATGTGATGAGTCAGATGATGGGGAATCAAATTTTGTCAAGAAACTGAAAAGAGGAAGTACAAGAACAAGTTACCATTTAAATATTTCAGATGTGGAGGAGCAGGTCATTATGACTCAAAGTGTCCTTTCAAAGAAAATAGAGACAAAAAAAGTGATGAGGAATCCTATTCATATTATCGGAAGACTGTGTGCTCACAACACAGACCTAGGAATAGAAGGAAGATTCCAAAAGAGAGGAAGAGTCTGTACACCGAAGAAGGAAGCAATGCATTTGAAGGAAGTGACTATGATGAAGAACCTAAAGAAGTACTTTTTATGGCCCATGTAGTAGAAGAGAGCCAAGATGAAAGGAAGAGGACCAACTAGAAGAACACACCATATGCGCAAAGCAAGATAGGATCACTAGACAAGTGTTTCTTCAGTGGATTGTTCAAAACACCACCAAAGCCAGTCACACCTCCAAAACCTATTGAAGATGTCAATACTAACAGTCAATCTGAGGATGAATACACTGCAAACATTGACTGGGAAGGTGAATTAATCAGTTCCTTGTATGAGTAAAAGAATTCAAAGAAGAAGAATAAAATCTTGCAGGATCACTTGTCCAAGTATGAAGAACATGACAGATCAAGTCAGGAATCTGTTGACGCGGATATTAGTGGAAGGATAACCTGCTATGATATTCAACTGATTTGCGCACAAGAAAAGGTTATATTACTTGATAAAGAGAAATCTACATTAAGAGATTCACTGAAGGAATTGGCACAGAAAATTAGAATGATGACAAATCAACTTGAGGAAAAGGATAAAGATATATCTTGTCTAGAAGACAAGTTAACTGAGATAAAGGGAAAGAAACAAGTTCGTATTAATCCTATCTATGCACAATCAGAAAGTGACAAGACAAAATATGAAGATGAAGTGCAAAATAAGTTAAAAGACATCACGTTGATGTTGAACAAGATTTCGAAGGATCGGAGACCACTAGAAGACAAAAAGGGTCTTGGCTATATAAAGACATCAAAGGAGGTTTGTGACAGAGAACATTGCCAAATCCTAATAAATCCTTAAGGTATGATGGTTGCTTTAGCTATAACTCTTTTTAGTATTCTAATCAAAGAAGGATCAATAGGATGAAGCGTGCATGATGCAATCCTTTTGGCCATATTGCAAAATATTGTCAAATTGTGAGCTATTATGCATGCAACTATTTTGGACACAAAGCTATATATTTTCGAAGTGCAGTAAATTGTCCAGGTGAAGTTTTGTTGCGCAAAGGCTATCAAAATCAAAGAGACTTTAGTGGAAAATATCCAGAGCAGAATCAAAATAGAAGTACGCACAACAAGGCTTGGGTAAGGAAATCTCCTCAAAAGTGTGCTGAAGATGCAGACAATCCAGGCACAACAAGCAATTGTTGCCTCTCTAGCTAATCCCATAAGGACTATGGGAGACCCTTGAGTTAAACACAATGCATCTTAAGGAATTCAAGGGGATGTTAGTTAGGTGTGTGACTAGAATGTGTATGAAGTTAGAATGTGTTAATTATGTTCTCCCATGATTTTATGGTAAGTTGATAATGTCGCAAAAAGGGAAAGTGCATGCATACATTAAGTAGTTGAAGATTTACACTGCATATGATACATTACATAACATTGAATTCAGTTATACAAATATAGACAAAAAAATATTTACATGAAGAATCAATTATTTGATGAAAGACTTGAGACTGCGCAAAACAAATCTTTTCATTATATTCAAAATTAGGTATGATTACAAGGTTGCATGAGATAAGACTCCATGTCGAAGCCAAGAATGGCATACACAAAAAAGGGGAAAATTTCAAAAAATGTTGAAGCATTCTATAGCCGCAGTTCAAGGTCAAGTTCAGAGTCTGGCTGGTTCGCAAGACGTAACTCCAAATCCACTGGAACCAGTGTTGTGCATTCAAAAGCAGGACGGAGAGGTAGAAGCTGCAGAGTGGCAGATGACGACATATCAGCATGTTGAGGATGAAGAAGAGATAATTCATCCATAATTTGTCGCTGATGGTGCTCCATATTGTCAACCCGACGAGTCAGAAGGATCAACTGATCAGGATTTCTATAATTCACCTTTGACTAAGAAAATTGATGAAAAATTTGCTTTTCCTCCATTCGTCATTGCCAGGAGTCCATCTCACCTCTCAAGCATGAAAACTCAGACCGCTGAGTCTGGACATAAAGACACACATTCTCAAGGGAATTGTTTACTCTGTGATAGAAGGAGACCATTGAAAATAAAAAGAATGACTAGAGGATCAGACAACAATGTGACACAGGAGAGAAAGAGAGAGAAAAGTGATAAACTGGGCATTGTTCGCAGAGATCTTATAGAGTTCATTGAAAGACATTCGCACGCATGAAATTAATTTGATGATAAATGTATTCAATGTCGCAATAGTCGAAGAAGGTGGTGGAGTTGCTAAAATTAAATGCTGGAGTTAATGAGTTTGCGAAAACACTACAAAAAGGAAGAAATTCAATTCATTGCATGATAAGATGAAGAATGCTTCCTCAAAAGGTTCAAGTATAGAAGTGACACATAATTGTTGCCACACAAACTGAGTGTCATGTCTGATTTTATGTCGAGTTGGCCTATAAATTAAAAATGTGCCATATATTTGGTTGTATTGGAAAAAAAAAAAAATACAACAAGGCCCTATGACAATGCAGTAAATGCAACAGATGGAGCAGTCAGGTGCATGAAGTGCAATACAAAACTACTAGAGGACTGATTTCGACACTGCGCAGTTGGAAAATAATGATGACTGTAAGGATCACTGCTCAAGTAATGATGAAGTGTTGTGACAGGAACATGAGATAAATATGAAAGGAAAATGTAACGTCTGTATCAAGAAGTCAATCAAAGATAATTATGAAAAGATATTAGTATAGAATTTATGCAAAGATGCGAAGCATGAAGACAAGGGGAGTCATTCCTTACAAACAATCATGATGAGGCCAGTGCAAAGTAAACAAAAGAATCTACATCACACAAATAATTGGCACATATTTTCCATTGATTTCAAAGGGGGAGAGATGCATGAAGTTGAGGCATACATGAAGAGGATGAGACATGAAGAGATGCATGAGTTCAGTAGGACAGAATGAAAGGAGAGATGCATGAAGATGTGGCATACATGATGAGGCTAGACATAGAAGCGATGCATGAAGTCAGTAGGACAACATGAAAGGGGGGTAATTGCAGAAAGCAAAATAAATAGCATGAATCCTTAGCATATGTGAAAGAGCATGAAGCAAATCGTAAAAGGAGAAACATGAAGCTAGAACATACGTGAAAAAGTGTGAAAAAGATTACTTGAAGAAATGAGAGGAAGATGACTGAACATATGGTTCGCGTAGAAGTACTTACAGTAGAAAGTGTAGTAGCCAAAATCCCAAAGAACTCATGGGGAGCATATACACAGGGGGAGAATTATGACTAAGTACAGATGAATTGTAAAGTTCAAAGAAGATTAGGCACAACTTCATAAGGTGTTGACATCAATGCCAAAGGGGGATATTGTTGAACTTTGGTTTTCATTGATGTCAACTAATGTAAAAGAGGATGTCAACTGATTCAATTTGAGTCATTGATATCAGTTGAAGTCAAAGTGGATACAACATTCTTGCAGAAGTATGAAGAAGTATATGGAAGCCACTTTGAAGAATTCTATGCGCAATATGAAGAAAAACATGAAAGCTAGAAGTATATCTGGAAGTGCATTCAATATGAATATGTCATTCCAAGGATACATCATGCATGATTAGTTTTAAGAAGTATGTAAAAAGATACATCATGCATATCCAGTTCAAAGAAGAACAAAATTAATGTATCCTACCGCATGTGGTCCTTGCACAGATATCAAGTCCACCAAGTCATAGTCTCTCATGGTAGAAATCAAAGGAATTGATTGGAAAATGATACATGTGCATTGGCATCCAAGGATTTGGTTGAATATGTGCACAAGCAGCCAAAGAGTGTGAGATTTTCAATTTCTAGGAACTAGATTCATGAGACAATTTCACATGGAATATTTCAGACAATGAGAGAAGAAGAATAGAGAAGATAAATTGTGGAAATCATTTTGTATCGTATTCATTGATATGATAACAATATATAATACATCCTCCATGGAGAAAATCAAATTCCTTTGAGGTAATTTGGAAAGAGCAAAAAGAAAAGGCTTAGAAAAGACAAAAAAACCCCTAGGTGGCAAAAGCAGTTTCCAAAACTGTCCTAGAGGCTCACGAATTTAGTAAGTATGGTACGGAAGCTAATGAGTGAGGTAAATAGAATGTATTTATTGCTTTAGGAGAGTATATATGATGTGGAGGTTGAATTGGTCAAGTGGCAAGAGTTTCCAAGTCAACTAGCTTTTCCTTTTCCACTAGAAAGTAGAAAAAACAGGATAAAGTTGTCTAAATCAGGAAAGTGTCTTTCTAATTTAGGAATAGAATAAAATCAAATGGAATCCAAGGAAATCTTATCCAGAACCCATCCAAATTCGTTTTGGTGAGTTAGGATGGTATGTGGTCCACTAAAAGACAAAACTGGCCTATTTTACCTAGTCAAAACTCAAGAAATTAATCATAAATGATTAATTAATTTATCCTAAGTCTAGGATGACATAGTGGGTTTTTTTAAATGTTCCAACACCCCCCCTTAAGCCTGAATTTATGTGATGGGAATCAGAAAAATATCAGAATTATAGGGCCCAAGAAAAAAGGCTTATGGTCACCCCAATACAAAAATAACTAGTCCATGTAAACCGAGGAAATAGGGAAAACCTCATGGGAACAAAAGCCTCCCTAAAAAATGGACATGCTTGATGTCTTCATACTATCATGTTGCTAATTTGAATGAGTTGAATGAGCTGAATGGGCTGCTTCTGATTAATAGACTTGATGAAGAGATTGTGGATGTCATGATCATGCATCAGTGCACCAATGTTGTGTAGGCAAGAACCATGTGTTGAAGCTCTATGAAGCTCATATTCTGATGATGGAGGAGCATCAAATGAATTTCTCTTGCTAATGTAACGTATATAATTAGATCTGAAAAAATAATCAATGATGGAAATAAGATCTATGCATACTCCTTCCCAAGGAGAAACAATGAAGGGTACCCGCATGAAGCCGGTACCCAAAAGAGTCGCAATAAGAGCGCGGAAGCAGAAAAAAGTGACGTGCATGTGCTTCCAAATGTGCGTACATGTCCTAGCTTCGGAAATGCCAGATGTCCACATGGTTGAGTCAACGTGGACAAAAGGTGTGTGCACGCATTATTAATGTGTACGCACAAAAGTGCATGCACGTGTTAATGACGCATGTGCGCCCTTGTTTTTTTTATATAAAAAAAACAGAGCATGGGTTTGTCATTTTTGACAAACCCGTGAGCGTAGAGCAGCCATCAAGCACCTCGCGAGCGCGCTATGGAGCACCAAACGGCCTCCTTAACGCCAACACTTCAAACCTCCACCACCCGACGTTGCCTCAAGGTAGGTGGTCAACGAACTGTCTATTTGTTGTTTTTTTGTTTTCCATTTCAATTTTAATTTTAAAAAAAAATTACAATCCATTAAAAAACCAAAAAAATTTCATTGCAGATTAACTACACCTAACAAGATGACAAACAAACCTGAACCATTAGATGAAACCAATGAAACTGCACCATCAAAAGACAACATTGGAACGGACAATGAATCGAATGAAAACCTCGAAGATCAATTATACTAAGATTTAAATGAATTAAGGGTATTAAGTGATGAATTGAAGAGCACCAAGGAACCCTCTCGGGTTTCCTTGGCTTCATCATTGGAAAACATCATTGAATCCATCAACATTGCCCAAATTGAGATCACAAATATGAGCCAATACTGGGCTCGAATGAGGGAACACTACTCCACTAGGATGTCCAAAGAACAGATTAAAGAGCTCAACATCACCAAAGCCCAATTGTACAACAAATTCATAGTTCTCTTGACAGGACAACCTCCAGATGTGAGGAAGAGATGGGTTTGGATGGACTGGTGTATTTACCAGCCATGGAGAGATAACTGGAGAAAGATATGGTTTATGGTGTTTGACAGGCCCGCATGCAATAATTTGGAGGTCCCATAGTATTTCCTTCATAAATTGTGGGCTGAGTTTGAGCTAGGATACCATGTCAACTATTTTGACATCACTAAATTTCAAGGTGTCGGTCTTGGCTCTCCCCAAGATCGACCTCAGGCCCGCTGCAACCCACTTAGAGGGCCTCCTGCACCCAGGAGAGAGCCAAACCCCCCTCCTCAGCCACCTGGGTTTGGTAGCGGCCTAGATTAGATTAATGACTCAGTTAGACATGCCACACATCATTTTCTTAGACATACCACATTTGTGGCTATGTCTTCATAGAGTCGGGAGGACATCGATCAGACACACATAGTTGCACGGTCTATGGGTGGTGGTCGAGACATGCCAGGTATAGGTGGAACCCAGGAGGGGCCTTCTACTGGAACAATGGCACATCATTGTTCTCTCTATGGTCATTCTTGCCATGGTCCTACGCAGCAGCATGCCACAGAGAGCTACATGGAGTAGGTTAGCTATTGTTTTATTTAATGTTTAAGTATTTGTTGTATTTGATTTGATACCGTATTGTTTAATATATTTAACTTTGAATTACACATTGTTGACTTTATTTGTTTTAATGTACAATTATGCAAGGTCGAGTCTCTATCCTCTAGGTGGGAGTACATCGGTTCGTTTGACCTAGACTGAGCCATGGAAGCAACAGAGGAGATTGCAACACCATACACACAGGTAACTTCTTTACTTTGAATAATTAGATCTTGTTACGAGTAATTTGTGTTCAGTAATTACAAATTAATTAGCACTGAGTAATTACCATATTATCATCGTATTTTACAGTTGTGTTTATCATATTTTCTAAATTATTTGAGAGCTATAAATTCATATAATCCATCCAAACAAAAATGAAACCTTATAAAACATGAAAACCTAAGAAAACTAGAAACATTTGTGCCTGTTCACTTTAGGCATCCTAGACCTCTAATGATTGTAGAAATGGGAGAGAAATTTCCAAAATCTGTCATTCTTACTTGACCAATGATGAGAGAAATTTCCATCATCAATTTGTTGTAGGTGACATTGTCATCATTCTGTCCATCAACAATTTGTCCATAAGCTGATCATCTTCATTTTGTTTGATAGCATGTCCTCATTTTGTCCCCAAACATATCTTCATTTGTCCATGGTCATGTTGTCATTAATCTACCACTGTTGCTTCCTTAGTAAAACCCAAAAGATGCATGCACTACCCTTTCTGGATGCATGCACTTGTCCTTAGCTCTTATCTTCAAGACCACATAGGTTCTAAGAGGGATGCCCACAAGGGCTTGCAAACTTCTCCATGTCCTGTTTCCCACACCAACTTCCAAGATGCTCGCATATCCCTGTTACACCTAAATATTACTACCTTGACCAACCTTGAAAAGTTGGTCAGTTAAGCCCTCCAGTCATGGGAAACTTTAGGGATGTATACACTGAGATTGTCCTTATGCAGCCTGCGACGATGTCAGTTAGTTGGATAAAAGAGCATCTTCGAGCCCATTCTCGAAGCTGAGTGATGTGGATCCCTATCCCTAGCCTTTAGGGGAGCTGACATTCGGTTCCCTAGCCCTTGGGTGAGATTGCCTATCTCTCTCCTACCATATCTCAACCTATCCTATCCTCTTAGTCCTATATAAGTGAAGCTCATTCCCATTCCAAAGGGAGGAAATCTATAGTATCTATATGCTGGTGAAATTAGCTGAGGAGAGATCTCTACTCATCCCTTGAGAGATCCATCATTCCTTTGGAGGCTTTGGCATTGGCTTGGTTGGAGAAGGATTGCTACGTTAAGTCATTGGTTGTAATAACTTTCTTCTATGTACTTGCCCTTATTATACAGTAATATAAATGCTTTCCACCAAATTTTATTGCATTGATGATATTTTGTGTAGTTTGCCTATTTAACTACTTACTTAGATCTATTATTATGTATATGCATTTTACTGCTTGTGTTGTTTTGTTGTCTTGATAGGTTTTGCAGTTGAGATCTGAAGACCATCAAGTTTGAAGCAACATTCAAGGAGAAAGGATCAACGATCTGGAAGGTAAAGCATCTAGTTCCTTGATCTCTAATTAGATCTAGGAGAGTTATTTATATTTTGTCTCTATTTGTTCTAGACTTACGTTAAGCTAGGGAGATCAGGCCTTGAGTCTGCTCTTGGTAGATTTTTCGTCAAACAATCCCTTATGAAGCATTCCTGCAAGCTCATGCTTGCTTGGCATGTCTTCTAAATCCATGTCGTCCATCCATTCATTGTCCCATGATATTTATGACCATGCTCGTCCTTTCAATTTTCCTCAATACTTGTGTTCTGCATGTCAAGTCCATCTTCTTGTCGTTTGCATTGACCCTTCAAGCCATCCAATGCTTGCTTGCTCTTCATGTGCTTGACCAATGCCATGTGTGTTATTGATGCTTTTCCATTTGTCACCATGTCATCCAAGTTATCTTTTCCATGTATTCTCCTTGTCCAAATCATCTTCAAATGAACACAGTATGGGTCATTTGACTCTTGGCTCAATAGGTGTGCCAATGGATCCAATTCCCATCACTTTGTCCACCAAATCAACCTTTGCTTCCATGCCCTTATGCCATGTGTTATTCAAGCTTAAAATTTGTCATTAATGTTGTCATCAATGACAATAACAGGAAACCATATTCATCAAGCTCTCCTCAATCTCTCGAAATCTTCACACATTGCTTCCTTAAAATTGAAACTTGTCTTCTATTTATAGTTTTATCATTAAGATGATTAAATCAATCAAATATGATTTATTTAATATGGCCATGCCATGTCACCTTCTATCATTTCATAATATTAATTGTGAGACACACATATGCCCTTAAGATGCCCGCAATGCACTCTTAAAAATGCCCGTAGCGGGCTCCACTTTGATGCCCGTAAGGGACATCAACACATGCCTATATTGGTCTTGGATTATGCACGCAATGGTATCATGTAAATGCTCGTAGGCCCTTATCAATATGCCCGCAATACACCACAAATTCTTGCACTGGGTTCTTCAAAGAATGCCCACAGGGTCCTTTTGATTATGCCCGCAATGGTGCTTTGAAATGCCCACAAGGGGCCTTCCAAATGCCCACACATCTTCCTTGTCCACCTCATCATACTGTCTTTGTCCTCTAACCTTATGTTTTCCAATTCATCGTACTCCATGTCACCAATTTATCAATCCTTCTTGTCACCAAGCATGTCCTCCTTATCATGTTCCATGTCATCAAACACCATGCTTGACAAGTAATCAAGCTTGCTTTCTTGTCACTTGTCTTTGTCTTGTCCTTAGCTTGCCATGTCCTTCTTCCATGCTTGTCATAAACACTTGTCATGCTTTCCATGTTTGATGCCTGCCATGTTTGTCATACTTGTCACCTTTTCCATTCCTCAAGCCATGCCACCATCCCAACTGTTCTTGCCATAATGTGTATGCTCCACATTCTTAACTCTTCCATGTCTTTGTCATTAATGTATTCTCATCAAGGTCATTACCAAGTCCTTGTCATCAATTGTTTGTCATGTCTCCACTTTGTCAAGTCTTCTACACTTGGCATGATTGCTTGCCACTTGTCAAGTCATCAAAGCTTGTCATGTTTACCATTTGTCCAGTCAAGTCTTTTCCATGTCATCACTTTGACCTTTGTCATTAACGTGTTGTCATCAATGACAACTTTGGCCATCAAACACTTCAAGCATAAATTGTCAACCTTCTTTGCCACATTATCTTCAATGAATTACCATAGATTGGGTCATTTGTTCCTATCATGGGCCCAATCCATTGTGGGTCAAAGGACACGATCCCCACAACCATGTTCTTTACCAAGTCTTGAACAAATGGACTGCACCAATACAATAAAAAATTTATACAATATCCAAAGTCCATCAAACCACTATCATCTAACTTGAATCTAAATTAATTGCAATCATGTTTTCTAAGTACTATCATTGTCATTCTCATTGGCATTGTGTTTAATATTGTTAATATTGTTTTTATAAATTCAATCTAAAAATTATAGTGTTTGCACAGGTGCCTGCATGCTCCAGCGACCAGCCATCGCCCCCGGGGATCAGGAGATCTCCACGTGTGCAAGTATCGTGTGTATTAAAGCATAAATTTAATTTCAAATATGATGACTTGTCTGTGTATATTTATATTTTTCTATATTAAACTATGAGTTTATAAATGTGTATGCAGGTGCGAGCACCTCGGCCTGGTAGTGTCATTTTTTCTCCCTCCCAAGCCTTTCGTCCACCGTATGCCAGTTGTATCCCCTGGCATAAATTCCCCATTCCATGCATCCCTCCCCACCCCCTTCCATCCACCCCCCCCCTCCTATCCAACACCACAGTTCCATCCATCTCCCTCTTTTGTTTCATATCCTACGTCCCATCACCCCATCCCAACCTTTCCACCACCTCCGTATCCGTTTCTCATGTTCCCACCCTCTCCCATCCGACCACGACACACCACCCATCCATAGTCACCCATCCCTCCCATGCAACAAATACCTCCCCCCCCCCCTCCACATTCCCCCACCACACTCGATTCCCATTCGGCGGTGCCCCCATCCATACTATAGCCAGCTGGGGTTTATCACCCTAGACATGCATCTCCACTTCTCCCACCTCATTCCATGCCTCCTTCTTCCACCTCTCCTTCTTCCACTGTGCCCCCCAGTGGTGTAGCCACCGTTGATGTGGCTACATCCTCCCCTATACCATCCACCCTAGCATCGAAGCAGGTTGTCTAGCTGACTGCTCCATCCGCCAGCCCTGAAGACCAGCCGGTTGTGTTCATGGTGAGATTGACTAGTTTATGAAAATCTCGTTCAATTTTAATGAAAATTACTATATGCATCTAATTTCATCATTTATTTGATTGTTCTAAATGTTGTAGGGTGGCATTGCTGAGAGACTAGGAGAACGGAGGAGGAAGACCCCCTCACGACTTACAGTCTTGCATGCGGTGAGTTATCTAAGATTGAAAACTATTTTTATTTTTAAATTATGTTTTATACTTGTATAATTGCTAGGAAAAGTTGACATATTATTGTTACCGTTTCAGGTCTCAGGGGATGTGGTCCAAGTCTCCCGAAGGACCCAGCTTCCTCTAGCACGAAGAAGAGGAAGATCGATTTTGGAGATGCACCTAGGAGCTCCGAGGGGGGGCAAGAGGATTGAGAGACCCTCCTATGTACACTAGCTATGATGTGACATTTTGGGCACGAGTTGCCATATTTTGTATAGGAAACCATGGGCCATATTTTGTATAGGGCACGAGTTGCCATATTTTGCACAGGGCACGAGTTGCCATTATATAGACATTGGGAACGATGTTCCATTTTTCCAAAAAGTGTACCTGATTGGATCATTTTTGCATATTAATAGATGGATATGCAATTGTATATATGAATTTGTCTTTGATTACATTTTTGCATACATGATTTTGTCTTCAATAACAATGTTATGGAAAAGTTTTCACATACATATAGATGTTATTTCTAGACACCAAGTGACATCAATATGAGTCCCTTGTATTTGAATGGGTCTTGCATCTTTTCCTTTCAGCAACAACATACCTAACCAAGCAAACTAAGGAGTGATATTTACATTACAAAGTGTTGTGACTTTAGGGATACAAATAAATAAATAGGAGATGATGACTTCCTCATAATTGTTTATCTAAAGTAATGCAGTTTCTTAGTGTCTTCATCTACATCTTCAACATTTGTGTTCAATCTTTGTCTTGGATCTTCCATACTTCACCTTGTAATGGTTATAATAGTCAATTCTAACAAGCATTGCATCACATATTATATCAAATTAACCTAGATATATGAGAAGTTAATATGTGTGCTTGGAAGGAAGGGTTAACCATATCACTTGAATTAGTTCAAACATCAGGGGTGTGCATAGGTGCATTTGGATTGAGCAATAAAAGAGAATTGTTAATGTAGTTACATATGGATCGTTTTTTGTGTGTTAGTATGTGCCTTTAATGAAATCATGGTTAATGTGTTGAACTACTATTTGCACAAGTTGGCATAGACCCTTAGTGTTGATAATGTCTTCAATGTTTTGGTAATATTGATAATCACTCTTTGTAATTTAAGTACCTTGGATTTTTTGATGTTAAGACACATATTGAACATAGTCAACTCAATGGTTGAAGACATCATTTTAACCCATGATCCATGGAAGATTCATTGGAGTCATATGAACCTCATTTTCATCACCTCAACCATGGTCAAGACGCCAAGATCCATCCTTAGTAGACAAAACCTCATGTTGGCACCCATATCACACTCAAAGATAAAAAAATTCTTTGAAAGGGCATGTTTGGGGGTTGAGGGAATCTTGATGGATAATATCCTTAAAAATTTATATTCGATTTGAGGCCTCATATGTCCTCACCTTATCATTGTCAATACCTAAAGACCCATCCTTAGTGCACAAAACCTCCAAATGGAATCCATATCCAAAACAAAGGCCATGTATCCCGTCTAGAGAACTTGTGTAGTGATTCAAGGACTTGTTCATGGCTCATGAGCATGCAAATATTCATTTAGGTCCTAATAACCTTTATATTTTTTAATCACCATGCTCAAGGTCTAGAGACCCATCTCTTGTGTTGAAAATCCTCTATTGGCATTGTTGTAGGAGCTTTATTCAACTAGTCAACTAGGATAAAGAGTTGATTGGAGGTATACATGTAAGATTCAACTAAGTAGTCATGTTGGTTGATTGATTGATAAAGATAGTTAAAATAACTATAGTTACCTCCCCTCTATATAAAGAGCATATATATGCATCATCCTATCATTGTAAAAATAAATATTTGTTAGGGATTAATAAAAGGCTAATTATTGATGGCACTAAAGTTACATTCTCCCCTTTCTCACTTTCCATTTATGTGTATGAATATGTAGATATATCTTGGATAATGACACATATACGTAATACTAATTACGGCACATATTGTATAATGGATGCATACATGCATATATGTTGTGTGAGAAGGAGACTATTTAGTGGTGGGAAATTAAATTGGAAAATTACATGAGAAATTATGCAAGAAGGAATCAACTAACTATTGCACACACCAGGGCATGATTTTTTATAATCACTCGTGAGAGGTTCTTAGAGTCAAATACATTGGATATAAATAAATTCCTCGAGATAAATAATACATGACCATAGAAGAAGATTGAAATTTGAGGTCAAAACACATTAATGAAGGTAGAATGAACTTGGAGTGATAGATTGATAAAATTTTAGATGAATGCCTAGATCTCTAAACACAAGTTAAAGAAAAAGAAAGAAAAACTCCTAACATTGAGAACAAATAGCCAAAACCAACAATGCAACTAGAACACAATGACCAAGGGAACTTCAAAATGCAACACCGCTCCACAAAAGAAGTTGCTTTAGACCTACCTCATTTGGTATGAGAGAAGTTGCTCTAGAGACCTAGAGACCTACCTACCACTTCTCTCATTTGGTATGAGAGAATTTGCTTTAGACCTACCTCACTCATGTCAATTCTTGTGTTTTTGGAGGCCGACCTCCCACCCCACATGTCCTCTTCAACATTTTTTGTTCTCTTGGTTTTGTGCCCACCCAAACTTTTTTCATCCTTTGGGTACCTTGAGGTATATCCCCAACCCAAAAAATTCTTATATTATGTTGATTATGTTGGTTGATGGCTTCACCCAACAAAATTATATTCAACAATACACATATGGTTAGACTTGGCTCCCCATGCTCAATGATCACTATATTTAACAATACACTTATCTTAAATTTAATTCATGTCTTGTTCAATATTTCATAATGAAATAGCTATTTGAGAGCACCACCTTAGACCAAGCCATACCATTAATATAAAATGTACATTAGAGAAATGACCTAATTCTATTTCCTTCTATAACTCTAACCATGACCCTCACCCAAACCATAGCACTAAACCCTCTGTACCCTTTAGATACTTCCTCCAATATGTCCTAACCTCCCTACAAGTAACACTACCTCTTCACCCTCTCCACAATTGTGCCACTATCGTGAAACTCAAAAGCTTGATAAATTTACTGAGCAAAACCCTTCATCATCATTGTCATCTCTAGGTTCATCATCAACATCTCCATCATCATCATCTTGATCATCATCATCATCATCATATTCATCACCATCACCATCATCATCAAAATATTCATCATCATCACCATCATCATCATCATCATCAACATCTTCATCATCATCACCATCATCATCAACATATTCATCATCATTGTCATCTATAGGTTCCTCATCAACATCTCTATCATCATCATCATCATCATCTTCTTCATCATCTCCGTCATCATCATCATCTTCATCACCATCACCATCACCATCATCATCAACGTCTTAATCATCATCACCATCATCATCATCAACAACATATTCATCATCATTGTCATCTCTAGGTTCCTCATCAACATATCCATCATCATCATCATCACCATCTTCATCACCATCACCATCATTATCAATGTCTTCATCATTATCACCATCATCATCATCATCAACATCTTCATCATCATTGTCATCTCTAGGTTCCTCATCAACATCTTATTCATCATCATCATCTTCATCACCATCACCATCATCATCAACGTCTTCATCATCATCACCATCTTCATCATCATTGTCATCTCTAGTTTCCTCATCAACATCCCCATCATAATCATCTTCTTCATCATCATCATCTTCATCGCCATCACCATCACCATCATCATCAACATCTTCATCATCATCACCATCATCATCATCATCATCATCAACATCTTCATCATCATTTTCATCTCTAGGTTACCCATCAACATCTCCATCATCATCGTATTCATCATCATCATCATCATCATCATATTCATCACCATCACCATCATCATCCACGTCTTCATCATCATCACCATCTTCATCATCATTGTCATCTCTCAGCTCCTCATCAACATCTCCATCATCATCATCTTCTTCATCATCATCATAATCATCTTCATCACCATCACCATCATCATCGTCATCAACGTCTTCATCATCATCACCATCATCATCATCATCACCATACGTGCCCGGTCGAGGATTTTGCAAATTTGACCCCAATGTGCAAAAATTGCACAATCATGTACTAAGCAAAACCCTAGTTTCCAAAATGGACCTACAAGATGACACCTGGGCCATGGGACTAGAGGAGATGGGCACCCCTACCACTATCCCGACGTCCTGAATCCAACGGAGTCGACGGTTTGTCAATCTGAGCGACGATCGTCATTCTACGGCTTGTTCTATCTTGCATCCAAAAGGCCTTCAGGGACACCTGTTGGATACCTACCGGGGGCATAGAATTCCAATCATGCAACAAAAAAGGGTTCTGGGGATTCCTACAATTGTGTCTAGGAAGTTTCTAGCTGGGAACACTAGCCATAAGTGCATGGTCGATGATTTTGCAAATTTGACCCCAATGTGCAAAAATTGCACACTCCCTTACGCAGCAAAACCCTAGTTTCCAAAATGGACCTACAAGATGACACCTGGTCCATGGGACCGGAGGCGAGGGCCACCCTTAGCACTATCCCAATGTCTTGAATCCAACAGAGTCGACGGTTTGTCGATCCGAGCCACGGTCGTCATTCTACGGCTTGTTCCATCTTGCATCCAAAAGGCCTTTAGGGACACTTGTTGGATACCTACCGAGGGCATAGAATTCCAACCGTGAAACAAAACTGGGTTCCGAGGAGTCCTGCAGCTGTGTCTAGGAAGGTTCCAGTTGGGAATGCTAACCATAAGTGCTCGGTCGACGATTTTGCAAATTTGACCCCAATGTGCAAAACTTGCACTCTCCCTTACTGAGAAAAACCCTAGTTTCCAAAATGGACCTACAAGATAACACCTGGGCCATGGGACCGGAGGAGAGGGTCAACCCTAGCACTATCCCGATGTCCTGAATCCAATGGAGTCGATGGTTTTTCGATCCGAGCCACGGTCGTCATTCTATGGCTCGTTCTGTCTTGCATCCAAAAGGCCTTTAGGGACACCTGTTGGATACCTACCGGGGGCATATAATTCCAACCGTGCAAAAAAACCGGGTTCTATGAATTCTTGCAAGTGTGTCTAGGAAGGTTCTAGCTGCGAATGCTAGCTAGAAGTGCTCGGTCGACGATTTTGCAAATTTGACCCCAATCTGCAAAAATTGTGCACTCCCTTAGTGAGAAAAACCCTAGTTTCCAAAATGGACCTACTAGATGACACCTGGGCCATAGGACTAGAGGAGAGTGGTACCCCTAGCACTATCCCGATGTCCTGAATCCAACGGAGTTGACGGTTTGTCGATCTGAGCCACAATCGTCATTCTATGACTCGTTCCTTCTCGCATCGAAAATGCCTTCAAGGACACCTGCTGGATACCTACCGGGGGCATAGAATTCCAACCGTGCAACAAAATCGTGTTCCGGGGAGTCCTACAACTGTGTCTAGGAGTGTTCTAGCTGGGAACGCTGGCCATAAGTTCCTGGTCTACAATTTTACAAATTTGACCCCAATGTGCAAAAATTGCACACTCCCTTACTCAGCAAAACCCTAGTTTCCAAAATGGACCTACAAGATGACACCTGGGCCATGGGACCGGAGGATAGGGGCACCCCTAGCACTACCCCGACTTTCTAAATCCAACGGATTCGAAGGTTTGTCGATCCGAGCCACTATCATCATTCTACAGCTCATTCCGTCTCGCATCCAAAAGATCTTCAGGGACACCTGCTGGATACCTATCGGGGGCATAGAATTCCAACCGTGCAACAAAACCGGGTTTCGAGGAGTCCTGCAATTGTGTCCAGGAAGGTTCTTGCTGGGAATGCTAGCCATAAGTTCCTGGTCAACGATTTTACAAATTTGACCCCAATGTGAAGGCCATGCCAATCTTGATCAAGGGGGGCATTTCTCGTCCAAAGGCTCCCGGGTGGGCGTGGCCACTGTGGACATGTCTAAAATGGCCATACGCACATGTGGGAGGTAACAGAACTTAAGTCTGCTCTCCATTTTGGGTTCCATGCCCCTGGAGAAACTCCTCAAAGTGTCCCCGAATGGTCCCGGGGTGCTGGACCAAGATGCCCGGAACATAAAATACCAACCGTGCAACAAAACTGGGTTCCGAGGAGTCTTGCAAGTGTGTTTAGGAAGGTTCCAACTAGGAATGCTAGCCATAAGTGCATGGTTGACGATTTTGCAAATTTGACCCCAATGTGAAGGCCATGCCAATCTTGATAAAGGGGAAAAATTCTCATCCGAAGGATCCCTGGTGGACGTGGCAACTGTGGAAACATCTGCAATGGCCATATGCACCTGTGGGAGCTGACGGAACCCAAGTCTGCTCTCCGGTTTAGGTTCCGTGCCCCTGGAGCAAATCCTCAAAGTGTCCTCGAATGGCCTTGGGGTGCTGGACCAATATGTCTGCAGCAACCAAACCGTGGCTCTGGGCGTGATTTCGTCAATTCCGGTGGATCTGGGATGCTAGGTTTCAGCTAGGGGAGCCCCCACAGCATGCCGCCAACCCCCGAAAATGGTGCCAATGTGCCATCTTTGGAGCTAGGGTTTTGCTCAGTTAAGGCCATGCCAATCTTGCTCAAGGGGGGCATTTCTAGTTTGAAGGCTTCTAGGCGTGCGTGGCCACCGTGGACATGTCCGCAATGGCCATACGCACCTGTGGGAGCTGATGGAACCCAAGTCCGCTTGTCGGTTTGGGTTCCGTGCCCCCAGAGAAAATCCTCAAAGTGTCCCTGAATGGCCTCAGGGTGACGAACCAAGATGCCCGCAACACCCAAACCGTGGCTCCAGTCGTGAATCCGTCAATTTTGGTGGATCCGGGACACTGGGTTTTAGCTAGGGAACCCCTCATAGTGTGCTACCAACCCCCGAAAATGGTGCCAATGAGCCATCTCCGGAGCTAGGGTTTTTCTCAGTGAGGGCCATTCCAAATTCACTCAAGGGGGGCATTTCTCATCCAGAGGCCCACGGGCATGCGTGGCCATCGTAGACAGGTCCACAATTGCCATGTGGACCTGTGGGAGCCTACAAAATCCAAGTCCACTCGTCGGTTTGGGTTCCATGGCCCTGGGGAAAATCCTCAAAGTTTCCCTTAATGGCCTCGGGATGCCTGACTAGAATGCTCGTAGCAGCCATACCATGGCTGCATTCACGAATCCGTCGATTCCGATGGGACTGGGGTGCCAAGTTTCAGCTAGGAGATCTCACACACCGTGCCTCGAAGACCGCACAACGATGCCAATGAACCATCTCTGGAGCTAGGGTTTTGCTCAGTGAGGGCCATTCCAAATTCGCTCAAGGGGTCCATTTCCCATCCGGAGGACCTGGGCATGCGTGACCACTGTGGAAAGATCCACAATGGTCACATGGACCTGTGGGAGCCGACGGAATCCAATTCCGCTCGCCGGTTTGAGTTCCGTGGCCCTGGAGCAAATCCTCAAAGTGTCCCTGAATGTCCCTGGGGTTCCTGACTAGAATGACCGTAGCAACCAAACCATGGCTCTGTTCATGAATCCATCGATTCCGGTGGGTCTGAGACGTCGGTTTTCATATAGGGCACCCCCCCCACCATGCCTCGAAGACCCAGAAATGTGCCAATGAGCCATCTCTGGAGCTAGGGTTTTGCATAGTGAGGGCCATTCTAAATTCGCTCAAGGGGGCCATTTCTCATTTGAAGGCCCCCAAGTGTGCATGGCCACCGTGGACAGGTCCACAATGGCCACGTGGACTTGTGGGAGCTAACAGAATCCAAGTCCACTCATTGGTTTGGGTTCCATGGCCCTACAAAAAATCCTCAAAGTGTCCCTGAATGGCCTTGGGGTGCCCAACTAGAATTCCCGTAGCACCCAAACCATGGCTTTGTTCATGAATCCATCAATTCCGGTGGGTCCGAGACACTGGGTTTCAGCTAGGGGGACCCCCGACACCATGCCTCGAAGACCCGAAAACGGTTCCAATGAGCCATCTCTAGAGCTAGGGTTTTGCTCAGTGAGAGCCATTCCAAATTCACTCAAGAGGGCCATTTCTCATACAGAGGCCCCAGGGCACGCGTGGCCACCGTGGACAGGTCCACAATGGCCACATGGACCTATGGGAGCCCACAGAATCTAAGTCTGCTCTCCAGTTTGGGTTCCATGTCCCTGGGGCAAATCCTTAAAGTGTCCCTGAATGGCCCCGCGGTGCCTGAATCGAATGCTCATAGCACTCAAACCGTGGCTCTGTTCGCAAATCCATCGATTTCGGTGGGTCCGGGACACTGGGTTTCAGCTAGAGGACCCCGTGAGGACCCCCCACACCATGCCTCGATGACCCGGAAACAAAGCCAATGAGCCATCTCCGGAGCTAGGGTTTTGCTTAGTGAGGGCCATTCCAAATTCGCTCAAGGGGGCCATTTGTCATCCAGAGGCCCTCGGGCATGCATGGACATCATGGACAGGTCCACAATGGCCACATGGACCCATGGGAGCACACAGAATCCAAGTCCACTCGTCGGTTTGGGTTCCATAGCCCCGTAACAAATCCTCAAAGTGTCCCTGAATGGCCCCAGGGTACCCGACTAAAATGCCGATAGCACCTAAACTGTGGCTCCGTTCATGAATACGTCGATTCCGATGGGTCTAGGACGTTGGGTTTTAGTTAGGAAACCCCCCATGGTGTGCCTCGAAGACCCGAAAATGGCGCCAATGAGCCATCTCCAGAGCTAGGGTTTTGCTCAATGAGGGCCATTCCAAATTCGCACAAGGGGGGTATTTCTCATCCATAGTCCCCCAGGCATGCGTGGCCACCGTGGACAAGTCCAAAATGACCCCGTCCAACTTTCCACGGTGGCCATGCTTGCCCAGGGGCCTCCAGATGAGAAATGCCCCCCTTGAGCGAAATTGGAATGGCCCTCACCGAGCAAAACCCTAGCTTCGAAGATGGCACATTAGCACCAGTTTCTGTTCTTTGAGGCCCGGTGTGGGGGGTCCCCTAGTTTCGGTGTCCCAGACCCACCAGAATCGACGGATTTGAGAATAGAGCCATTGTTTGGTTGCTACAGGTATTCTAGTCGGGCACCCCGGGGCCATTCGGGGACACTTTGAGGATTTTCCCCGGGGCCACAGAACCCAAACCGATGAGCAAACTTGGATTCCGTAAGCTCCCATAGGTCCACGTGGCCATTATGGACCTATCCACGGTGGTGACGCACACCCTGGGGCCTCTGGATGAGAAATGGCCCATATGAGCGAATTTGGAATGGCCCTCACTGAGCAAAACCCTAGCTCCGGAGGTGGCTCATTGGCACCGTTTTCGGGGGTTGGCGGCATGCCATGGGGGTCTCCTAGATGAAATCCGGCATCCCGGATCCACTGGAATCGACAGATTCGTGACCATAGGCATGGTTTGGGTGCTGCAGGCATCTTTGTCTAGCACCCCGGGGCCATTCGAGGACACTTTAAGGATTTGCTCCGGGGGCACGAAACCAAAACCGGTGAGCGGAATTGGGTTCTGTCATCTCCCACAGGGGCGTATGGCCATTGTGGATGTGTCCACGGTGGCCATGCATGCCTGGGAGATTTTAGACTATAAATGGCCCCCTTGAGCAAGATTGGCATGGCCTTAACTGAGCAAAACCCTAGCTTCGTAGATGGCACATTGGCACCATTTCCGTGGGTTGGCGGCATGCTGTGGGGGATTCCTAGATGAAACCCGACGTCTCGGATCCACCGGAATCAACAAATTCACAATCGGAGCCACGGCTTGGGTGCTGTGGGCATCTCAGTCTAGCACCCCGGGGCCATTCGAGGACACTTTGAGGATTTGCTCTGGGGGCATGGAACCCAAACTGGCGAGTGGACTTGGGTTCCATCAGCTCCCATAGGTGCATATGGTCATTGCGGATGTGTCCACGGTGGCCACGCCCACTCGGGAGCCTTCGGACGAGAAATGGCTCCCTTGAGCAAGATTGGCATGGCCTTCACATAGGGGTCAAATTTGCAAAATCGTCGATTGGGAACGTATGGCTAGCGTTCCTAGCTGGAACCTTCCTAGACACACTTGCAGGACTCCCCAGAACCCAATTTTGTTGGATGGTTGGTATTTTATGCCGCCGATACGTATCCAGTAGGTGTCCCTGAAGAACTTTTGGATGCGAGACGGAACGAGCAGTAGAATGATGACCGTGGCTCGGATTGACAAATCGTCAACTTTGTTGGATTCAGGACGTCGGGATAGTGCTAGGGGTTCCACTCTCCTCCGTTCCCGTGGCCCAGGTGTCATCTTATAGGTCCATTTTGGAAAATAGCGTTTTCCTGAGTAAGGGAGTGTGCAATTTTTGCACATTGGGATCAAATTTGCTAAATCGTCGATCGGGTACTTATGGCTAGCATTCCCAGCTGGAACCTTCCTAGACATAGTTGCAGGACTCCCCGGAACCCGATTTTGTTGCACGATTGGAATTCTATGCCCTCGGTAGGTATCCAGTAGGTGTCCTTGAAGGCCTTTTGGATGCGATACGGAACGATCCGTATAATGACGACCGTGGCTCAGGTTGACAAAACGTCGAATCCATTGGATTCAGGACGTCAAGATAGTTCTATGGGTGCCCCTCTCCTGTGGTCCCATGGCCCAGGTGTCATCTTGTAGGTCCATTTTGGAAACTAGGATTTTGCTCAGTAAGGGAGTGTGCAATTTTTGCACATTGGGGTCAAATTTTGAAAATTGTCGACCGGTAACTCATGGCTAGTGTTCCCAGCTGGAACCTTCCTAGACACACTTGCAGGACTCCTCGAAACCTTGTTTTGTTGGATGGTTGGAATTCTATGCCCCCGGTAGGTATCCAGCAGGTGTCCATGAAGGCCTTTTGGATGCGAGATAGAACGAGCCGTAGAATAACGACTGTGGCTCGGATCGAAAAACTGTCAACTCAGTTGGGTTGAGGATGTCAGGATAGTGCTAGGGGTGCCCTTCTCCTCTGGTCCCATGGCACAGGTGTCATCTTGTAGGTCCATTTTGAAAAATAGGGTTCGACTCAGTAAGGGAGTGTGCAATTTTTGCACATTGGGGTCAAATTTGAAAAATTGTCGACCGAGCACTTATGGCTAGTGTTCCCAGCTGGAACCTTCCTAGACACAGTTGCAGGACTCCCCAGAACCCTGTTTTGTTGCATGGTTGGAATTCTATAGCCCCAGTAGGTATCTAGCAGGTGTCCCTGAAGGCCTTTTGGATGCGAGACAGAACAAGCCGTAGAATGTCGACTATGGCTCGGATCGACAAACCGTTGACTCCGTTGGATTCAAGATGTCAGGATAGTGCTAGGGGTTCCCCTATCCTCCGGTCCCATGGCCCAGGTGTCATCTTGTATGTCCATTTAGGAAACTAGGGTTTTGCTCAGTATAGGAGTGTGCAATTTTTGCACATTGGGGTCAAATTTGCAAAATTTTCGACCGGGCACTTATGGATAGCGTTCCCAGTTGGAACCTTCCTAGACACACTTGCAGGACTCCCCAGAACCTGGTTTTGTTGCACGGTTGGAATTCTATTCCCCCGATAGGTATTCAGCAGGTGTCCCTGAAGGCCTTTTCGATGCGAGACGAAACGAGTCGTAGAATGACGATCGTGGATCGTATCAACAAACCGTCGACTCCGTTGGATTCAAGACGTCGGGATAGTGCTAAGGGTTCCCCTCTCCTCCAGTCTCGTGTCCCTGGTGTCATCTTGTAGGTCCATTTTGGAAACTAGGGTTTTGATCACTAAGGGAGTGCAATTTTTGCACATTGGGGTCAAATTTGCAAAATCGTTGACCAAGCACTTATGGTGATGATGATGATGATGGTGATGATGATGAAGATGTTGATGATGATGGTGATGGTGATGGTGATGAATATGATGATGATGATGATGATGATGATGATGGATAAGATGATGATAATGGAGATGTTGATGAGGAGCCTAGAGATGACAATGATGATGAAGATGGTGATGACGATGAAGATGGTGATGATGATGATGAAGACATTGATGATGATGGTGATGGTGATGAAGATGATGATGATGATGATGATGAAGATGATGATGATGGAGATGTTGATGAGGAACCTAGAGATGACAATGATGATGAATATGGTGATGATGATGATGATGGTGATGATGATGAAGACGTTGATGATGATGATGATGGTGATGGTGATGAAGATGATGATGATGAAGAAGAAGATGATGATGATGGGTATGTTGATGAGGAACCTAGAGATGGAAATGATGATGAAGATGGTGATGATGATAAAGATGTTGATGATGATGGTGATGGTGATGAAGATGATGATGATGATGATGATGAAGAATATGATGATGATGGAGATGTTGATGAGGAACCTAGAGATGACAATGATGATGAATATATTGATGATGATGATGATGATGATGGTGATGATGATGAAGACGTTGATGATGATGGTGATGGTGATGAAGATGGTGATGAAGATGATGATGATGAAGAAGATGATGATGACGGAGATGTTGACAAGGAACCTAGAGATGACAATGATGATGAAGATGGTGATGATGATGATGATGAAGATGTTGATGATGATGTTGATGATGATGATGATGGTGATGATGATTTTGATGATGATGATGACAAGTCACTCTAAGTGGTTATCTATAGGAATCAAGCATCAATATTCAACCATAAATGAGCATGTTTTAAAATAAATTGTTAGGATACATATCTAAGAGTCTATAAGATCTCTATGCATTTGTCCATCAAATTTGGTCAAGGAGTTTCTAGTATCTAGTTAGAATATATTAGTGGAAACCCTAGGTTGATGACACGATGCTTGGATAAGGGAAAAAACCCAAAATCTAGCTAGATTTGGATGAGAATTGAGCATGGGGAACCAAATCTATGAATATGTGTATTCTTAAATATAATTTTGTTGGGTGAATCCAATAACCAACATAATCAACATAACATAAGAGTTTTTGGGGTTGGGGATATACCTCAAGGTACCCAAAGAATGAAAACAGTTTGGGTGGGCACAAAACCAAGAGAACAAAAAATGTTGAAGAGGACATGTGAGGTGGGAGGTCGACCTCCAAAAACTCAAAAATTGATATGAGTGAGGTAGGTCTAAAGCAACTTCTCTCATACCAAATGAGAGAAGTGGTAGGTAGGTCTCTAGGTCTCTAAAGCAACTTCTCTCATACCAAATGAGGTAGTTCTAAAGCAACTTCTTTTTTGTAGTGGTGTTGCATTTTGAAGTTCCCCTGGTCATTGTGTTCCAGCTGCATTGTTGGTTTTGGCTAGTTGTTCCCAATGTTAGGAGTTTTTCTTTTTTTCTTTCTTTAACTTGTGTGTAGAGATCTAGGAAACAATGGTTGCTGGTTGATTAACATAAGCTTGTTGTTGAAGCCAATGAGGGGTTCCTAGATGTCCTAAATATTATAGGTTTGCTAAAGAGAGCCTAGGAGTTATATGGTAGGGATCATGAAGATATAACCACTGGTGAAGATAAGGGAAGAGACATGGCTAGAGTTTGCATGAGAAGATATTATTTCCTTTATTTAATAGAATGTGTAATCCTCATCATAAATGTGTCATAATGTCTAAGAGTAATATGCCATAACTGTGAAAAAATATAACATAACCTTACACAGAAAAAGAGAAGCTATTAATTGTCATAATTGTAAGGAATCTATCATACTAGTATACCCACTTGGAGTCCAAATACCCCCTATTGAGGGTACGTTTGGTGGTTCACGGATTCTAGGGCTAGATTAGGTTAATAGGGCTAGATTAGGTTTCTAGGATTCTAGATCAGTTTACTAGGGTTAGATTAGTGTTTCTAGGGCTAGTTTAGGTTTCTAGGACTAGATTAGGTTTATAGTATTCTAGCTTAGTTTTCTAGTGTTAAATTAGTGTTTCTAGGGTTAGTTTAGATTTCTAGGATTTCTAGGGCTAGATTAGGTTTGTAGGGTTATATTAGTGCTTCTAGGGATAGACTAAGTTTCGAGGGATAGATTAGGTTTCTAAACATTAATGACAAAGGGTGAAATGATGACATGGCAGATGGATGTATCTCTATGTATGTATGTATGCATGTATGTATGGCAAATACATGTATGTATGTATCTATCAACAAAAAATGCATGTACCAACAAAATAACAGAAAACTACACATACCTCGATGTAGAAAATAACATTCTTTGATGCAATTCTTTTTCTTATGTAAAGTTGATTGGCCTCATTCAATAAATCCATCTGGATCCTCTCTGTTGCTAATTGTCTCCATCAATCTCTCGTGCTCTGAATGAGGTAGGTAGTAGCGTACCTTGGTTGAGCTCTTGCTTGACATTGTCTGAAGATGGATGTTTGTGCAAATGATCAAGTTTGTGAAGTGATACACCACTGAACCTGGTCTGTAATCCATGAATACATGCCCACTAGTCTTTCTTGACTTACCATCTAATGTAAGATATTCCCCCTTAACCACCATCGAGCCAATAGGAAATTCAATTCCTTGATCGTCGATTAATGATGCGTAGAGGGTTTGCTTACCTTGGATGCACCGTGCCAACCAATAATCCGTGCACCATTCATTGTCTTTCAAGGCAACAACTGCATATATTTGTCCTATTTGTACAAGATCTGAGATATGGTTGTAGTATGTCAAAATCGTTGACTGAACCTCCTCTAACTGGGTTGTTTCAACAATTGCACGTTGGTCTACGGGAAGTGACACACGATCCCATTCATCAACCCAATCCATGCATTCACATTCATCCCATTCACCACTGCTGCAAGGGCTGCAAAAGCATGCAAGATTTCGTGTCCATATTTCAAATAAGGGGTTGTTTGAGCTTCGAACTGAATGAAATCCACGTGTTCCTTGTAGTGTGCCACAACTATAGGAACGTGATAGATCTATTTCAACCACTTTCCAAAAAATAATTACCACACGTACTACCACTGATGATTTTTGTTGATCTCTTGCTTGGTCTGACATTGTTGCAAAGAACCATTGAACTATGGATTTTGCATTTGGGATATGAGGTTCCATGTCAAACCTCATCTCTTCCCTTCGCAGTGAGGTCTTGATGCATGCACCGACCCCATCGTGCTCACCTTTTCCATGCCCAGTCTCAAAATAGTTCCAGATATGCGGCACATTATAAGTCTTATGCAAAATACTCATCCATTGGAATACTCGAGCAATTTTGAACTGGCCCGCACAACCATCCGACCATATCCAATGTTGATCTATCTGTATATCTCTCTCCTTCAACTGATCATAGAAAATTGAAAAACAATGTTGCACATAACCCAGATCATGGGTTCTATCATCACTTATGTAAAAGTTTGTCTCTTTCATTATTATCCTCTTGTCATTGCTGCTCTCTGGCCCATGCCTATGCATAATATGTACCATGATGTTGACTTGGTTTGAATTGTAGTATTGACTCTGGATTTCATTTTGTGGCTGAAGGGTGTAATTTTCTACAAAATCCACAATTGACACTATGGTTCCAATAGGAAATGTGTCCCTGCATTTTTTGTACTGCTCATCTTTCCATCGCGCTACATGCACATCTTGAACATACTGCTCCGTTTTCTCATAGAACTCCATCATGAAGTCACATACCCGTACCTGCTACCATGAAAACAAGGGAAATATTATAATGTGGCCTTTGGAAAAATGTATATGTCATAAATTGAACGTGTAATATGAAAAATATGCAATATTCATTTGTGCCTGTGACTTCACTAATGCAATATTTTTACTTTCCCTGGCACTATCTAATTGATAGGTTATGTACTTGAAGCTCTACATCTACACACCCATCCTACCAAATTTGTGCTCGTCGCTTTCATGGTTGCAACGGTTCAAAAGAGAAAACCCACTGCAGCTAGAACATGTCCCATATAGACACGACTTTTCATAATATTTTTGTCCTTCGGGCCTTGGGCACATGATGTTGTGGATAAAGTCTCTTGATGCATTCAGTGGTAGTATGGATTCATTGCATCCCTGCACAATGTTAGTATGAAAATCACAAAATATATGTTTATATGTGTCATAATAATATTCATATTCTACGTGGTATCTACAACAATAGGTGTTCCGATCAATGCATACACGAACGTAGCATGGTTTTCATTTCTCAAAGGACGTTTGGCCCAGGTTCAATTGTGTGTGCTCATTCCTAAATCTCTCATAGAGTTTAGTCTGTTTGGTTTCAAGGAATTTTTTAACATGGGGTTCACGTTTAGTAGAACCTTTTCTCAGCTTTAGCACGTCTCTTTGGTTTGATGAAGGTCTAGTATGATCATGCCAAAAAGTTTTTGCTAACTCCTTAATAGCATCAATTAGATTCCTATCTGCACGAGGAAACCTACCAACAAAATCCCAACAATCGTTTCCACCTGGAATGTCAAGATTTTCTCTTATAACAGAGTACTTCTTAATAGTTTTTCTATTTAATTTGAGTATGTGAGAAGTGTGTGATAGCATGCGACGTTTCCTTATGGACTTTGCTTACAATTGATTCTGCTAAAACACGCCGAGCCGCACAAAGATATTTTGTATGAGACGTCTTCCCAATCACATTAAATGCAGATTGGATATTTCTAACAATATGACTGCTAGCCTCTGAACTGCCCAAAATTCTCCTAACAACAGCTAAACAATGTGACTTTAACAAACATAACAATAGTTGGCATTTACTTGCATCACCTTTGGATTCAAAATATTCCTTGACAATTTTGTTGCATTGCCATTCGATAGTGCATTTTGGAAACTTACCTTCAAGCCCTGACATAGCACTTTCATCCACATGAATACGTCTAGGAGTTCTTCTTCTTGCACTGGAAAGTCAAGGTAGGGAATGTGGACATGAGACATGAATACCAGAGCTTGTTTGTTGTGGTGCTTCATTCACAGATTAGGCCATAATGGGAGTATGGTCGACATGGTTGTGGTCTTCTTGGGGATATTGCAAATTAAGCAAGGCTTGTATGCCCATCTCTACACATGCAACATCTCCCAAAATTCTTGTGTCGTGAGGAACTTCAGCATGACTCGTTGATGGATTGTTGGTTAGAGATTGTGTTGATGTTGGAATTTGAGTTGGGTCCATTGGATGCGACTGCTTTACTTGTGGTGTTGAACAAGAGGTTTTCATGTCAACAACTGTGTTAGGATCAGTGGCAGGATCCGAGGTAATGATAGGACCATGTCTCACTCTTTCCATTCCCAATATGGCCTTTTCTCTTAAGTCATTGACCTTTTCAATGGGAAGATTCCTTCTATATTTCTTTGCTCTGTTGCATGATTTTACCATCTCCAAAAGTCTCTTTAACAAAACTATTAGGCCTGCCCCTGCAAAAGAAACAACAAATAAGATATTAGTTCCATTATATAATGAACTTGACACATTCCAACATAACTTACCACTTTACAAATTAACACATACAACTACAGACTATGCTGGTTTATTTTTGTTCGAATAAACATCATTATGCATTATAATTCCAATCAATATAGATGATGGTTGGTCAAGTGTAGAGTGTAGAAACTAGTGTCTTGCCTAGCCATGAATTCATAAAAATTATGGTAGTAATACCCTACAACAGAGATGGCTAGAGATGCCTTGGGAATAGTTTGATAGTTTTTCTACATCAAATAAGGTAAAGAGAATAAGTTTACTAATTAAACAATGAGGAGGTTGCATATTCCCCCAAGGAAGGAGAATTCAATGAGGTAGAGGCAAGTAGCCAAGCACAAAGGAATGATATTAAAGAAACATTACGATAAACATAACATGAATATGAGAGCATGGACAAAATTTCATGAACTAATCAATATGGACCCTCTCCCATGATTGCTTCTTAGGATTTTATTCAAATTGAAGAGGCTCAAGAGAGAACCTCATCATAGATGGGAATGTGTGGGGGAGGAATAGTTTGATAGTTTATGCTATAGGTTTTTCTATTGTGTACAATGTGTAAAAGATGGAGATTTATTAAACCATTTATTTGTATTTTTTTCAAATGAAAAAAGTTTATGCTAGAGATGCCTTGGGAATATTTTTATAGTTTTTCTACATCAAATAAACATAGCATGAAGATGAGAGCATGGACAAAATTTCATGAACTAATCAATATGGACCCTCTCCCATGATTGCTTCTTAGGATTTTATTCAAATTGAAGAGGCTCAAGAGAGAACCTCATCATAGATGGGAATGTGTGGGGGAGGAATAGTTTGATAGTTTATGCTATAGGTTTTGCTATGGTGTACAATGTGTAAAAGATGGAGGTTTATTAAACCATTTATTTGTATTTTTTCAAATGAAAAAGACTTTATTCTAGAGATGCCTTGGGAATATTTTGATAGTTTTTCTACATCAAATAAACATAGCATGAAGATGATAGCATGGACAAAATTTCATGAACTAATCAATATGGACCCTCTCTCATGATTGCTTCTTAGGATTTTATTCAAATTGAAGAGGCTCAAGAGAGAACCTCATCCATACCATCCTTGTGTGAAATCAAAATATATTCATGGTAATAATTATTGGTTTACATTGCATACTTCATCTTGTCTAGTGTTTATATGAGTTTTTTTAGATGTGAACTTGGGAATTATTCTTGTCAAATTCATTGTTGTCTATGCATAGATATTGCTGTGGGAATATGATAACAAAAAAATTGCATGGGAGAATCTCAAATCTTGTGAATGAAAAGAATTATTTACAATCCACCATACCTATAGAAATGGTCTCCACTTGCAATGGAAATTGGTAGCTTGAATGTATCCACTAGATTCCAAGACCACTGAAGATGTTTGTTAGATTCCAAGGGTGATTTTGTGTCCAATAGATCAATGAGTGTCCAAAATATCAATGAGTGTGAGCCAATGAGCAACCTATAAGAGCTTGAAACCCGCGAAAGAAATAAAATCGATGTTTTTTGGTAGATTTCCGGGGAACAGAGAACTCTGTTTTTTTTAACTAGCAATAGGCACGTGCATGAGTGCTTAAACGCACGCATGCGTGCTTAAACACACGCACGCATGTTTGTAGCGCGTACACGTCACTAGCGCGTATGTGCTAAAACACGCACACGTTCCCCTGCATAACGTTTACACCATTTATTACCCAACGTTTAACCCATTTAATGAAAAACCTTCCCCCACTTCGAAAATATTTGCTTAAATTGGACTCGGTGATGAAATTTGAAGGGTGGGTCTTAAATTTTATTGGAATGGCATTTGTTCTTGGAGTCCTTCAAATATGAAGGGAAATTTAAATAATTGTACTTCAATTGACAAGTATAAATTAACTAAACCCTTCCCCCCAAAAAATGCAAAAAACAAATATTGCCCATCCAAATTTTTACAATCTTAAATAATTGAGCACTCGTTAATATCTACATGATAAAATGGTATCTTTTCAATAAAACCGAATTTGAACACATTAATTTGACATATATGTAACATTAATTTTACAGTTCATTAAATTAACAATTGTTTTGTTGTATTTTTTTGGGTTAGACCACACTTTATTATAAATAAAACTACTTAGACTACACAATAACCATATTGCGTCATCTGCATGATCTTATGCATAGTGCAAGACGTTGTAACTAGATATAGTCTTAAAATAAAACTAGAACCATGAGAAAATTACTTATTGTTAACTATGTACAAAACCAAGCCACTAAGCAAAACGAGGCTATAATAAACCTACAACCAAAATATACATATAAAACCAACCAAAACCTTAATTAAAACCAGAGAGAGGGCAATCATCCAAGATTGAGAGATGTAAGAATGATGGACATTAAGCGCCTAAGAAAAAATAATACATAGCTCAAAAAACCAATAAAAAAAATCCTCCATACCAAGCAAGTTAGCAAAGCAAGCATCATAGGGGCATCGGCATCAAATTTTGCTGTTCAAGACTTGTCACGACAACATATAGGTATGGGATGGAGGGGAAATGGAATCAAGACTAAGTCAACTGGAGCCTTGTAAGTCGCTACATGTTTGAGTCTCGAAAATCTACCTTTTAAAGTGAACCAGAATAACAAAAGAAGCTTGTTAATGGCTCAATTTGCAGAAATTCTAGATAGATGAGTAATTAAGAGCTCGAGGCTGTAAAATTCAATGTGTCTTTTACCAATCCATGATTCAGTGAATTCATAGTCACTGGCATGAAATTTAAGTTATTTAATGAAAGAATTAATGTATCTACCTCTATGTCGAAACTGTTTTCCATGCTGATGCGGGCCACTTCCCTCCTTGTTGTCATACCAAAAGGCATGGGAATGAAGAATAAGACTTAAAATTATGGACTTCACCATCAAAGAATCCTTACAATCACATTGGTAAGGAGTGATAAGAAGATCACAACAATCCAACATGTCAAATCTCAGATGATAGTGTCAATTAAAGACTTATATGGTAAATTTAATATAAGACTTACTTATAGTTGTCTCGGGAGCTTACTCTTTGCATCTTGACACATTTGATAATTTATGGTTTTCTATGCTCCTTGACCCAATTGATATTGTAAGGTGAGGATGTGCATGCATAATAATCCTTATTTATGACTATGCGATGAGGATTTAAATGGAAGAGGATGTAAAGACATGTTATTTTTATACGTATTTTGGTGGTGAGTGTCGAACAGAAACGTGGTGATAAACCACATATATTTGGAAGGACAGAGGGATATTACATGCTCATGATCATGCCACCCATCAAATTGAAGACAATTCCTGAGCCAAAAATTGTTTTTTTTAATTTTATTAATAACCATTGTGGTACTTTGGTCCAAATGTTTTTTCTAACTCATTGTTTCTCCATATTGTGTGCCTACTCCCACCTCTCTATATCAATGCATAAATCAACCTCTGCTTGGTTTGTGGTTATAGTTGCATGCCATTGAGTGTTTAGAGTTTTCGTGAGTCTGTGACATTCATGCAATAAATGAATTCTTGTAGAGGAGGACTCATCAAAGAGGCAATTTGAATTTCATTTTGACAAAAAACATATTTTGTAAAGATCAAAATCCATGAATGCATCCTCAGACTGCCATTCAAGACCATGGATATGTTGCAAAGCATTGAACATCATCGAAGAAAGAAAACAGGTTCCTCGAGATCTTATTGAAGCATGTTGAGCTCAATTGAATTCCACTTGAGCCTTAATTAAAAATTCTAGACCTCAAGCATCATCAATAGCACATAGAATCCATGACACTATCCCTCTACAAGGAGTCTTTTGCACATGAATTGAATATTGTTGCCATTATAATGTCTTGGGCATCAAGGATTTATCTTGGCTCCTTAACCATGGTTAGTGGAGAGAAACAAGAGCCTCCAACATTAACTCTTTCTTCTTAGGCACAAACACCATGAATGAGTCCCTGGACCACCACATATGAAATCTATAGGGTATTAGTCAACTTCAAGTGTGTTATGTGTGCCATGACTAGGTTAGTTGTGAACCAAAAATGGGTCTCGAGGTCTTACCAAGGTATATGTACAACAAGAAGCTCATCATGCCTTAAATGAAGCTTCTCAGGCTCAAGCACCATGAACAACACCTACAACTCAAGAAGCTTCTTAGGATACGATGTTGAATGCATCTTCAAACCACCACACATAACCCTTGTGGGGTATCTCTAGCAAATGTAGAGGAATACATATACGATGATTAGGATACATTGCATGCCTTAAACAAGATGATGATGATCATCATCATCATGACTAATATCGCCATCATCATCCTTCTCCTACTCCTCCTCCTCCTCCTCCTCCTCCTCCTCCTCCTCATCATCATCATAATCGTTGTCACCATCATCACTATCATCATCATCATCATCATCTTCATCATCAACATCATATTCGTCATCATCATCATCATCATCATCATCATCATCATCATCATCATCATCTTTGTCATCATATTCATCATCATCAACATCATCATCATCATCATCATCATCATCATCATCATTGTCATCGTCTTCATCATCATCATTGATGATGATGATGATGATGATGAAGACGATGATGATGATGATGATGATGATGATGATGATGATGATGATGATGAAGATGGTGGATGATGATGAAGATGAGTACGAAGATGAAGATGATGATGCTGACGATGATGAATATGATGATCATCATCATCCTCATCATCATCATCCTTGTCATCATCATCATCATAATCATAGTCATCACCCTCTTCTTCATCATCCTCATCATCATCCTCATCATCATCATCATCATCATCATCTTGGTCATCATCTTCATCATCAACATCATCATCATCATCTTCATCATCATCATCATATTCGTCATCATCATCGTCATCATCATCATCATCATTGTCATCCTCGTCATCCTCATTATCGTCATCACCCTCTTCCTCATCATCATCATCATCGTCATCATCATCATCATCCTCATCATCATCATCATCGTCGTCGTCGTCATTGCAATCACCCTCTTCCTCCTCCTCCTCCTCCTCCTCCTCCTCTTCCTCCCCCTCGTAATCATCCTTATCATCATCATCAACATCATCGTCATCCTCATCATCGTCGTCACCATCATCATCATCATCATCATCATCATCATCTTCATCATCATCATCGTTAATAATGGGTAGGTCATGTATATCAAGGAAATGGAAGTAGGAAACACCCTAGTACCTCTAAGTAGGTAGGTGTATGTGAATACTAATAAGTGCATACACTACAATCACTCTTATGCCTATGTTTTCATTCATTCAATAGATTTTTTTATGGATGCATATGTGCTTGAGCTATGGTTTGTTCTGATTTTAATAAATAGCGTGTACGCACTAAATAGTGCGTGCGTGCTATTTATGCGTACGCACATTTAAAATAACACACACACGCCATTTAAATTTTTAAGTTTTGGCGAGCAATTAATTTCCCATCAACGTCGTGGAAGACTTGGCCGCTATGGTTTTAGGTTCGGGTTGCCAAACCAAGTGGCTTGGATTGTGTTATAACAAAATACATCTTACTCTATAACTTATTTTGTTTCGAGCATGATTTTGCGTATGCTACCCTAGTCCACTACTAATGAAATTGCACACAATTGTAGAACTATGTGTGCAGATTCCGAATATGTAATTGTTTATTAAATATATTATTTGTTTCTATTTTTTAATTAATTTTAATTGCACTAACGTCAATCTTACACAAAAAGTACATTATTTCTTTCGTCTATAACTTTTGATTGACTCACCTATTTTGAAAATGGAAAAGAACCCACACAAGTAGACACAAAGACCTACATCCTAAAAAAAAAACAAAGTTCATTGAGTATGTTAAGACCATGATGTTGGGGACTAATGCTCGACCTAGTAATTTTAGGGCTTGGATGACTTCCTTAATTAAAAAAAATTAAAATTAACATAAATAAATATGGAAAAATAGTGTTGCACTAGAAAGGTTTGTTATCTATGATTGTATATAATTTTTTTCACAAAATTCCACCGTTTTCATACCAAACCAAGGGACTAACGCAAACATATTCATTATCTTTTCTTAAAAAAATAACATACCAACCTTAGGAGAACCCCATTTTTTGGGAGTTATACTTAATTTCCATAAATATCTTTTCTTCTTGGATTTGGAATCTCCATCGGAATCCTCTTCATCTGACAATATCTTTTGTCTAGATTTGTCATTCTTGAAACTCTTTGCTCCATGAAAAAAAAGTGCAAAGTATTTGGGAGGTGATAGATCCCTCATTTGGACCAGCTTGTCCTTCTCCTTAGTGAGTGAATCAATGAATGCATCCAAGCTTGGAATCTTCCAATTCAGAACTAGAAGTCTTGTGGTATGAAAAGTAGACACAAATACTGAGTGTTATGAGCTCAATTTTGACATAATCGTAAGGATTAATCGCTCATCCTTCTTCTCTATGCCACATTGCTTGAGTTGAAGCGTTAGGTTCTTTAATTTTGAGATGAACTCCTCCATATAATCTAAATTACTTGGACTAAGAGAGATCAGCTCAATCTCCAATAAATGACCTTTGATCTCATCCTGTTATCCAAAGAAAGATTCTAGATTTGGAGTGGATAGAGAATCAATATGGAATAGAATATATGGAGATGCAGAGAGACAAAGTAACCCATAAGCTTCATCAAGCCTATTGAACTATTTTTATTTTAATTTAACAACTCCCGACTCAGTTTCAAGCTCCATAGTGACTCTATACAATCCTCTGCTTCGAAGATGGATGATCATATGTGCCTTCCAGTCAAAGAAATTGAAAGGAGTGAGAGTCACAGCTTTGGCTTGATTTTGATCTGTACTGATGTGCTCTTGGTGATGGAAATACCTGCAAAAAATGCTCTTGGAAATTGCTTTGAATCAAGCTAGCTCTGATACCATGTGATATTTTCAATCGCTAGGAACTAGATTCATAAGACAATTTCACATGGAATATTTCAGACAACGAGAGAAGAAGAATAGAGAAGAGAAATTGTGGAAATCACTCTGTATCTTATTCATTGATATGATAAAAATATATAATACATCCTCCATGGAGAAAATCGAATGCCTTTGAGGCAATTTGGAAAGAGCAAAAAGAAAAGGCTTAGAAAAGATAAAAAAATCCCCTAGGTGGCAAAAGCAGTTTCCAAAACTGTCCTATAGGCTCACGAATTTAGTAAGTATGGTATGGAATCTAATGAGTGAGGTAAATAGAATGTATTGATGGATTTAGGAGAGGAGATATGATGTGTAGGACGAATTGGTCAAGTGGCAAGAGTTTCCAAGTCAACTAGCTTTTCCTTTTCCACTAGAAAGTAGAAAAAATAGGATAAAGCTGTCTAAATAAGGAAAGTGTCTTTCTAATTCAAGAATAGAATAAAATCAGACAGAATCCAAGGAAATCTTATCCAGAAACCATCCAAATTAATTTTTGTGAGTTAGGATGGCATGTGGTCCACTAAAAGACAAACTGGCCTATTTTACCTAGTCAAAACTCAGTAAATTAATCATAAATGATTAATTAATTTATCCTAAGTCTAGAATGACATAGTGGGTTTTTTTAAATGTTCCAACAAGGAGTTGGTGAGAAAAGGGTACATGTGTGCAAGCATGTTGAAAGAAGTCTTTGGAATGTGCAAGAAGGTCTAAGCATTGTTTGGTTAATAATTAGAAGTGCGCAAGCATTAAGGAACAACCTATGGTATGACAGTCCTGAAAGTGCGCAAGATTAGCCAATTAGAAGATGCTTTCAGTTAGTGGAACGTGCACAAGTTCCTAGAAAGGTACATCTGTTGAAAACCATCTATGATCAAATTCCATAGCCGACGGCACAACATGTGCACAAGTCTCACAAGTGATGACAAGGCAAGGGTCATATTCCCACCAAGTAGAAGTTGGAGTATGCGTAGATTCTGCAAAGTCTTAATACCGCAAGGGTGCATTACCCATAAGGGATGGTATAGAAATGGTTATAAAATCATCAAGGTGAAGAGTAAAGGATGCGCACATACCTCAAGGAAATGGTACACCAAGAGCACAAAGTTACACCACCAAGGTGTAAAGTCCCACTAAGGTGTGGACCATAAGGGAGCTTGTCACACCAAGGATGACTCATCAACATCGCAGAAGATGACATGTGGCATATGCATAATCCATGAAGTATGGAAGAAGAGTTTCCACAACCAACTAGTGGACATACAATCCATGCATGACCTATATAAATAGAGATGCAAGTTGGAGATTTGAAGTAATCTTGATGGTGAGAGCATAAGAACTTCGTGTTTAAATTTCAGTTTTATTTTCAGGGCATCAAAGGGCTTGTAGAAAAAACATAATGATCTAGCGAGGAACTAAGTGCGCACATGCAACAAAATTAAGTTTCGATGGTGCACAAAAAGATGTTTTAGATCTATGAAAGATGAGCAAGTACTAAAAGAAATAAAGACTGAAGTATTTTCAAGTGCTTGATGTTTCAAAGGACAATATTACAGCTAGCACACCGATAGTCACAGATATTGTAGACACAGAAGCGCAGAGACAGAACTGAAGTTTACCAAATAACGTACAAATGTCTAGCTGATGCATATCAGCAGAAGTGAAAGTGTGTGAAGTTGAGAATCTCATCTGATGCGCAACGATAGAACAACAGCAAGATCTGACAAGTGCGTCATGATGCAAATTATCTGAGACAAGTGTGTTAACACAGAACGAACAAATATTTTGGTGCACATGACGTCCTAGATTCTGATAGACTGCAACACTTAAACATAATGGACACATCAGTTAGTGCGCAGTTCCATCTACTACTAGTGCTTCATTTCAAAATAACAAACTATCAATTGAAAGCATAGTATCAGTTGGTTATTGCAGTCATGCAAAGCAGAAGATGATACTACCTGTGATGCAGACTGCATTATCAATAAGCACACCATACATGAAGTAAGTCATTAGCAGAACTATGATTTGAGAATTTAGAGAAGTCAAGTGATGTATGCAGCGCAGTGACAGAGTATCGACTGCATACGAAGGTAGCGCACAACAAAATTATTATTAGAAGACCATAAGAGTGTGCAGAGTTGAATTTCAGTAAGAAAGAAACACACATTGGACATCAGGGAAGTTGGGCAGGGCAAGGAGACAAGGAGTAGGAGCTTCCTTCAGGTTGGTGCCTATAAAACAACAAGGAGACAAGGAGTCAGTTCCTCCTTCCAGTTGATGCTGGAGAAACACAGTGAGTTGTAGCTTCCTTCAGGTCAATGCCTATTAAACCAGGGGATTGGTGCCTCCTTCCAGTTCGTGATGGTAAACACAGGAAGTTGGTGCTTCCTTGAATGTATTATTTCTCATTATAAAGAAGCAATCTATGGTTTTCTCCCGTTTGGGTTTCCACGTAAAAATATTGTGTGTTATGTGTTGTTTATGTGGTGCATATATGTGTGAATGTTTATTTTCTTATGCATAACTGAAGATAAGGATTAAGTAAAGGATAATCTATTAAAGAAGGTAAAAACTGTTGATAACTACACTAATATGGATTCACCCCCCCCTCTCAGTATTAAATCGATTCCAACGCTTATCAAGAGGATCCAATTGTATATGTGCAAGATGAATAATATTCATTAAATATTTCCATTTTCTAAAAGTAAAGGGTAGTTTTGATAGAGGAACCAATAATTGTGTTGAATTGCTTTCTTTAAAATTATTACTTTTTCCTATGTTGAAAAAGTGGTGAATAATCTCCAAGTTTTTGAGGATTCTACGATGGTTATCAAATGGATCAAGGGAGATTGCAATATGGAAAATCTGTGTTGAGACCCATTTTTTAAGAAATTCAAAATTTCAAATATTTTTTTAACTCAAATTTTTTCCCATGTGTATGGAGAGCAAAATGGAGACTTGTAGGTCCATTTTGGAAACTAGGGTTTTGCTCAGTAAGGGAGTGTGCAATTTTTGCACATTGGGGTCAAATTTTCAAAATCGTCAACCGGACACTTATGGTGATGATGATGATGATGGTGATGATGATGAAGATGTTGATGATGATGGTGATCGTGATGGTGATGAAGATGATGATGATGATTTTCAATAAGATGATGATGATGGAGATGTTGATGAGGAGCCTAGAGATGACAATGGTGATGAAGATGGCGATGATGATGAAGATGGTGATGATGATGAAGACGTTGATGATGATGGTGATGGTGATAAAGATGATGATGATGATGATGATGATTAAGAAGATGATGATGATGGAGATGTTGATGAGGAACCTAGAGATGAAAATCATGATGATGATGATGGCCATGATGATGAAGACGTTGGTGATGGTGATGAAGATGATGATGATGAAGAAGATGATGATGATGATGGGTATGTTGATGAGGAACCATAAATGAGCATGTTTTAAAATAAATTGTTAGGAAACATATCTAAGAGTCTAGAAGATCTCTATGCATTTGTCCATCAAATTTGGTCAAGGTGATTCTAGTATCTAGTTAGAATATATTAGTGGAAACCCTAGGTTGATGACACGATGCTTGGATAAGGGAAAACACCCCAAATCTAGCTAGATTTGGCTGAGCATTGAGCATGGGGAACCAAATATATGAATATGTTTATTGTTAAATATAATTTTGTTTAGTGAATCCAATAACCAACATAATCAACATAATATAAGAGTTGTTTGGGTTGGGGATATACCTCAAGGTACCCAAAGCATGAAAAAAGATTGGGTGGGCACAAAACCAAGAGAACAAAAATTGTTGAAGAGGACATGTGGGGTGGGAGCTCAACCTCCAAAAACTCAAGCATTGACATGAGTGAGGTAGGTCTAAAGCAACTTCTCTCATACCAAATGAGAGAAGTGGTAGGTAGGTCTCTAGGTCTCTAAAGCAGCTTCTCTCATACCAAATGAGGTAGGTCTAAAGCAACTTCTTTTGTGAAGTGGTGTTGCATTTTGAAGTTCCCTTGGTCATTGTGTTATAGTTGCATTGTTGGTTCTGGCTATTTGTTCCCAATGTTAGGAGTTTTACTTTTTTTTTCTTTAACTTGTGTGTAGAGCTCTAGGCATCAATGGTTGCTGGTTGATTAACATAAGCTTGTTGTTGAAGCCAATGAGGGATTCCTAGATGTCCTAGAGATTATAGGTTTGCTGAGGAAACCCTAGGAGTTATATGGTAGGGATCATGAAGATATAACCACTAGTGAAGATAAGGGAAGAGACATGGCTAGAGTTTGCATGAGAAGAGATTATATCCTTTATTTAATAGAATGTGTAATTCTCATCATAAATGTGTCATAATGTCTATTAGTAATATGCCACAACTGTGAAAAAATATAAAATAACGTTACACAGATGTTTGTAGAATTTTCTCCCTACAGATAGGTAGAAATTCTCTTAGATTAAAGTAGACTTTAACTGACTCTAAACTAAGACAAAACTAAACAAATGCTACCTTGAATTCCTAGATCTAAACAGACATTTCAAGATTAAACTGCTGGAAGAAATAGAAGAGATCTAACTGACCTTCAATCCAATTGCTTGTCTTTATGGTTGCTCCAAATTCCAAGTCCTCGCGAATGAACCTGTCAAAATGAAACCAAGATACAAGCATATAGGATTCTCTAGCAACTTGAAATATGAGTTAGGATCTAAATCTATAACATATACAAATCATATAATTGAAACAAAATCAACACATGTGATTTGGGAAACAAGACAAGTTATGTTCTATTACCAACTTGAAGTCATTTACAATGGTTGGTTGATATCCAAGCCAACTCCCAGCTCCAAGTGCTTCCTCCTCTAGCTATCTCCACAAAGCTTCAAGATCATAAGTTTGATGTGTCCAAGAGTCCTCCCCTTTGCTCATGGAATGCCTCTCTCTTATAGTGTGTGGTAGGGTTAACCAACAAGAGAGAAGGGTGGATCTTGGGAGAGTTTAGTGGATCAGGCCTACTAATCGTAGAAAGTGAGTTAGGATCGAATCAGGGACACCAATCCTCAAAAATATCTCGAAAATCCAGATCCCACAAGCCATGGAAAAAAGGCTAAAAAAAGTGTACCACGCCTCTCCAACAGAGCATAACGTGGTAGTACCATGTGTCACACAAAGAGAATAGCGCGGTAGTGTAGACTACCACGCACCTAAGCTGGAGCAAGGCGTGGTAGTGTAGGTATATGAAGTCTCATCTAGGTTGATTCTTGACAGGACAGGTTTGTCTTCAAGGATCACTCATCATTTTTCTCTTCTGGGTGTTTTAAGCAGTAGGGGAAGTGTTGTCAGCTATTTTTATGGTGAATATGCGACACTGTGAAATATGGAGGTATAACAAATGCCCCCTAAAGTGTGAGGTCAGAAGGGACTGATGGCCGAAAGAATTTACAAATATTGTACGGAGATAGCATCGAGGAGAGCAACAAGGAGCTGAAACAGAAACAAAATGTTAGATATACCACCGAGGTGGGCATCCCCATGCTCGGAAACAATTGACTCAAAGCATGGCTTCCGACCAATACATTGCAGATCCATGAGTACTGAGATGATATAGACTATAGACAAATCATGGCTACTATGAATAAGCGTAGATCCATGAGATAGTAATGACATAGCCACGACCAATACAAAAAGTGGATCTGTGTGACAATACAAAGGACATCTCCATCGCAACCTGGACGCAATCAAGATACAAAGGTGCGCCCAGAGTCTTCTACCCAATCGCAAATGATACCAATCTAGCCATGTGATTACAAAGTGTTGAAGTCGAACATGGTAGAAACCATTTGATTACTGGTCAATGATGTGAACCGTTAACAAATGCGAGGGAAATCACCAATGATGACGATGATCCCCAAGGTATCTGTAGTACATCTCAACGAAATGCGAATAGATGAGTTGATGTCGAGCATTCGAGAGATCGTCCAATTAGAGGTCAATGATGTAAACCTACTGTCAAACACGAGGAAACCTGCCATTGAGGCATGCAGGTACCAAGGTACTAATGGTTGATCCCTAAGTCCAATTCCCGGATAGTGATTTGGCGTCGATGGGAATAGACTCGTCAAAGGTGGGCCATAATGATTCCCACATCATCGACACGAAATTGGAACGAAAGATAGTATAAGATGATGAAACAATGGAGTATGTACTGACACAGCAGAGGTCTGACACAATGAATGACTCTGAACAATGCAACCCTTTGAACATGTAACGGCATGTAACAGTACTTGGCAGCAGGGGTTATTGATAGCGGAGGATAGACACCAAATGAGTAGGCTCATGGCTAGAGAGACGACTTAGGATGATGACCATAACTCAGCGAAAATAGATACCCAACATAGACAAGGGACGGATGCATGCCATGTTCAAAGGTAACGACTAACAAGCTGCCAAAACAAACTTGACTTGTTCCCCATATTCCCCCGACATGATAGACGAGTACCTCTTTGTTGTTTTTCGAGCTTGAAGAGGATAGCAGATGCTCGGTGTAGCTCATCTCATAGATGAGTCCAATCTCACATGTTTTACGAACCTGAGAAAGGAGGGGTTCGTCCCAATGTGGGTCCTTCGATGTTAAGTTTTAACGAGTCCAAGGAAGGAAAACTCGGTAGTTTTTCACATTTAGAGAGCCTGAAAAACCTAAAGGAGGCTCCAAAGTGTACTTTTTCGTAAATTTAGTCCCTCGATCCCGAAAAAGTGTAAAACAATTCTCGAGAGAACTCTCCCAGCCAAAAATTGACTGAGTTATACCTTTCTTGTAAATAGTCTAGACGGGCCGAAAAAGGGGTAACCTATCATCGAATAGACGACCTTTCAAATACTTTTACAAGTGTGAAAGACTCAAGATCACTTGGCAATCTTTTCAATTTTAAGGAGTCTGAAAAGAGCTTAACTATGGAATCCAATGGTCTTTTTCGGAATTTTTAATTAATCTGGTCCGAAAAGAGAATAAAACACAACCAGGATAATACTTTCCTCATCGTTTAACGAGCATGAGTAAAGCTGACCAAGCTCGACACCATTCACTTAAGTTTGACAAGCACGACATGGGTGTAAAAGCACTTGGAATCTTTTTCAAGTTTTAATCCAGAGCACGAAAAAGATAAAGTAGGCTCAAAATGAAGGTCAAACAATAAATGAACGCCAATGTGAATATTTTTTAAAGGAGATCCTGTCAACAAATGCTCATGAAACTAGATATTAATAATGTGAAATGGGTTTTATTTTAACCAGATAAAATAATGACTAAAAAATAAGTGAAAAAGCTATATAAAGGATGGGTAAATGTGGAAAGTTACCATTTCACTTGTTCATTTACCAAAAGAGGAGATTTTACCCATTTGAGGAGCAAAAACTTCAAGAGTTCATATCTGGAGATTCAGGGCACCGTTCCAATAGCCGTCTGCGCCAGGCAAGAGCTTTCAAGCCTTTCTTTCATTTCATGTATGAATAACTTGTTTTCAGTAGGGAAAAATAATTTTTTGGGCAAACCCTATTAGGCAATTTTTGCCCTTCACAGTACTGCAAGGGAGCTATATCGGGAAGCGCGGTACTGTGCAACAATACCGCGCTATAAGATTAATCCTGGGCGTGGTACTGTGCAGTACTGCGCAGTCAAATTTCTCCCAGGCACGATTGAGGCGAATTTTAAGATGAAAAAATCATTTTTTCTCAAATTTTTAGCTGAGATCAAGTTGTTAAATGATTACTGAATATTTCCTATGACCTTTTGCAGGTGTTTAAAACTTGTTTGGAGCAAAATGGTCCATTGGAAAGAAAGAGAGCATGAGGCGGATGATTTGTTGGCCGAAAATGACCAAAGGACTGTGACTACACTGCGGGAATGTGGTTTGTTTAAATTCTTCAAGACCAAAGGTATCCGTAAGCAGGAAAAACTTCTCACCCACATTATTCAAATGTGGAACCCCGACATTCAAGCTTTCCGAGTGGGAGAACACACCCTCGAGATTGAACTCGAGGATATTTATTTCCTCACGGACCTCTAAAAAAGAGGAGCCCAGGTGAGTTTTACTTGGTTCACAGCCTCGGGGAAGAAAAGCGGCAAGGTGGTCATCAAAGATATTATAGAACTTCCTGTAAAAACCGTGTTGTTCACCATCACACGTGCAGCAGGGAGCACGGGTCCCCATCAGGTGTCCCGTACACAGATGAATCTTGCAGTGGATTGTATGGCAGGAACAGGATTCAACTAGTGTGAGGCAGTATTGACCAACCTCAAAGAGCAAGTGAGCAAGTGTAGGCTCGGAGAGAATTCTCAATTTGGGTATGGGAGCATCTTAGTCACCTTCTTTTTGGCGAGGGTGCCGTTGTTGCGCCCACAGATAGACATGCCCCCCCGTCCACCTACCGAGCCATGGATGGATCGATGGAGTGAATATGCAGGACGACTTGGGGGACCGTAGCGTTTGTCTTTCGGTGAGGATTTCTTCTTGTGGCTCGAGGAACAGATAGTGATGATTGATGACTACCCCTATGTAGGGGTGGACTTCCGTGAGGACATAGACTTGGCACTGCCGGAAGATGAGGATTGGGACAATTCAGGTATGACCTTCATGGATATATTTTTTCTTTTTTGAATATATAATTTTTACTGTTTTTTAGAATGTGTAAAAGGCTTTAATATATGTATGTGTGCATGTCGCAGATCGTGGACCATAGAGACCAGCAGGGTACTTGCCATTACGCCGAGGTGGTGTTGATCACCAAGCCGCTCCAGACGAGGAAGAAGACGAAGATGAAGCAGGAGGGGTCCAAGAAATAGAGAGGAATTTACAGGGTTTAACCCATGGCATCCCTGCTATGAGGGTGGACGACATCCCTTTGCATCTCCAACGGCATACTGTAGGTGTGCCTAGGCGTATTGGTCGACTCCTTCGTAGGGTGGTTTGGGCTATAGTGTGTTATCACCAGCAGCGTGAGGAATCTGATGAGGAACGTGATAGATCCCCTAGATCTCCTTAGATGGTATCTTTTCTTCTTGTGGCATGTATACAATATGTAGGCTTTGAGAGCCAAATTTGTGTATGGGATTAGGTCCCAAATTTTGTCTTTAAAACACAAACTTTATGTATTTGGAAAAACACTTTTATATACAGTGATATATACATGGACCTACTTTTATGACCGATTTATTTACAATGACTTGTGTGTTTATTTTTTGCGATGTGTTTTTATGTATGGGCAAGATACCAATCCAAAATGTAATTAGCTAATGAATCAGCTATACAATTGAATTCCCTTGGTATGTGTTGATATGCAATGAAATTAAAAGATCGTTCCAAGAGGTGTACCCTCCGAAATAAACGAAGTAGGATAGGATCGCGAACTGTGTAAACACGATTCAGATGAGAAACCACGAGTTGGGAGTCTAAAAAGACTGATAGGGAGTCAATTCCAAGGGACGCAACCTCCGTCAAGAGTCCGATGACTACATGGTACTCTGCGATATTGTTGGTTGCGGGGCCCAAACAATTGGCTCCTGATGATAGAAACTCGCTAGTGGGGGAATAGATTACCCATGCTGCGGAAGCGAGGTTCCAGGTATGCCGGCTTGCACCGTCGGCGAATCCGAAGTAGGCAGACATCTGCGTACAAAATCACAAGTCAAAGTAAGAATGGATACATGAGGTCCATGCGCACACCAAAAAGATGAGTGAAAACAAGCTAAGTACATTATGTACAAAAAGTATCCCGCGTAGGATAACCTTACGCATAGAAACATTTGAGGTATAGCCCATTGCGGGGCCGTGCCAATGGCGTACCATCACAATCGACGAGTTCATAGGCTCCTTTCTCCAAGACACATTTTACAACAAAGGGGCCGTACCACATAGATTCTAGTTTTCCTTTTCTGAGTTTATCGTGCATTTGATCATATGTGAGTATGAGGTCACCTTCATTGAAAACCTGAGGTTGAACAGATTTATCATACTGTTCTTTGACGCATTTTTTATGAGCTTCATTGGCTAAAGCAGCGTCGCGGCGGGTTTCATCTAACTTGGCTAGGTATAGAAACCGTTCCTCTTCGGAAGTGGTGTGGGGAAGTATCTCTATGGCTATCTTAAGTGATGGAATTTCACATTCAATCGGTAAAATGGATTCCAGGCCGTACACCAGTTGGAATGGTGTAAACCCAGTAGCACTTTTTACTGAGGTTCGGTATGCCCATAGTGCTGAAAATAGAGCTGAGTGCCAGTTGGATTTATGAGTACCCACAATACACTGAATCATTCGTTTCATAACTTTGTTAATGGCTTCAACTTGGCCATTGGCTTGTGAGTAGTATGGGGTTGAGTTTTCATGGCGACACCAAATTCTTCAATCATATGGTTCCTGAAGTGGGAGCCATGATTGGTCACAATAGATTGTGGGACACCAAATCTAGATATAATGTGATTGAATATGAATTGTGTTGTTGTTTTGCCGTCCTCAACATAAGTAGGCATCGCTTCAGCCCATTTTGTGAAATAGTCAACAGCTACTATGACATAGCTATGCCCCCCGGCTGAAGTGGGCTTACAGTGCATGAAATCTATGCCCCATTTGGAGAAGGTGCCGATGGCAATAACATGATGGAGTGGAGCAGGGTTTGAGCGTGTTTTACTATGAAAGAATTGACATGGTGGACATTTCTTGACCGTTTCAATGCAGTCTTTGAAAATTGAGGGCCAGAAATATCCTGCTCGCAGTATTTTCTAGGCCGTAGCCATCCCAGAGAGATGACCACCACATGCTCCAGCGTGGCAGTCATTAAGAACGCGTTCCGCCTCATCTAGAGTCAAACATCGTCGAAGAACAGTGTCGACACCACGTTGATAGAGGATATCATTGACTATGAGGTAGTACTTGGTGTGATGTCGGATGCGTCGACGTTCATCGCGAGTGAGGTCGGGGCGGAAACGTTGGGTTTGGAGATATAATAAAATATCCCCGTACCATGGATCAGACATGCTAATGAGGAACAGCGATTCATCGGGAAGAGAATCGATGGGCTCGGATTGCTCGGTAGCACAGGGCAAGTTACAAATCAACTCAGCAAAGACAAAAGACTTCTTGGACTTGGATTTGACAAATTCCAAGTCAAAATCTTGAAGGATGACGATCCAACGAGAATATTTGCTCCCAAGTACTTGACGCGTGAGGATATAATACATTGGATTGAAATCGGCTATAACAGTGGTCCGGTGAAGTAGAATGTAATGACGGAACCTCTGGACAGCGAAAACTGTTGCCAGAGCCCATTTTTCAACATGTGAATAACGAGTTTCGGAGTCAAGAAGACTCTTACTAAGATAGTATACCACATGTTCTATGCCGTTATGGTCTTCCTGGACTAGCACCATACCAATGGTGGAAGTCGAAGCTGCGAGATAAAGGATGTAATCCTGTGTGTAATCGGGGGGTTGGCTCACATGATCTTTAGTTAAGGCCACCTTTAGATTATCAAAGGAGCATTGGGATTCATCATCCCAGATGAAGGGAATGTTCTTCTTGAGAAGCCTCATATATCCTTTTGTTATCTCGAAAATATTACAGATGAAACAGCGTAGAAAGTTTGCATGCCCTTGCAAACTTTGAAGTTCTGGAATGTTTGTGGGGGAAGGCAGGGCTAAGATAGCTTCTACCTTCGCAGGATCTAAGTGTATCCCACTTTTGGAGATTATGAATCCCAAAAGTCTTCCGTCTTCCACGCAAAAGACGCACTTATGTGGATTCAAACGGATATTGTAGCGACGACACCTTTCAAAAATGGCACCTAAGTGATCAGGATGGTCATCCCAGGTCTGAGAGTGAGCGGGTAGATCATCAAGATATGGTTCTACAATATGTTTGATATCGTGAAATGCCTACGACATCGCCCGTTGGAAATTTTCCCTGGCATTTTTAAGGCCAAAAGGTAACTTTTGATATGCGAAAATCCCCCAAGGGTAGATAAAGGCTGTTTTATGCTGGTCGGCTAGGAGGATATCGATCTGATTATAACCGGAAAAGCCATCCATAAATGAAAAGATGACACTCTCGGCACAGTTATCGATGATCTGGTCGATGAACGGAGTTGGGTAGTTGTCCTTTGGACAAGCTTTGTTCAAATCGCGGTAATCGACAAAGACTCTAAGATGAAAAGAAGAGTTTTTAGAACATTGATGCTGAAAATGGAAGACGAAAAGATGAAAAGATGAGAAGGCATCCCAAACTACTTATACGCAGGTGAGCAACTTTTTACAACATATTCTGTCCTGATGATGAATCCAGCTTGGGATTCGAAACGTCGACACCGAAAATGACAACCGTGGATCATCCGAATACCTCTTCAAATTTATTTTTATTTTATTTAATTAATTAAATTTCAATCTTTATAATTAGTTATAATTATAATTCATAAAATGTTTTTAATAACAATGGAAATTTAGTCAAGATAATAAAGATGGCATAAATTCTACTCAGAATGATAATTCAAATGTGAATGATCATGATAAAAATGGTAAAGAATAAGAAGAATTATTTTCAATGATTATAAATTGGAAATGCATCCTCATATTTTTCGATAAGGATCGCTATAAACTTAAGAAGTTTTTAGAAAAAAATAGTTTTATGTAAAAGAAAAACAAAGAAATAGAAAGTTAGGAAAATCTAACTATGTTATAATAATTTTAAAATATATTTTATTTATAAATAATATCTACTAAAAACCTTTTTTTAAATAATCCATTCTAGCATGGAAGTTAGAGTAACGGGACCCACTCAAATGTAAAAAGCATAATGATTCTTTCATAAGTCCCTCAAAATTTGTAGAAAATATATCATGTAATATATCACATAAACCTTTTCTCTGTGTAGATTCACATAAGAATCGGACTTTTTTCAAAATTTGTAGAAAATATTATGTAATATATGTCATAAACCTTTTCTTATCTACACATAAAAAACAGATTTTTTTAAATAGAAATGGAAGTTTTTTCCGGAAAAATAAAAGTGGAAGAATTTTTATTTTATTTTTCTGAAAAAACCTCCCAAAAGAGAAGAAAAGGATATGAATCCAATTACCAAGATAATCAATTTAAATACAAGTCAAAATTGTATTCGTTGCGACCACATACACTTGAATTCTTGGAATTATATCTTTACAATTCCAAGTTGGAATTTGGTCAACCAAAAGTGAGACGGATGAAAGGGATTTATTCACCAAATTTATTGGCTCAAAGAAAAATCTTAAGAAGAAAATTAAGTTTATATGGTTTGTCAAATGTACTCAAAATAGTAAACATAATATGTTAAAAACTTGCAAACATTATGGCATGAGTGTTGTGATAAATTTTATGAGTTAAGCATAATAGTAGTTGTTTTGGAGGGTTATGAGATTGGAGGGAACTGTTTGAAAATAACATTGTGCATAAGTTTGATAATATTTTCTAAATAAATATGAAAATGATATGATACATAGATATTGGCAACTTCTAGACAAAATATAACCATAAGGATTTTCTCCAAATTTGACATAGTGTCATGATTATGAATTAAATATGTAATAGAATTCAAATATCAAAATATGATGAAGATGTAATTTTCAACTTCAAAAATGGCATATTTAGCAAATAAAATTTTATTTAGATCAATTAGATATTTTGTTGCATATTCATTAGGAATAATAATATTTTTTGCTTCATTTTATTATTGATATATATTTATCATCTCCAATAACCCTTTACTAATGACATAGTTATAATGAATAACTTGTTTAATTTAATAATTCGTATATCTTAGTGTAGTTAAATTTGTAGTTATGGTTTTGCATGTAGTCCAAACTTTAGTTCAAAGTAAATTATTGTTATTGGGACTATAGAGATTGTTGATTGAAATGGAGTAAACTAAAGATATCAACCTAACATTATGCATATTTTATTACCATTATTATGTAGAGATGTTTAGTCTTGATGTTATCAAAGTTGCACAAGAACATCTTGATGTCATATTGTGGCTTGCATACTTAGATTACACATAAGTAAAATAATTCATGAATAAATTTGATTTGTTAAAGGATGAGAGGTTTGTATTTACTTGGGTTCCCAGCAATGCATATAAACTTTGTACACTATTCAATAATGTATGTATATATTGGTAAGCACTACATATTTACAATAAAGAATTGGAAGATGTAATATATCCAATACCAAACATCAAATTATTTGTTTGTAGATGAAGGTCAATAACATTGAGAAGACAATAGTGATGACAATTAGTTCAAATTATCATTAAGTTGGACATTTAATGGTTAATGTGAAACATAAATAAATATAAAAACACTTTTGTATTCTTTTTCTAAATCTTACACTAGAACTAAATATATTCAAAACCACTATCCCTGGTGATAAGTTATAATTGTAATTTGATTATCAATTTAATAGAATTTCTTATCTCTAAATAATATCTCTAGTGTGTTAATATTAGTATATTGACATGACTTTATTTCAATATTTTTGATATAAAAATGATGATTATATATTATATTTGTTTTATAAATTGGTTCGTGACAAAAAAAAGAATGTTATGTAAATGATGTTGTTTTTCAAAAAATGCATAACATATTTGTTCTAAATTGACTTAATAATATTGCAATGTACAAATAACATTATTATTGAGTGTGTTACATTTATTTGCTTGCATATACAAGAGATTTATTAAATAAACCATTGATTATATTCTATATGAATGAAACCTTGTTACATGAAATTCATAAAACATCGTTACAAAGCAAGTAATTGCCAAGAAATCCATACATTCGTAAGAGTATAAATATTTATTTTATACAAATGGAGAATTCTTTGAATGGTGTTTTAATATTTTTGAGGTTGGTTTATGGACATGAACACTACCAAAAAATGTGAATGTGAAGCGAGCAACTTAAAATCATTCTAACACAAGATGATTGTGGCATGATACCTAGAAAGGGTCATTTTGATGTTGGGAATCCACATGCATGTCTCAAACCTTTAAATAAAGTTTGGAATATCTTTAAGGGTGTTTATTGTTTGACTAACACAGGGTATTTCCATAGGTTCAAACACCTTAAGAAACTGCTCACACAAACATATCACCAATCAACACACCAATCTTTTGTGTGGTTATAAAAATCCTCAAAGAGGGAAATAATCTATGGCCCCAACCAAATAGCTACTAGAGGCAATATATTTTTTTATAACTAAAACAATTATTTGTATTGAAATGGAAGCTGTTGGGCCATAGCCAAAGCAACCGGGTTACAAAGTTACCAAAACCAGCTTCTTTGAAGAACAAATTTCAATTCCAAATAGGACAATAATTCAGAGAATGGGGACCTACGAGGGAACTTCATCATTTTTGCTAAAGACTCCTTGAGGTAGGAGGCAACCTAGATTTGCTTTGAGATCTGCTTCCGAATTTGAACCGCGGAGAATGTGGAAAAAATGAGAAGAGACAAATTGGTGCAGCAAATATCGAAGTCTTTGCAAAATTTTATTGAGGGCAGGATTGTTGAAGTGATCCTCATTATTCAGAATTTTTATCAGAATTTTCGAGTCTCCAAAAACTTGGATTTCTCGCATGTCATTATCTCGAGCTATCTGACAAGCTTTTAGTAGCCCAAGGATTTCTGCCTGATTATTGGTTCTCTGACCAAGACCCCAGCTGAAACTATCCTTTCTAGAACCGTCAGAAGAGTATAATACTCCACCTGCTCCAGCAATTCCAGGGTTTCCCTTAGAAGCTCCGTCAAAGAAAATAGAAGCTTTGCCCTACTTCCTCCACTAATTTTGGAATATCAGATCTGGATCTCTTAATCGCCATCCTGTTGTGCTATAGGGACAACCAGTGATTTTTTCCCTATCCCTGAAAATAAAAGTTCCTAGCCATTTCTTTTCTTCTGGACGAAGAGAGTTGTCTTGCTTGTAAGATAGATGGGCCAATGTTTCAAGAAGGGAAGCTTTGGCCTTGGCAGCCACCTTTGAAGGAGAACTTGAAGAACTATTGAAGATCTTATCATTTCTTGCCAGCCATAACTTCCAGCACACATATTTGGGGATAGCCTGCCAGATACGGTTCCAAAGAGATTTGACAGGAATCTCGAAGGAATAGCGCAGCTTCCAATCAGAGAAAAGAGATACCACTGAAATCTGAGATGGGGCAGTGACAGTGAGGCCATGGAGGCATATTTTCCAAACTTCCTGGGCAAATGGACAATCAACAAACAAGTGGTCCATTGTTTCGAGAGCATTGCTGCACATAGCACATCTGTGAGGTCCAATTATACCTCTTTTGAGCAAGTTTTCACCGGTTATAATTTTTTTATGCATTAACACCCAAAAAAAGAAATTAACTTTGGGGAGGCCAATCGGATCCCAAACCTTCTTCCAGAAGGACGCTGGGTGGATCGTTTCCTTCTGAATTTGCAGAGAAACATAACCATGCGCTGCTATATAAACTTCGGTCTTCCCCCATCCCCAAATATCCGTAGCATGCAGGTGAACAAGGGCCATATCCGTCAGAGTGGTTAAGAGGAGCGTCTGTTGTGCGTGAAGGTGTTCTGGGATGTTATGGAGTGTCCACGAATGCCAATTCCCGGCATCATCCCAAACAGAAATATCGACCAATGTATGGATTGCGTGGAGGGAGAGCCAATCCTGAATTTCGTTCAAAGCTTCATCATTTGCAATGGGGGAGTGTCCCATGATCCGATCAAGCCACAGCAAGGTGTTATTACCATTGCCTGGAATTCTATACAATTGTTTTTGAAAAAAATCCAATCCCCGACAACATAAATTCCATAGCAGCGTTCCCTTTGGAGTGTTTCTTGCTTGGAGATTTCTCATAGAGACACCACTGAGATATTTTTTCCTTAATAGGCAGCTAACAGGATGTCTGCCATTAGAATACAATTTCCATAGAATTTTGCTGCCCATTGCTAAATTAGCAAGACCAGGGTCATGGATCTGTAAGCCACCTTCAGAGATTGTGCGTTTAACAATGTCCCAGTTTACAAGATGAAACTTATTCTGATTACCTTTACCTCCATGCCATAAAAAATCTCTGATCAACTTTGAAACCTGTTCCATAAACACCTTGGGAGCCAAGAGGAAAGATGCTTGGTAGATGGGTAAGGCTGAGAGCACTAATTTGATGAGAATAAGTTTTCTAGCGGTAGTGAGCCAGTGTCCTCCCCAAGCAGCAATTTTCCTCTTTAATTTGTAGAGGACTTCATTCCATAGCTCAGCTTTGTTAAATCCCAGGGTTAAGAGTAATCCAAGGTAGTTAATTTTTTCCCATTTGGCATAGCCCGAGAAGCCAAAAAAATTTGCAATTCTCTAGATAAGTTGATTTTCAGCGTTCCATCCATAAATTGCACTTTTCCTGTTGTTGATGAGGCCACCAGAGATGGAGCAGAAAATTTTGAGGATGTCATTGTAAGCCTTGGCAATCTTTATGGAGGCTCCACCCAGCAGAAGAGAGTCATCAGCGAATAAGGCATGATTTAAGGGATCGAGGCCCGCCATCACCCTAATACCTGGAGCTATCCCTGCTCTCTTGGCTTCTGTCAGCTTTCTACTTAAAGAATCAGCCATCAAGATATACAGAAAGGGGTAGAGAGGGAAGCCTTACCTGATTCCCCTCGTGGCTTGAAAATAATTAGCAGGTCTTTCGTTTACTAACGAGGCTATCCAGGGCTTCTCAATACAAGCCTTGATCAGGTTGACAAAATCAGTGCTAAACCCAAAGGAGTAAAGGACTCTGTAAAGAAAAGAGAGATTTTCCCAGTCAAATGCATTTGCCATGTCGAGCTTAATGAGCATCCCTTGCTCCTTCCGTTGATGACTGGAGTGCATGGCTTCTTGAACCTGAATTACATTATCCAATATATGTCTACCTTTTATGAATCCACCTTGCATTGGAGAGATAAGCTTCTCAAGAAGCGGTTTAATTCTGTTTGCCATTAGCTTGGCTAGAATTTTATACGAGGCATTACACAAAGAGATAGGCCTAAATCTCTCGAAGGATCCAGGGCTCACCTCTTTAGGAATTAAAGCTAAGAAGGTGGAGTTGATACTTCCTCCCACTTTAGCTTTTAATTGGAAAGACTTGATCATTCTCAGCAAATCTTTTTTTATTATGTCCCAACAAGATTTATAAAAGTGAATTGAAAAACCATCCAGTCCTGGTGCTTTATCAGGCTCCATAGACCAGATAACTTTGCAAATTTCTTCTTCAGTAAATGACTTCAAGAGGCCAGTATTTTCCTCCCTGCTGACTAGAGAGGGGATGTGTGAGAGAAAGTCGGTCATGTCCTCCTCACAACTAACTCCATCTTCATGATAGAGATGCTGGAAATGGTTTTCTGCTGCAAATTTGAGCTGATCTTGACCTTTGTGGACCGTCCCATCAGAGGAAGTAATTTCTGATATATGATTTCTTGAGAGACGAGCACGATACTGCCTATGGAAGAAAGAGGAGTTACGGTCTCTAGCTTTTAGCCACAAGCTACGGGACTTGAGCCTCCAGTACTCTTCTTCTTGGAGAAAGGAGCAAAAGGATTTGAGTTGGGCAGCATGTTCCTTTTCAATTTCAGAGGTGGTGATTACTTTGTGTTCCATTTCCAATTGCAATTCTGCAAGCTGATGAATAGTCTCTCTTCTGTGGCTGGAGGGGGTATTCTGGGGTGTTTTGATCCAACGTTTCAAAGCGTGCTTAGCCGTCTTAAGTTTCTGCTCCCATACATAGCTAGGAGACCCTGTAAATGGAGTGTTCCAAGCTGTTTGAACAACTTCCAAGAACCCTTCTTTCTTTAACCAAAGGGGGCTAAAACGAAAAGACAATGGACCCAAGTTTTCTTCCTCTTCCAGAATTAGGAGGATAGGCTTATGGTCTGAGGTAAGCTTGGGGAGAATTTTGGAAGAGATTAAACTTTTTCCCGTCAGCAGAGATCTCTGGACAAGAAACCTGTCAAGGCGGGCAGAAATGTGATCGACTCCTGCTCGATTGTTTGTCCAAGTGTACAGACCTTTCGTAGGCTTGAGGTCAAGGAGGTCCCAAGTCTGAATAAGATCCTCCACTAAGGGGAACAAATGATCCCTGCTGCTATTTCCACCTCTCTTCTTAATTTAATCAAGAACTATATTGAGGTCTCCAGCTAAAATGATGTTTGTAGGGATATGTTGATCTATAAATTCTGAAAGGGAATGCCAACAATCTTTCTTTTCAGAGAAGAGAACGGGATTGAAAAGAGAGAAGGTGGAATTACTTGGGATGTGTCGAAGCTTGGTGAAAATCCAGTGTTGAGTCTCGAAGGAGTTCTCTAACTGAAACTTGTCTTCTGACCACAAAGTTGCAAGACCGCCTGAAGAGCCTCTTGCACTAATGGCCTTCCCTGCGTTTTTCTTCCATTTTGTCTTACTGATATCAAGAAGGGTGTCCCCTGCAATTTTTGTCTCTTGGAGTAGAAGGATCTCAGGAGATTCAATTTTCATAAGGTCTTTAACGGTGTTGGGTTTTAGTGGATTCCCCAAGCCTCTACAATTCCAAGAGACTACACGCATTATTTACCGGAAGTAGTATTGGCAGTGCCTCCCTTGGGAGGTCTACTTCTAGTGCTTCTCCCAATAGACATTTCTATGGTGGATTGGCTTCCTTGTGTTTTTTGCCTTTCTGCTTCTTCTTCTCTAGCTTCCTTATGAGATTTCCTCCTTGCTCTCTTTGTGGATCTCCCGAAGGTCTCATCCTCTGAGGAACCAGAATGTTCAGGTGGCTTCTTTCTTGTCATTTTAGCATAGGAAGGAGAGGAATAGGTTTCTAAAGGAGAACCCGGCTGAGCTATTTCTGTCTCTTTTGCCACTGTTGGAGTTTGTTTATGCTGCTCAACCTCCTCCATTGATATTTCAGTGGCAAGAGTGCTAAGAGGTTCGAAGGGATTTTTGGAAGCCTCTGCAGTTAATAGAGCTGAACTCCCTTCTCCCTGGACCTGTCCTAGAGTGGAATTTTTGTTTCCCATTGGCACCACTTTCCCTTTAGACCTGCTGGTTTGTTTTAATGGAGCTGCTTTCGAAACCTGGGTCCATTGTTCTCCTTGCAATTTCTCTTCATCTTCCCCATCCTTTTTTTTGCAATACCTTGCAAAGTGGCCGTAACTTTCACATACCCCAATTTTGTAAAAATTATGTAATTGTTTTATTATATTCCTGAGACATTATGTTAAATTTAATGCTAAGTAGGGATGGATGACTCAGCAGAGTCAACAGAAGTGGAGTGTAATTCAGAATATTTTATTATTAATAAATAAATTGTGGAGACAACAGCATGGGAGAGATGTTAAAAAGAGGTTACTGGTCAAACTGGTGGATGGAACTAGGTGGAAAGGCAAAAAGACAAGTGGCAGCATCCTCAAACACTTCTTAAGTTGCAGGTGGTAACTTCCCTATATTTGGGGTCATGATTCCCCAAGAAAGTGGAATCATAGCAGGTGGCTCATTAATGACAGTTAACCCAACAAAGACCTAGGCAATATTTTAAAAAGAACTCAATGAACAGAGGTGGGGGCTCGAATATTTCCAGGAAGAATACATTCAGGTGAATGTTATTCAGGAAACCCATTGAGGAAGAGGGAAATACAGTAAGGAAGTTGTTTGAGAGGATTGTTGCAGTAACTTGGTTCCATTATAGCTTTTTGGGCTGAGAGAATTGACTTTGCTACGCCTAGTTCCAGCCAAGGAGACCAGAGCAAGCTCGGGGGTCCTGAGAAGTCGTTGTCTGAGCACTCTCCAGGAGTTGGTAGGGAGGAACGGCCTCCCATTGTTGTTGTTGTCCACAGCTTAAACAGGTTCTGCCATTTATTTCCTTGTGTTTATTAAGTATGAATGGATGTATGATGTGTTTATTTTTTGTATGTCTGAGGAGTAATTAGTTAGAAAAGTTAGTATTTCAGAATAGCAGTAGTTAAATTTGGTAGAGTTATTGTGTTTTTCAGCATCCCTAGTAAGAAGTAATATTATTATTACATTACTAATCAGGTATCTATACTGTATTCAATATAATAGTAATACTTAAGTAGTAATTTATTATTACAATTATAACCTAGTAACTATAATTAAAGAATAGATAAGTAAGGATTACTTACAAGTAAATATGCTCTGTGTATACAAAATTAAATTAATGATCATAGGAGACAATAGTAAATTATAACAATAAAAATTACAGTATTTATATCATGTTCAACAATCATTGCAGGAGATTTGTAGTCACAATTAGAATATCTATATAAGGGTAAAAACCCTAATTAAAATTTAACAAGTCATTACATAACCACCAAATCAATGTGCAAAAACCCTAACAGAAATTTATCACAAAGAATTTATCAATAGTTAAATAACCTAGCTATTAATTTAAAAACAGTAGGGTTAACAGAACATTATTTAGCTCAATCATCGAGCTTAATCAGTAAAGTAAATATCATTCTTTCAACTCTTAATTATCCACAGAGTTATAATTTAAACGATACGTTAAGCACTGAACCTAAATCTGAACTGTAAACTTCGGGTCAAACCCTATCAGTTCAGCTTATACAAGTAAAACAAAAAAATAGATACTAAGAGTTAAGACAACAATTTCAACTACAGCCGCATCATAAATCCACAATATCTATTTTACTTGTTCCTGTACAAAAAAAGAATTAAAAATGCACGCAATAAACAAGCCTGAATATACAGGAAAACGTTATAATAAGTTATATTACAAAACCCTGGGTGAAAACCCTGAAATATTTAAGAGTACAGTGAAGAAAACAAAATAACGAGGCTATAACCACATCTACAGGCAGGCTTACAACCCTTGTTCTCTTTCTTATACACACTATTTATAGAAAACTCTTTAAACAGCAAAATGACGAATAAATTTCAATGTTGACCAAAGCCATAACATTCTTTTCACAACACAGGGTAAACCTGTTAAAGAACCCATTAAAACAAACATTTCAAAGACTGAACAGAGCTGAGAAATCCCAGAGTCGCCTCTTTCAAACCAAAAACCCTAACCATCCTAACAACCAGCAAGGAGGAAACGCCATGGTGAAAACCAGGCTTACCAGGTAAAACAAACAACTGTCGAGGCTCGTGCCATCTACGCCTTAAGTGGGGCCAGGACCTGTAACGACCGAATAGTATCAGTTACAAATTTTATTTTAAAAACCAATTCTTTTAACTAGAAAACGAAGGAGTAGTTATGTAGCTTACCACCGATTTGAAAGAAGTTGCAAGCACAGTAAAAGGTCTGATAACCACGAGCAGAATAAGTGTAAACCCCACCCTTGCCACCGAATGAACGAGCTGGAAGAAGCAAAGGGTATCTTCCACGATGGAAGCTTTGATAAAACCAAGTCAAAGGATACACTCACGCCATGACAGGGTCGGTAATGGTAGTAAAGGGATAAACCCTAGGTTTTCAATAAACTTATAGTTGCCAACAGCAAAGTATAAAGGCTCCCAAACGATACAATGGACAAGCACTAAGAACTGTAGTAGCATAGAAGCTGCTACCAACAGTGCCTCAGCAAAACTTGGACCAGGAGGGTTCACAGAGCGACCGAGCCCGAAGGCGAGGGAGAAATGGCCAAGTAGGGTTTAGTCAACAGTTTTATATCACCAAACGCGTGGCTCTAGAGTGACCACGTAGCATTCTAATATTTCCCATGTAGTGGGTCGACGTTCCAAAGTCCTACAACGAGATTTCCATCATTTGTTTGCCAAATAAAAATCATAGCATGAATATCCATTAGGGTCACGATACCAAATTTTTCACCTGCCACACTTTTGCATGTTAGAACAATGCTTCCGAACCTTGCTTAGTACACATTAAGACCTGGCCCTATATTCAAGTAAACCATGCATTATAATGGCGTTTAAAGATTAAGTCTTGAAGTATTGATTCTAATTAAAAAGATTGGTAAGAGTATGGGTAAAATTTAAATGATAAGTTGTTCATAAAACTCATTATTATAATGCCTTAACCCTAGTCTCATGTGAAGAGATAAGAGATATAATATTTCTTTGAAGACTATAAGATAATGGGGTGAAGTAGGTGTAGTACTGGGTGTTACCAACACATTCATAATCTCTTAATAGTCTTAGATTCTTTGTAATAACAAATAGACTTTGTTATTCTTCATGTTCAAGAAGTACAAGGAACGTATAAGTGAAATGTATGTTAGGCAGATTATGTGAATTACTATAACCATTCCTGTTGGCAGTATAGTCTGGAAAATCATAAATGAATTCAATCGTGATAATTTAGGATTAAGTCTAAAGGTGCTTATAGATTTAATCAATCGTCAATCATACAAATAGAAGTAGTTTCTAATCAATGCAAACCCTTAAAATAATAATAGGAGACATGTATTCGACAGGTAACCCTTGTAATTGCTGAAGATAAGAAAAGTATATACATATTGATATTATTAACTCCCAATCCTTTGCAATTGAAGTTGTAAATCCAAACATATTCTAAATTTGAATGTAGCATGATGCAGGAAGAGTTCTACCTTTAAAAGCTTGATAAACCTGGCTAGCATGCTTATACTTTTACTGCATGATTTGGTACAACAATTTGTTTTATAATACTTTAAAGATTTAATTGCAGCGACCCGAACATTACCTGTATATCTGTAAGAGAAAGAAAATCTGTTGCATTAGCTCGGAAGCTAAGTAAGCCCAGTCTGTTATGGCAACTCCCCCTTGTGGTTGCAAAACAGAAAAACAATCAGTAACTCGCAAGAAACTCATCTTTAAATTTAAGTATAATAAAAGATCATTCCGTTACAATTCTGATAACATAAACTAATCAAACAGCTAATGACTGCATTTAATAAGATTATATGTTATTTTGAAAATTTTAAATTTTTCGAAAATTTTGGGTGTTGACAGTAACAATGACAGTGTCGGCATTTGAAAGGTAACTGTCCATAATCTAGTTCCTGGATATGTGACCAGTCAGCCACCATAATTTTAATAGCTTCTGGTAGCCCTACTTCCAAGTCTACCTCGACGCAAATTCTGGCACAAGAATACTGATTTTTTCTCTCAGCCCGGTCAATGTAGTTTTCAAGGGTATTGCCAATGGCTTCTAGAGACTTCGGGTTCCAGAAATGCAAAGGCAGATGTGGGAGACGCACCCATACAGGGACAGCTGAAGGCACATCTTGAGTTGGGTCGAAATCAGGAGTCCATTTATTTAAATACAGGCCCTAAGGACCCATAAAATACGGACCGTTCCTGAAAATAAGATTCCTATCTTCAATCAGATCAAAAACGAAGGCAAAAAATCCTTTACCTACCAGATGACTTCAGATGCCCTCCGTGATTAGTGGACTCCAGTTCCTTTGCACCCATGCTTCCACAGCTTTGGGGGAGGCCCATAGGCCTGTAAACTGTCTGATAAGCCCTCTTTCATCTAAATTCATGGCAAACCAACAGGATTCCTCTTCAGGGAGGGCAACCGTGGGTATACTGTTTAGATTTTTTACAAACTTCTGCTGTGAATCCGACACTGGACATTTTCTGCTGGTCGAGATCAATCTTCTGAAATCTAGGATCTCAGAAGATGGAGGAGAGAGGGCCTCGGGACCCCCTCCTGGGGCCATGGAGGCGATCAAGATCAAACAAGCTCTTCAGGTGCAGCTCGGGGGAGCTCCCATCTCCTCGAAAAAACTTGTCATTGCTTTGAACTGTCCAATCTTGTATCCTGAGTCTAGAAAACCTTTGAAGATGTTGAAGAAGGGAGCTGCAATCACATAGACCGGTTGCAGAGCCAAGAAAGGTTGCTCAATAACTACAAATGTAGCTTACAGCTTCAAAGGCAAACCAGGGTAGCCCGATCTAGCAATCTTTGTAATGAAAGGGTCACGGATGGGCTACAATCTTCAGCCAATATTAAACCCGATCTTGATTAACCCACCTCGCTACAAACTCCAAGGGACGCAGGGGCAATCCACGCTATGCTGAAGCTGATCCAAGAAATCCACACAATGCACTCTTCACTATCCACGCTTATGGCTGCTCCGGGTTTGCAGGTCTGAGGTCACGATCCAAACCTCACTATTGCTGGAGTTCTCTAGTCTTGATGTTGCATCCCAAAGTTTCTTGACTAGAGGCAATATATTAAGCAAAGGAAAAATATTCTATATATTAATTTCTCACAATCGATCATCAATCAAATGACCCTCCATGTTCTTTAAATAGAGATAATGGACCAAGTAGGTGTTGATCCATGGATCAATAGCCGTTGAGATTGAGGTGAAGATGAACCATCAAATCACTCTATGTCTAGAACATATCGTGACCGTCGGATTACATAAGTACAAATGCATACTAATACGTACTAAAGAAACACACTTTACCTAAAGACACATTATAATAAGTTGATCTTAACTAAATCCTAAGTGTCTAAATATCCTAACAACCCCCCTTAAGAACAAATTGGGATAGAATAAAGGATTTACAAAAGTGACACAATAGGAGAAGGATAGAGGCATTAGAGCCTATCCCCCTTTAATGATAAATTCCCAAACTCCTAACATAGATCTAAGTTTACCAAACTTCACTTCCGTAATAGACTTTGTGAAGATGTTTGCAACTTGATCATCTATAGGGAAAAAGAGCACTTATGATCTTGAACAAGATTTCTGATGAATTGCATTTGGAACTCAATTTGTTTATTGAACTGATGTCAAATTGGATCTTTGGCGACCTTGATGGACTTTTGATTGGCACACCAAACGGTTACTAGTCGAATGATGCTACTCAAATCCGAAGTTAGAAAAGATCTATCAAAGCCACAAGGCTTCCTAACTTGCATTAATTGCATCTCAATAGTCTGCTTCTACTAAAGAAAGAGCAAGATCTTGTTGTTTCTTACAAGCCCAAGTGACAGGTCTGGAACCGAGATTGAAAACATAACCTACAATATACATACGATCATCAAGGTCACCATCCCAATCTAAATTAGTGAAACCAACCAACAAAGGAGTCCCCCTTGAATTGTAATGAATCCCAAACTCAATTGTACCCCGGATAAATCAAAGTATCATTTTTCTTGCTTTCTAATGTCTTTCATGGGGCCTTTTCATATACCAGGAAACAATACCAACAACAAAGGAAATATAAGGACTGTTATGAGTCAAGTACAAACGATTGCTAACTAACTGACGGTACAAGGTAGCATCTACTTCGGGTGTAGTAGAACTGACAATAAGTTTGACTTCAAACTAGAAGGGAGATGAGGTTGGTTTACAATCATCCGTGTGAAAGTGATGAAGAAGGTCACAAGCATAGTTAGACTAAGAAAGAAAAATTCCTTTTTTGGTTTATAAAACATGGAGGCCAAGAAAATAATGCAAACGTCCTAAGTCTTTCATTTCAAATTTCTTTTTAAGGTTGGATTTTGCATGGGTTAAAAGGTTATGGTCACTACCACTATGAATAAGGTTATCAACATAAAGTACAAGGATGATGAGATGGTTTCCTACTTTCTTGGTATAGACATTAGGGTCAAAACAACATCTAGAAAAAACAGTTTCAAGGAGAATCCATCCATTTTGGCATATCAAGCTCGAGGAGCTTACTTAAGGCCATAGAGAGATTTATTAAGGTGGCATACAAGGTTGGAGTCATTATGAATATAGACAGGAGGTTTTTCCATGTAAATTTATTCTTACAAATACCCATTCAAAATGGAGGACTTGACATCCATTTGATGGACCTCCCATTTATGCGAAGCAACAAGGGAAATAACATGGTGGATGGACTTAATTTTGGCGAAAGGGGGAAAGGTTTCATTGTAGTCAATTCCTTCAACTTGGTAAAATCCTTTGGCAACTAACCTTGCCTTAAGTCTTTCAACACTTCCATCTTATGCATACTTGGTTCTATAGACCTATTTACATTTAACAAGTTTTATTCATTTTGAAAGAGGTAAAAGATTCCAGGTATCATTCGCCATTAAGGAACAATATTCTTCATTGGTAGTCGCATCCAAATTTGGATAGCCTGAAGATTATGCAAATGTATCTAGATCACGAGACTCTAAAATTTGAGCAAATAGAGAAGAGGCTTGCTAGAATTATGAACGTGTTCAATGCTAATCTCTAGGATCTACGACAAAATCACCAATTGCTTCGCATGTTGTACGAACCCATTGAGGAAGCAGTTGTGCTAGTGCAACTAGAGGAAACTGAGCAGGAAAAGGTGGATTTCTATTCTCACTGACATCATAAGAAGAAGAAGACGAACTAGGAACACTATCAAAGAAGTTGGGAGTATAAGGTGTCACAATATTCGAAGATGGCACATACAACAAATTAGGCTCGTAGCCCGAGACATCTCTCCTAATAATAATGTCATTGGAATATGGTTGAAGAAGACTATAACCTTTGACATCTTCAAAGTATCCAACAAAAATGCACTTCTCACTTTTAGACTGCAATGCTTTCTGTTTTTAATCAGGAATATAATCCCATGCTTCACTACCAAACATTTGAAAGTGGCTTACATTTGGTTTAATGTTCTTCAATGCTTCTTCTAGTGGTATTGTTAGGTTTCCCCTTTGGGAAAATAGGAAAATTGGCTGAAACAAAGCCAAATACAAGAAGATGCACAAGAATAAAGGCAAGTTGAATAGGCGTGAACACTCAATAATTCTCATTAGGTAATGTACACATAAATACAATGAGGATGGACCCTTGGGCTTCAAATTCCCAAGGTGTCTCTTGGACTCCCAAAATGATTGTTCGTCTCCCAACTTGACGGATTAGTTTCCAACAACCCCCCCCCCCCTTAATCTAAAGGGTGTATATGAGTCCAAGAAAAGAAGAGAGCTAAATAAATGGAAGTGGACAACTAACACCTGCTGAACATTTCCATCTCAAACATCCTTTCCCAAGAAGGTTAGCTAGAAGCTTGCACATGCTTCTACTAAATACAAGAGCTCTCTAAAGGTATGGTTTTGGCTGACCATCAACCGAAAGGAGCTAGCAGAAGCTGAAATCTTCTACTATTTGTGTGATTTAATGCTGACCACAAACTCTGGAACTTGACGACAATACTCACTTAGAGGTTCTCTGGAACTTGGCTCGAAGGATCATAGGTTCTGTCTGGAATGGTGGATTTAGGATAACCACAAACCAACTAGAGAGCTGAAAATAGGATGAGTAGCTGCCACTTGTTGAACATTTCCATCTTGAAAACCTTTTTCCAAGTTAGCTAGAAGCTTGAACATGCTTCTGCTAATATAAGGTGCTCTCGATACTGGTGTTTTTAGGATGACCACCAACTCTGGAGATCAGTAGAACATAGTTCTTCACAGTCCCGCTTGTTCTGGCTCGCTTGTACTCACTCTCTTGTTTCTGACTGCTCATCATCCCGCCCTGTCAGGAACAATGTGAGGAAAAGAAGATTTATCAACTGCAAGATGCGTCAATACTCGTGAATGAACTCTCTGGTATGACTTATAAACCTTCTTGGTTTGTTATGACCATTGCCAAGAAGCGATCCACCCATAGTGAATCTTATATCTTGCAGGTTTCTTCAAACTGAAGCATATGTTTGATGAGTGTGTATGTTTTCCACAATGCTTACAAGGGTGAAGATCAAAACAATGATCATTCATGTGGCCAACTCGATAACAGTGTTGGCATGTCGAAATCTGAGCTGATGTGGATGAAGATGAACTCTCATTGAGAAATCCAACACTCTAAAATTGAATGGGCTTGGAGAAATCAGGAATGTGAATCGTCACTTCCTTGTTGTATCCAAGACCAGTTTTGCACTTGTTATGGCTGATCTCTTCCTATGGTTTGATGATGGGCTTGGAAGGAACAAGCAGAACCTCTGCATGCATGTTTTCATCTTCATTTTATTTCACTTATGTACTTGTGCCACTGATTTATGCATGTGATTCTGAAGTGGCATCAATCTATGTAGGATGCGGAATAGAATCATAAAGAGGATTATTCTAAACATGCACAAATTCAAAATGCTTTTCTTCTTGTTGGAGTTGTAACTCAAGTTGTAGGAAATTAAGTGTGTATTTTGAATCTTGCACACAATCTCGAATGTGAGTGAGGGTGGTCTTGTCGACCATGACAGTGTCATCGACAGAGGAGAGAAGTAGAGTGTCCAATAACTCTACAAGGTCTTTTAATCTCGTCATTGTTAAAATGAAGCTGAAGACTCACTCAAACAATGAAGAAGGGCTTCTTGCAACTCCGCCCTTTTACAAATGGACTTAGCAATAAAAATTTGACTCGAAAAATGGAGAGGTGTCGAGCTCAGCTTAGAATGCACCCAAGTACAATGCAATTTCAAGAATTTGCAAATGAACTTACAAAACCACAGTTTGCAAGTTTCAACTTCGATAGAGAATCTAAAACTGAATTGATGAGTGATTTACCTCAAAATCTTTGATGATTGTTGTGACGTGTGGCTGTAGTGTCAAGGCCACTGAAACCAAATTTCGACTGCTCGTTGCTCCTGAAATATCTGTAGTAACAATATATGCAACACAATGCATTCCAGCATGCTCCAATCTACACATCTTATGGATATGGCAGTCACAGGTCACCTTGTCTCAGTGTGTGTATTCAGGATGCAAGTCTTCACAAACTCAATGATAAATCCACACTCACAAAACTCTCAAAGTGAACTGAGTTCGTTGCAGTATCGGTCCAGGAAATAGTCTCCAATTAGCGTGAAGAGTAAACACAATCTCACACTACGGAGACGTGGAGTGTAGCTTCAACGCAAATAAGGGAGATGTGATTTTGCACAATCTTCAAGAAATGGAATGAAAACACAACAATATCTCAGTCATCAATGCAACAACTTCAACACATCAACTCAGTGGTCATGGTTCATATATACATGCTTCATATGTATTCGCTATGTACCATTGGATTAACAACTTGTCTGGCCTCCTTACAAGCAGAAATGTCTTGCTCCAGGCAATACTATACGTGAAAGGGTTCCAAGAGATGCACCAATGTAATTAGAGAGTGACTCACCCTCTAAAAAAAGGATGCAATTAAAGCAAATCAAAATCAAGGGAGATCTATGGTTCTTCGAGAATGACTAGACTCCATAAAGCATCTATGCCAAGGATTCCACACAGCAGAATAAAATTTAAAAAAAAAAAAAAAAGAACCCAATATTTATTGTATTTTATTTGTCTCGATGATAGTATTGTTGATCTTGTCTCGATACTTTTGTTGGAATGCCCCATGTAGGTTTCCAAATATCCATGTGGATATGTAATATATATTGTTGTGTCGAAGCTACCAAATTCTTTGTATATTGTAGTTTCTAGCCTTGATTGTCTTCCTTCTTGGTTAACAAAATTTGTTTTTACTTATCTTGCAGCTCGCAGTTCAAATGCAGTTGCTCCAGAGACATGAACAAGATGTCAACAAGATACAGGTGGTGCAAATGACACTCACAATAGAATAGAGTTCTCTTGATTCTATAGTTGGGAAAGTGTTTGGCTAGCAATTAAGTAGATAGAACTTCATATAATTGAGAAATAAATGCACACCATATGGATAATATCCATATCACCACAGTAGTCAAAGAGCATCGATTTGGAGATGGAACCACTTAACAAAAACCTCTTCAAGGCATCTATTCCACAATTGGACACCATTGCTCATAGAAAAATAAGCTCTCATTAGGCGTTTCAGACAAATTTTCTAAGGCTCGTTGCTAGGTCATCGAGGAGCCCCTCTCTCACCCCACCCCCTAATCTTATATCGATTGTTGAGTCCCTCCTTCCAACGGGAATCATGCCCGTTGGATGGAGGGAATCAGTAATCGAGATAAGGATGGCCCACCCCACCAAAACTGAAATTCTGGGTGCTCACAAAATCAATTCTTCAGTTATGATGAGCGACTACATGGAGGTCATGATCCAATCTCTAGTGGCAATGTGCAAACTCAAAAGAAAGTGATTCCTCAATTTCGTCTTCTAGCATGATGCAACTTTTACAAAAACACTGAGCATTCATGTGACTAATGGGCTAGATAAAATCCAGTGGATGAATCTCCTCGTCCCTTCAAATTCTAGAGAGACATTGAATGAGCAGATTGAGCATAGGTACCATTTTAACTTTGGTTACGAGCAACATTTCTTTAATTGACGGTCTCTACAACACACTCTTAATTTATTCTGCTCTCTTCTATTCTTGGTCGATAGAATTGAGCTAGAGTTCTTCTTCTTAATATTATTTCGAAGTTGTGTTGCTCTCGTGCTCTTTAACCAAACAATAGTGCACAGAGAACAAATCTTTTGCTCTCTTTTCTTCAACCAGGCTCGACTTGATCAACAGTCTTCCATATTTCTTGGAAATTCAAGTGCTTTCAGTAACATGTATGGGATGGCCTCAAAAACGTGGAGTAAGAGCCACGAGTCGAGAAAGGAGTACATGCATTTTTGCGACATGGGCAAGTTTTCAGTTGGAACTCTTACAACTGCCTCTCCACAAATTTAACAACGAATTTGATTGTTTCTATTAAGCAATATTCAAGACAGGATTTTGATTCTGATATCACTAAAACAAGAGCATGTGGGCATAATGTGAGCAACAAGAAGTAGCTCATTCAACAGTCGAAGCTCCACGTTGTTCTTCATTGATTGATTCAACAAGATACAGCATTCACCATTGATAACTTCAACGCCAATGCAAAGAGACATCTACCATCATCTCATCCATATATTGGTCTTTGTGGTGTCCGTTCGATGCCTAGGCATCTCTTCAATGTAGGAAGACTCCTTAGTACAGGATAGAAAAGATAATACACAGTAGCTTCAGGTGATTCGCAGATCACGCAACTCCTAGATGCTCCATCTCCACGCAGCAATAGCTCCATGCAATCACACTCTTTAATGTTCCACACCAATCTCCACTTCTTCAAAGAGAAGAGAATGAGCGGAGGATTCACGCTGCAAAGGAGCTCACACGAAGGTTGCACCAGGTAAAAATAAACCACTGTCCATCCGAGAGATATAAAAAAAATGAGGATTTCCAACCACGACTCAGAATGCAGCAATTCGATCTAGAAATAGAGATAACCACCGCAATTTGACCAAATTGAATATGGATTAGCAAACATATTGTTGTAGTAAATGATTTATATGATGAATTATGGTTTTTTGTGATTGACTCATGTTGGTAGGGAGACCACAAATGTCCCAACGATTCTGAGAGTAGTGGCGTAGGCATGTCACAAAGCCGGACGTGTCGAGGAAAGGGAATATGCCAGGTCTGGCACAACATACAACGCAGAGGGAAAAATCATGCTCAGGATAAATGAAGGTCACAGATTTTGCAAAGAATAGGGCAGGGCAAACTGCCAGGAGAGGATTGAGGAGATCCCTGTGCTCTCATACCACTGTTAGGTTGCCCCTTTGGGAAAATAGGAAAATTGGTTGAAACAAATCCAAATACAAGAATATGCATAAGAATAAAGGCAAGTTGAATCGGCGTGAAGCTCAATAATTCTCAACAGGTAATGTAAACATAAATACAATGAGAATGGACCCTTGGGTTCCAAATTCCCAAGGTGAATTCCCAAGGTGTCTCTTGGACTCTCAAAATGATTGTTCGTCTCCCAACCTAATGATTAGTTTCCAACAGTTATATCTTTTAGAGCCTTAGTGAGAGTGTGATTAACTATGTAATTAGCACAATTAATGGCTTCGGCCCAAAATTGAAGACTTAATCCATTAGCTTGGACCATACAATTAACCATTTCCTTTAATGTGTGATTCTTTCTCTCATCAACACCATTTTTCTATGGTGTATAGGGAACAATATGTTGCATCTGAATTCCCTGTGCAATGTAGCATTTTGTAAATTTATTGTTTACATATTTGCCACCATTATTTGTTTTTAACCTTTGTATTTAATGTCTAGATTGTTTTCTACAAGGGACTTGCAATCCAAGAAATTGTCAAAAACTTCACTCTTAAGTTTTAAGAAGTAAACTCAAGTGCATATGGAGAAGTCATCAATTAAAGTTACAAAATATTTGAAGCCAGAAAAAGAAATAGAAGGAAGCATGCCACACAAATCACTATGAACAAGTTGCATGGGGGTTGAGGCGTGCTAAGAGGCACATTTTTCAAAAATATCCCAAAGTTGTTTGCTGAGAACACACCTAGGGAAAACACCATCTCTACAAGAAACGAGAGGAAGACCATTCATGATTTTTTAATTACATATTTGTTTCAATGAGCGATAGTTTAATTGACCAAATCACTCGTTCAAATTTTGCTCAAGTCGTCGCTATGAGCAATAAAAACTGAGCGAAAAGGTGATGACCCAAAGTCATTAAATCTGTACAACCTAGTAATATCATCAACAATTCGAGTTGCTAGGACATACTTAGGATCTTTGAAATCCTTGATTGCAACTTGGTGAGGTGTAAACTCTATAGTCTTACCTTCACTAGAATGAGTGATTTGATAGGTTGGAAACAAAGTGCAGGAAATTCTTGGAACACATAATACATTATTGAACTAACCATCATCTAACTGAACTGTTATAGGCGCTACAACAATAAGATATATATCATCACCAACAAATATTTGTTTGGAGTTACATTCATTTAGAGTAGGAAAAATGGCTCTCTCCTTAGCCATATGATAAGATGCTCTAGAATCAATGAACCACTCATTAGAAGAAGAAGATGATGATGCATTGAAGGAAAAATCACAAGTAGAAAATGCATGCCCATGAGAAGTAGAGTTAGAAGAAGAATCAAGGTTGATGTTGTTGTTTTTAATTGTTGCTTCCAAGGATGCCATCTTCTTGAAACACTTAACTTCCAGATGACTATATTTCTTGCAAAGAATGAAATGGTGCCCAATCTTCCTACCTTTTGATTTGGTTCTTTTGTCACCATTGGAAGGATGAGTAGGCTGACAGGATTTAGGACCTCTATTTTCCTTATTGTTGTGAGGATGTTTCTTCTTAGGTTGCTTAGAATTATCATTTTGTCATGTCACTAAGGCTTTGCTATGTGTATCGACAGTGCTTATCACTCCAAGATGTAAGAGCTTATCTTGCTCTCGAATCAAAGAATCACAAAAGGCTTCAAGAAAGGGGTCTTTATAAGTAGACCCCATAGCTTCTTTGATGGAGTAAAAAATAGATACAAAAAAAGAATAATTAGGAGAAACATTAGAAAGAATATGATTAATATATTGCTTTTCTGGATTTTTTATGTTGCATTCTTCAACTAAAAGTCTAAGGGTTTTACATTGAGATAAATAGTCTTGAATGTAATAGAAATCACCTGGATTTAAAGTAATCAATTGAGTTTCAAGCTGGTGACCTTGAATCTCGTTATGTTTACCAAATACGGTTTCTAACTTTTCTAAAGCCTCATATTGTTTGTCAATTCCTTGAAGGTGGAATCGTAATTCATTAGTGATGGACAACTCGATGAATCCACAACCTTCATCACTTTTATTTTCCCATTATATTTTCTTATTAGCATCAGTGGGGATGGTTTATTTTCCAAGGTACTAGTAAAGTACCCTACTTCATAGGACATCCTCCAATATGCAAGCTCTCCATGAGAAGCATATGGTATTGGTAAGCAAAATATCACTTGGAGTGGGCATATTAGAATATGCAGGTAATAAGGCTCAAAACAAATGCAAAAGTTGATGGTATAGATGCAAAGATATAAAAAAAAATAGGCAGTTTAAAAAAAATGACACCAAAAATGGGCTAAGTGTCAAAGTCACGCCCTTTTAAAAAAATGTGTAAAAAATGAACCAAGGAACCACATGGCAAGCAAAAGTTGATCCACATGGTGATGGGAGAAAAAAAAATGTAGTAAAGAATTATCCCATTACTAACTTTATTATAAGCTCACTTTTACTAATAAGTCACTTTAAAATAAGTGACCCACTTTTATAAAACAAGTGGGAAGCACTTTTACAGTGTCATTGCTTTATAAAATAAAGTTACATGAATTTTTGCAAAAAGTAACAAAAAGGAGGACTGGAACCCAAAACCTTTTTCTTATTAAAGTAGCTTTCAACCAAGTGAGTTAAGTAGAAGATTTAGTAATATCATGGAGAGAATGGAGTTGTTATTGTTGTTGTTGTTGTTGTTGGGAGAGCATGCCTACCTAAAAAAAACTTGTTTTGGCCTACAAGACACTTTACACAACCACACTAAAACATAAAACAAAATTATGAAACCAAAATTTCTCAAATTTGGGGTTAGTCATTGGTTAGCTGACCCGGAAAATGTAAGTTTTCTCACTATTTTTGGTTTATTGAGTTCGCACAAGGTGCACGACAAAGAGCATACACAGTCAAGAAAACCCTTTCCGTTATGTTTCTAATTTTCTAAGTTCTCACAAAGCAAATGGAAAATAGCATACAGAAAACGAAAAGGTAACAAACCGGGAACAAAATAAAAAACCATGCTAAAATGTGAAAGAATATGAGAAATATTTTTTAAAAATCCATAAATATAAACCGTATACCTATGGATCTAGTAAAATCGTCGTATCTTCGACAAATAGAAACCTTTTTTTACTGAAATGAAAAACAGGTCCAACTGAAAGTAGTGCTCCGGACGCAATGGAACACCTCTTGCAACCCATAAATACATAGAAATAATAATAGAATCTAGAAGTCCTTTGGTGCAAATGGCTACAGTGGTTCAAGATCTCGATCAACAACAAAAGCAGGACTTCATAAGTGCTTTGATACCATGTTTGACTAACACGGGGTATTTCTAGAGGATTGAACACCTTATGAAAATGCTCACACAAATTGATCACATATCAACACACCAATGTTTTATGTGGTTAAAATCCTAAAAGAGGGAAACAAATCCAATGCCCTAGCCAAATAGCTACTTTAGACAATATATTAAGAAAAGGAAAAACATTTTATATATGAGTTTCTCATAATCACTCATAAATCAAATGACCCTCCATGCTCTTTAAATAGAGATCATGGACCAATCGAGTTTTAAGCCACAAATCAATAATTGTTAAGATTGAGGTGAAGTTGTACCATCGAATCACTCTATGTCTAGAACATATCGTACCTGCCAGATTACATAAGTACAAATGCATACTAAAAAACATGCTTTACCTAAAGACACAATATACCAAGTTGATCTTAACTAACCCCTAAGTGTTAAAATATCCTAACATTTATGATGTTAGAAACATAGTGATTGTAGGCGATTCAAAAGAAAAATATAGTTGCAATGATGAAGGGAACTTTGCAATTATGAAAGATTAGAATTGAGATTATTTGAATGACACATACTTGTTAGATCATTGGTGGCCATGCTTGCTACACCTTAATGGTGTTTGCAATATGAGATCTATTGTAAAAAATAGAAACAATGGTATATGATGTAATTAGTACTTTTTGCTAATATTTTCTTTGTGTGATGACATTTTATATGGTTAATAAAATCATATATATATACACACACACACACACACACACACACACACACACACACACACACACACACACGCACACACACACACACGAGGTTGCGTTTGATAAATTCAATAGTAATTTTAATCTTTTTTTTACAATAATGGGTAGATTTGTATTAGTAAATAAAGGAAGAGATGCATCCGGACCATAAAACCT